>WEIT01021190.1:26146-140522 GCA_013389985.1 Dryoscopus gambensis
TCATGGGCAAGGCGCTAATGGGCCATTTAACAGGAGATAGTCCAGGAGCGAGTTATCTGTGATTCATGCAGGAGGCATTCATGGACCCATTCACAGGAGGATAGCCACACCTGGTCTCAACAGATGGTGATAGAATACAAGCTCCCAGGCACATCCCACCCTGCACCCCAGGACATTCCCCTACATTTTAAAACGATAAGCTATCCTTCTAACACATTCCTGAAATACTCTTCAGACTTACTTAAGAAGAGCACCACCTGCAAGGATGTTTTGTTTTCCAACCAGAATTTTAGGAGACACAACAAGAAATGGGATAGAGAAGCCCCGGGACCAATTCCAGTGGGGCAGTACCCAGGGAAAAATTACCTAACCAACTGCTCAATTGGACAATATTTGATAGGTATACTAATCAACTAACCTTATAAAGGTTGTAGAATTACTGTACAATGTGTGGTTTTTGCCATATTGTGTACCTGAAGGCTTTCAAGTAAAGGTTTGCTTTTATATTACCATTCTAATATTGTTTGGGAAGGTTTGTTCTATTTCCAGGCAACACTTTGAATTGCTTCATGTCTTGGTTTAGGAATGGTATTCTCCAGTTTAGTACTCCAGCTAAAACCGACTGGAGGCACAAAAGGCAAGGATCACGGGTTGAGATAAGAACAATTCACCTGAAACAGCAATGAGATAAGAAAACAAACAATAACAGCAACAATATTAATAACGAAAGGTGTAAGACAGAGAAACAATTTACGTGAAAAGACCCTGACAATAAACAATACCTGACTGTTCTGTCCACCACTTTAACTCGATTGGAAGGAACTCCTTCTCCTTGGAAGAGAGAGTCCCTTTCTCCTACCCCTGGCAATAGCAGGAGGTGGTATCAAGTAACTTTAGGGTCCTAGCCACACCAGGTCCTGGCTACTGCAAAAAATTAACCCTGTCTTGGTTGGAACCAGGGCACTCCCAAAGTTTCCCAAGTGTTTTTTGGGTTGAGTACATGAAATATTATTCATCTGTTGTCAAAATGTGCCCATATACACCGGGGAGTATGGTCACTGCAATGATCTGCAGTGATGCTGCATGGCCATTTGACAGGAAGGGACAAAACTGTATGCCCATGTGTACTGCTGTGGGAAAGATAGAGAACGAGACCACAGCAAGGTGCTAATCACTGGTGCAGGAGACTTCCCTGTCCTCATACTATTGTGAGAGTATGAGAAATAGAGGGAATAGAAAAGATTCTTTTTACTCGTATTTCTGTATGAATTCTTGGTATAGTATGGCATGTGACAGTAACAGGGAGAAGGATGGACTTGATTCCCTACCTTCCAGAATTTGTTGATTAGCATTTTAAGCTCTGGTGAGACATATGCTTATTTCTGGTTTGCAGAACAGTTCAAACAATGCTCACCCCTGTGGCAGAGGAGCTAGGCCTTCAATAGGCTGTTGAGTATTACACTGCATGTCCTACAGCATCCAAGTTATTCCCAAACCACTTTCTGTAGCTGGCTCCATATGGTGTTCTAGAGAAGATTCATTTCCTGTGCTAGATCACAAGGTCTTCATGTCATAATGAAGGTTGCTGCAGGTTCTGTTATGGCTCCAGAAAGCCTCTTCCCAGGCTGGCAGCGTTGTCTAACCCATCCAGGATGCCAGGACATGTGCCTGCTTCCTCCAGTGTTGCGCAGCCTTGTGGTTGAGTGCTCTGCCCAAAAGCACTGATGTGGGGCGCAGTGCACAGTCCCTCTCGTGGTTGCCTGGGGCTGTGGGCTGACACAGAATAGCTTTGCTGAACACCCAGGTCTCCTGTAGCTTGTGAACCTGGTTCTGTCCTAAAACACCATCTCCAGCAATGCTGTGTGAGGGTGGTCTGTGAACTCCATCACTGTCCATACATCACTAATGGGCTCCGGGCAACCAGATCTAGGTCAGCAAGAGCCTCTTTTGCCTGCTATGGGTATTGCTGGTCACAGGAAATCTCATTCTGCATGATGTTACCCACCCTCCATTACCCGTCAAAGTGGAAGCTGAGCTGTGGTGGCCATTGCTCTGACAGTGTGAGGAGCTGGAAGGTGGGCTGGGAAGATATGGCCCTTCTCCCACCACTCTGAATCTCTCTCAGTACACCCGGGAGGGCTTCCAAGCAGACGTCAATAAAAACCACATTTTTATTAAAACTGTAATGAGGAATAAAAAACCTTCACATTTCTTTCAATAACTTGGGATATAAAAAAGAGATTTTTATCAATTATGAAAAGGATTTTGGCCATAAAAAGGTAATTTAAAGAGTCTGAGATGGATGGCAAATAGCATTAATGTCACCCAGAACAAATGGTCCTGCATTACTCAACTGAAAGGCACAAGTGGCTGCCTGCGCAGGTCCCGCTGCTGCTGCAGCCTCTGCTGTGCTTGCCCTGCCCTGTTTCTGGTAAGAGGCCCCAGTCACTGGCAGACCCTAGTGTGTGTCTACCTCTACACTGAGCCCTTGTGTGGGAAGCAGCTGTCCAGAACCGCTGCTCCAAGGGCAGATGGGGAAAGCAAACAGCTTTATGTGGCTCAGGTAGTGAGCCTTGCTGTGTTTCTTGTGTCCCTGCTCACTCTGTATGCAAGCTCCAGCGTTACTGACCCTTACTGTCATGCCAAGGACAGCTTGGTGTCCTTACTGCCAGGGGAGCTTTGGAAGAGGGTACTGCCTCTTTCCATGGGTTTTCTCTCCACTCAGAGCTCCTGGTAGAGGATGGCTGGGTCCTGCTCATGGCAGCCTCCTCCTGGGTACTCCCAGACTGGGCCCCATTGTCTAAGAGAGAGAAAGTTTTGAGTATAGATTAGAGGATAATCTCCTTTGTCTTCTTTTAAACTAGTAAGATTTACAATATAGGAAGTTGGACAGTGGATTTTCTGAATTGGTTTGGAGAGCCTTCTGCAAGGAAGAGAAAAACTTCAGATCAGAAAATGCAATGGGGAATGGCCTGGTAAGGAATAGTTCTGAACTGGATGCTTAGTGACATTTCTTTCCTTCAATTTACAAATTCTTTAGATGCCTGGGGTTTAGGGTATGACATACCTGGATGGAATTTGTTGGCTCAGTGTCTGTGCAGACAGTAAGCTGTGTTACAGCACAGTTTCTCAGAGTTTTGATTACACCGGAAATGTGGCTCTGAAGCAAATACATCTTGGCTGGCAGTGCACACGACAGCTGTGTCAGGCTGTATTCAGTGTCCGCATCCTGCAGAGATGGTGGATGTGCCGCACAGCAATGCTCAAGCTGTTGACAGAAAACACTTCCCAGCACTTGAGTAACCCTTCCAATTCCAAACAATCACTGGAAATTGCAGTCTGTAACTGGGATTAATAGTCCTTATTCATGCATATGGATTTCCTTTTTCAGATGTGTATCTCCTTTACTAAGCAATCTCCAGGCATTTCTGACACAGCAGGATCTGTGTAGGGGTAGAAACATTGAGCTGCTATGTGGAGGGACTGGCTTCTGTTTCAAAGCCCACTGCTGATATACTCTGAAATATCCTTGATGCTCTGATCTTGACACAGGCTGGGTTTACTATGCCTCATTTTTCTCTCAGGGAGCAGAGAATTCTGTCATCTGCCTGCCCACTGATCTTTTAATATCCTACTTGATGCTGACTAGTTATTATCTCTTGATTTCTTTCAGAATTTTACATCTGCACAGTTACTTGGCTCTTGACCTATCAGAAACATGAAAACATGATGCAGTGAGTCAGGCAACTTTCGGCAGTAGGTTATTTGTAGATGAAACTAATGACGTAAGATGAAATAAGGAGTTACAGGGCCTGACCTTGACATATCTGCATTTTTCTAACACACAGAATAGACACATAGAATTTTAATGAATTTTTAAGATGTACGGTGATCTAATAAGCTTTGTTTTATGGCACTTCTGGGATCTTTCTGACAGGCAGCACTTGATTGTATGGAAGGATGCTGAGCCATAAAAAACACTTCAACTCTGCCTGCAAGTTTTCTTCCCTGTGAAAAAACTGCTAGGAGCATTGGAAATTCTCCTTATGAGAAGCCACACACTGAACATGCTTTTATGTTTTGAGAATTGAGGCAAAAATCGGGATCTAAGGGGTCTCCAAGTTCCTTACACCATTAGTGAGCAAAGTGTGTTTGTTCCTAGTAGGCAATTTTTCTCATGTTATGTTTGTGAACATTAAGCACATATGCACTTATTTTCTGTACGCTTTGCAGTATTTAGTTTTACAGGATGTGTGGTTCAGAGCCAAACCTCTGAAGCTGTGACAACTGAAAAAGTAAACTCACGTGACCTATTGCTTGTGCCAGGAGAGCTCAGGTGAAGCAAACCTATGAGTTTCTCCCTTACAAAGCTCACATAACCACTGGGTCTCAAATTGGCAAGTTCTTGAAAAAGGCTGTTCGGCACCAATCCTTCCGAATTTCAAATTATTAGTAGAAAATTTACATTAGTTAGCTCATTTTGGATAATGAATGAAACTGAGGTGGTATCAGTTGAGTATGGAGAACAAAGCTAATTTTCTCAAGCACCTTATTGGATGTAGCTGATTGGTTCAGGTCTATTAACTGCTATTCCCATTTATCAAGAAAGGCTAGAAGGAGGCTAGAGCAATTAAAATTACCAGGGCTTGTTAAGAGGGGTTATAGTAAAGAAGTCTCTCCATGTAACTTTTCCCACCCTACCTTTTGTAAACTGCTAATGTCTTTGCCCTGCCTGCCAAGAAAACCTAAAAGACAATGCCTTCTCTCCCAGTCTGTCTTTTGTCCTTTGGACTATAACCTAATCTCTTCCTGCTCTATTTTTTGTTTTCCTTTTTTGTTTGAAAGAGGTGTGAGGCTGGTTCTTAATGGGATATCCTGGCCAAGGCCTTTGCCAGTCCCTTGCAGTCACTAAAACCAGCTCAGGAATTACAGATTGTCTGCTCCAAGGTAAACATTTGAGACACTGGCTGGTTCTCAGTGAGTGAGCAGGAAGGAATGGAAAGGTATGGATCTGACTGGTTCTGTGGGCCTTATCTCTCTAATGACTACACAGCCATAGCACACTGATTACAGTGTGTTGGACTGAGCACCTCCAGTGACTTATATCTTGTACCTGATGAGGGAGAAAGTGCAGCCCTGACCACTCCGGGATACTCTCTCCTGGCTCTGCTCTCCACAGGACATGTCTGAAGTGGGTGTCAGTACTTGGCCTCTCTTTGGTGAGGTGAATCCTGGGTTGTAAAGAGGTGTTTTTTGAGATGGTTAGAATAGATGGAATCCACCAAGTTGCTTTTCTTCATCCACAGAAGCCCAAATATTTTGAACTGTAGGAAACAGAGCTACGTACCAGTTAGTATTGAGACGCTTCCTGTCCTGCTCCTATTCCAGAGGCTGACTTTGTTGCTCCATTTTTGAGCTGCATCATCCCTAGGGAAGGAAGAAAGGCAGTTGGATTCTGGCTTTAGAATAGTGGCTTGCTAGATTGCTTGGAAATGCATGTGAATAAATCAAAATTACCCCTCTGTCTTTGTTTTCGTAGCCCACTTTTCTCCTGGTAACAACCTCTAGCAGTACACACTGGGGAGGCCAGAGGAGAACTTTGGTTCAAGCTGTTTCCCACTGCACCCTGGACTGTCAAGCCCTTCTCTTTGTCACCCTGCAGTGGCAGCAGCAATGCTAGGCCTGTAAGTGTAGCTGATTTATGTTAACTGTTGAAACGATAATGTTTAATCTGTAAAGTGCTAATCTATTTTTTATGTTAATTATGAATAGGCCAGCTGTGCCTACTTTCCTATTCATAGGGTTTAGTGAACAAGCCTGCTTCACAGGCTGGGTTTGGAGGGTAATTTACAAGAGAGCTTTAAGGAAAGTAAATCAGCTGAGTTACCCCAGTGAAACAGGGATTTGGCAGCCCTACACGAAGATCTGGGGGCAAAGAAAAAAACATAGGAGGAAGAAACAGATAATAAATGAACTGTGGAAGGAGCAGATAGATCAGAGCAGACACATGAAAAGTAGGGGAAATGTGGTCAGGAGAAGAAAGGAAAAGTTGATCTTCAGAGGAGAGACTGACAATGAGAAAACAGGACAGGATGTGGCTGGCTTAATATAGGAGTTTTCTCTTGGCATCAGTGCAGAGAGCGCAGGGCTCCATGGTTTGTATGACTGGTTGTTAGGGATGTACTGATGCATGGTGCCAGTGACACTATTGGCAAAGTCAGTTGTGGATTTAATTTGTTGTGCCGTTGTCTCTCTTGAGGGACTTTTATTGATCTCTGTACCTTTTTTTCTGAGACTTGGCTGCAAAGGATAAAAACTCCAGGACCCCATCTGGACCTCTTTGTAAGTTATTCTACTGCAGGTTCTCTTTAGTCCCTGTTCCTTGGTCTCTTTGGAGTGGACTGTGGAATAGCTGTGTCTTTTGCATTGACTTGTCTGCCAGGTGTGCTGGTGTTTCCATATCCCATCAAGGCAAGAGTTAGCACTAGTTACTGGCTTAAGAGCTTTACATCTCTGGCAGAGCTTTACTACCTTTTAAGCATTATTCTTCTAAAGTAGTGACCTTTTTATATCCCTTTCTTGATACCAGTTCAGTTCAGGCAGGGCTACCCACATCTGCCAGACTGCACGTACTTCCAGGTCCATCTCAGATCCCTACTCCTCCTTCCCTGTTCTATTAATCTGGGGCAGTGTTGTGTTTCAGTGTTTCACCTGCTTGTATCTATGTAATTATAACCAAAGCCAGAGGAAAGGATATAATTGGGCAGAATCTGTATGGGACTGGGCTTTTCCCACTGCATGTTATCATTGTACTGTGCCTCTGCCCACCCTAGTGACAGATTGCTGGATTGTGCAATGCTGCTTCTGTCATTCCTGCTCTTTGTCCCAGGTGATGAAGATTATCAGAGGGCTGGAACACCTCTCCTATGAACTCAGGATGAGAGAGTTGAGGTTTTTCAGCCTGGAGGAGTACTGGGGGAGACATTGTAGCAACTTCCAGTACCTAAAGGGGACCTAAAAGAGAGCTGGAGAGGGACTTTTTCCAAGGGAGTGGTAGTGATAGGACAAGGGGGAATGACTTGAAACTGAAAGATGGTAGGTTTAAGTTAGATATTAGGAAAAAATTCTTTTCTGTGAAGGTGGTGAGGTACTGGAACAGGCTGCCTAGAGAAATTGAGACTGCCCCATTCCTAGAAGTGTTTAAAGCCGGGCTGGATGGGGCTTTGAGCAACCTAGTTTAGTGGAAGGTGTCACTGCCCATGGCAGAGAGGTTGGAACTAGTTGATCTTTAAGGTCCCTTCCAACCCAAAACATTGCATGATTCTATAAAACAAAACGCAGTGCTGTCCTGCACACACACTGCAGGAACCCTCCACTGCTTCTGCACACCCTGTCTCTGCACACACACAAACACCGTCCTGATCCTATTCTTCATTTGCCTCTCTGTGGGTGGATTTTGCCTACCATTTCCATACAAGCTGTGTACACAAATGCCCTGCCCCATGCTTCCTTTTTAACTCTATGCTCAAGCCCTGGTACAGCTTCACTTCCTGACCAAATCCTTGTACCTGACCTTTTCCAAACATCCTCTCATCACACTCTGTATAGTCACATAAAACTGCCCATACACATCCCTTACCTTGTCTTATACACTTCTTGAACCCCTAGGCTTTCAAGGCTAAATCAGAGGCATTTAAGATGAGGCACAGCTGATGTGTGTTCCTGAAGGTCCTCATATATCCTCATGCTCTGGCAGCTGGTTGTTTCTCACAGGACTGCTGCTGTTGTGCAGGCTTACTGCTGACAGGGCCCTTGGGGCATCTCTGTAGTCCTCTCTGAGCCTCCCTCTGCTTGGCTGTGACTAACATGGAACTTGTTTGTTGTGGCTCCTTGACCCCTTCCTATACAGGTTTCAGCCAGTGAGTGGCAGGGATGTGTCTAAACCTGGAGTCAAAATGGTCTTGGAAGTTCATTTGCTTCTGGGTGTTTTCTTAAATCTAACCTTCTTGCTTATGTGCCAACTGGCCCCATCTCTGTGGCATTTTGAGAGAGGCTTCATCTTGATACAGGTAAGAAATTTTTTACATTGAGAACTACCAATCATGGCAATAACTTCCCCAGGGGTGTGGTAGGAACCCCATCACTGGAGATTTTCAAGATGTTATAATCTCTTCTAGGCCTCCTTTCCCATGAAAAGTTAAGCCAGACCATCTTTTGAGGTCCCTTCCAACCAGAGCTGTTCTATGATTTGATGATTCTTTACAAATATTCTGTCTTTGCACCAGGCTGCTGGTATCTGTAGGGGTAATATGTCATTTGGGAATATGTCTTCAGGGATTCTGTCAAGGGGTTCTGTGTCTTGGGGGCCTCCACATATCTTACTACATGTGTGGCTCAAGAAAAATGGGGACTTTGAGGGGATGGGGGAAAACAATCAGCTTGTTGTCACCTTTCATTTGTGAGCATTAGCACTTGATGTCTAGTACTATATTCAGACCTTGAAATGACATCTGGAACGAGGTCACTGTTGATGACAGGGTCAAGGCTGCAGGCCTGCTTTGCAGAGAGGAGGTGACATTCTCTATTGTGATGAGAAAGGAGACAGAAGGGATGGTTTGAGTGAGACGATTAGGAACTGTGCTTTAGCTTTGTTGAATGTGAACAGAGATACAACTATCTGAAAGAAGATGACTGAGAAACAGGCTGAAATTGTAGTTTGGCTAGAAGCAGGCTGATGTAGAGTACAGAACGAGAACTACAAGTCAGCAGAAAGGAAGTGGGAATTTTATGTGAGCTATTGTCCAGATGCAGTGGTGAGGGGGTAGAGGGTGTGAGCAGAGCTTTGTGTAACATCTCCAGAAAGCTGAGAAAGGGATAAGCAAGCTGCTCAGGTATACTAACAGAGCCATTAAAAGAGCAGAAGGCTGAGGAGACTCTTCCCTTCCTTACGAGCTACTGGGATGTTCCTGCTATGTTAGCACTTTCAGCTCTGTTGCTTAGGAGCTGAAGAGCTGCAGAGAACATAGAAAACCTTGAAGATCTTAATGGAAAGGGGCCACTACTGCTCTACCTCAACCATGGAATAAGAATCCCTTTAGGCAGATGGGATGCAGCAAGAAGTGGTCTTCTGTGCTTCCACTGTGCACTGGTCTAACAAATGAGACCCTCCTTTGTTAGCAGGGGGAGGAAAGAGGAAGAATGCGTACAATTAAAATACAAAAGATGGCTTGGAGTGGAGGCATTGTGTGCTCTTGAAGGAATATGATCCAGTCTGAACAACTGACACGTGTGGCTCCATCCTCACAGACAGGAGAGATGCAGAGGAAGTAGTATTTCCCCAAAAAGTCAAGAGAGAAAAGAGTGGATTTAATGAGCGTTGCTCAACTGGAAGAAAGATAAAAGAAGAAATTAAACAGAGCATTTGTATGTGCAAGGGAAGAGCAGTGAAGCATCTGCCCCACAGCCTGCACTGTTAGAGTGAGTAAGTAGCTCACAAGTCACTATTTTCTATTTCAGCATGATGGAATGGAAAGCAAACAGGATTATATATGTGTATACACACCTTGCCTTTGCTTTGGTGTCTGCATTTTGCATAGGCTATAAGGCACTTATATCATGCAAAATAGACTGCACAGTGACATTGTTTACTGTGTACAGAGAGAGATTGTCATTTTTCATCTTCCATTTCCACATAAGCATGGTTGTTGGTGGACTCTTGCTTGACCACTGGGATCAGGAAGCACTGGCTGCTGTTGGAGGCCAGTCACAGACAAGCTGGGGTGCGGAAGTGGTTTAGGATATCAGGAAGGTGACTAGCTGCACAAGATATTATATTCTGAGATGGAAAGAAGTGGGATGCTGAATGGGCCACAGGTCATTGTGCTGATTAACTGCATCTGGAAACATAAAATGAGCATTTTCTCTATCTCCACATAGTCTTAGAGAGACTGGTACTTTATTATCACTCGGGAATTCTGAGGAAGTAGTTAATACAGTCATGCAAGGTCCTTCCCCCTTCCATGTTNCCAAGAGCAAAACCTTTCCCTTGGTAATGGACATTTTTGAGAAATAGATTTTCTTGGAATTTAATTCTGAGTATGAGATTTGTAGACATGGAGGAAAGGTACCTGTATGGAGTAGTTTGACCAGGAAAAATGCTCACACACGTGGATGGGTTAGAAACTTGTTTGGAGACATCCCAGCTTTGCTGTGTCCTTTCTCTGGTTTTATCTATATGCTTGTGCTACCAGAGATGTTGTGCTAGCCCTGAAGATGATGTCTGGACTCTGCTTTCTTACAGTTTAGTTTGATATCTGCCTTACATCAGAAGCATATTGTGCAGTTCCTCTGCTTTCAGAGTGCTTTGGGAAACCAGCACTTGGACAAAGAACTGCTGAATGAAGCTAAGCATAGAAGAGGCTGTGGTGGAATGCTAGTGGAAAACCTGTACAACTCCAAACCGTTGAAGACATCTCTGAGTGCTGAGCTAATCTGTTAATCTTAGCAGCCTGTGCCTCTGGAAGGTAGTAGGACATCCAGTAGTTTAATTGGTGAAAAACATTTGTCTCCTTGTGCCAGTCAGGAGGATGTTCCTGAGCCAGTTATGTTCCAGTCTAACCATGACAATCCTTGCTTTTGTTAGACTGAATGTTGTTTGTTTGTGGGAGCCATGGATAAGGGGCTCACCTTTTAGACAGATGGGAGATGAGGTCCACCTCACACACAGGGTCTCAGGAGACATACATCAGCTCTGTCTGCTCATTGCTCATACTGCCTGTTGTAGCTGTCACCACTGAGATCCAGGTTTCGATCTGGGATGAGTGATAGTCTCAGACAGCTCTGCCTTGTCTTAAGGATCTGACTTACTCAGGAAAATAAATGAAGCCACCGTGAGTGTGTCTGAGCACAGACTATTAGGCAGTCTTCAGGGATGGAATAGAAGGTGCTTTTCCTTGAGGTATGGCTCTGTAATAATTAAAGGTACTATAGCAAGTAAAGTAGACTGATACTATTGCTGCACAGCTCAATGGATGGATGTGATGTATACAAGAGTGCCTTCATGTAGGCTTGTCTAGCCAAGAGATACTATGAAAAGAGGATCGTAGGTGAGCAGAACAGGAAGTAGCCAGGATCCTAGGTATCAGACAGTGAATGGGTGAGCAAACATTGGTCTCTGGCTGATGGGGCTCAAGGACCCTTCCTTTAGCGGAGTTCATTTTCTGTCACAGTAATGGCTTTGTGACTGAGAAATGCTGTTGGTAGGATCCCGGAGAAGATTCTCAGCGTTTTAGCAGGTAGTGGGCTGCAGAGGGCCAAAGTGGTACCAGGTAGAAATAACAGGAGAAAATGAACTTCACACCCCACCTGTGTCACAGCCCTTTCCTAGAAGAAAGGCTGATGGTTTATGGGCAGCCCTGGTTTTGTGCTATTGTAGTGCAACGTTAGCAGTGATTAACAAAGTTAGCAGTGATTGACAGGCCAGGAACAAGTGCGTACCATTGGCACGTGAAGTGACATGTTTGTGGCTTTGTATGTTAACTGTTGTATATGTATTATACAGATAGGTTTTTAAAAGCAAAGCTAAAATTTTGGTCCTTATAAATTAGACAAGGGCAGATTTCTAGCTGTGTTGACAGCCCTAATTCTGCTCATCTGAGCATGAGCGCTGTGACATGGTGTGGCCTAGCATCACATGGGTTATCAAGGAGAAACAATGTTAGAGCTCAGCTCTTCGAAATTCTAGGCAGGCACCTTGTTGCATATCGCCCCCTGAAAAGAACCACGTTGCTTTGCCATCCTGTGCACTGAAAGATGCAGGGATTTTGTGTAATAAGCCATAGGTAATTGTTTCAGTGCATGAGAATACACACATACCTTCACCTACATTCATTCGGATGCAGCGTATACCTCTCTGTATATGCACATGTACGTGTAAATGTAATATGAATACCAGAAAATCCATTGAAAAGAAAACCACTATTCTGTATATATCTGCAATATTATTAAAAATACTGAATTAATAAATACATGTTCTTGACAGATGCATTTAGGAACCATCAATTAAGCTTGGCATTCATTAGGTGAGGAGAAGTCCAATCAGATTTCACTGACTCAACAAAGCCGCCTATAAATTGTGGGCTGTTTGTTCTGACGTTTGATGAATTATTCTTCATAATCCACTGTCTACTGCGATAAATCTAATCTTTCAGTTTTTGCTGTCTTAATAATTCTCAGAGCAACGCTCTGACATTTTGTTTTCGTAGAGGGAATAGAAAGGCTGGGACAATGGAAAAAACCCCTCACTTGCTGTCTAGGAAGTATATTGCTTTACACCAAGGTAACATTTTTCTCACACCTAGAACTCTGGTCCTGCAGACTTGCAGGGATCAATGAGTCCTTGGCACCATGAGCCGTTCTGTGTATCTTGTTGAAAAGATAACCAGCCTAGGATGAGGGTCACATTTCTTCAACCAGGAACGGCATTCAGATTTCCGAGAGCAATAGTGTGCTAGTGTCGATAAAGCGAATTCTAAAAGTTCTGAGAAGCGCAAGCCGTAGTAATCCTGTAAGAGACATAGAACTGAATGTCTCTTCAGATATTCTGCTTCTTGAAATAGAGGGAACGTTGTACTATGTAGTGTTATGGTGGCAGCTGCAGCCCCCCAACTGTCGTGGGACCCTCCCCCCGTTCCCCTGGGGGGAGGGGGGACGCTCGGGTGGATTTGGGATCTGGGACGGGGTCTCCCTGCCCCTGCATCTGCCCTAGTCACATGTAGCCCAGGTCTGCATTTGGTTGGTGGCTTTGTGTCCCCCTGCGAGGGGAACTTGGGAATTGTCTCGTGACTTAGTCAGTGTGTGTGTGCTGATTCCCCACCATGCGGACGCCATTAAAGATCTGCTGAAACATCCACAAGATGAGTCTTTCTTGATTCTTTCCGCGGACTAAGCTGTCTCCAGGAAGGGTGCAGAAATCGCACCACAACACCCAACTTTTCTTCCCAGAGTGATACTATGTTGATCTGTTTTCCAGCAAGCTCATGAATCCTATTATCACACTGCCCCACACTGTCTTGTCTGTGAAGCTGCAGACAGTATGGTCCCTGTGTAGCTCTCAGAAAGTTCCTGCATACTGAGCTCACCTTAGCAAATTACCATCCATGGAGCCGTGATCATGAGGGAACTGTTTAGTACTATCTCTATCAGTTTCAGAAAAAACAGAAGAATTGAGTCATCTTATCAAGGGAATTCCAGCTTGGAGAATCACAGCACTAGGGAACATGCAAAATTTACCTACCTTAATCACTTTGTTGCTGTCCGTGTCCTCCACGGACTTGTGTCACAGCTGCATCATTCCCTTTGTCTTGAATAGATTTATACCAACTTTTCCATATGCATTTTCCTGTGCTGCTACATGGCTTCAAAAGGATAGGTGACTGGTCAGCTGATCCTGACCATTGCAACACAATACTCCTGGTAATGGACATGTGTTGTATCATGGCCTGTGATGAGTATCCTGGGGACAAAATCAGTTCCAAGTTAATCGTGTGTTACCTGGTCACCCCCTTTTAAAATAGCAGGACATCTTATAGATTACAGTCTCTAAATACAAAATGCAAGACTCAGGAGCAATTACAGTATGCTGTGATCAGAAGAGATCTGCTGTGAAATCGTAGTTGAGGTTTTGAATGCTTCAGTTTGCACTGATTTTGGTAATAAAGGAATAGCATTATCCCTATGGAGCCTCTTTTTGTGAATTATTTTGCGCAGCTGTGATTGGTGAAGCTGTCCATGTCCAGCACAGTAAAGTGTCTGGAGATGGCCTCTGCCTGAGATGGTCTCAGCACTTGCTGCATGGTCCCACTTGTGCCAGACTCTGGCCAAGTTCCCTAACATAGGCATATTTACCTTTGTTCTGGCTTATTTACCATACTAAACAGAAACAACTTTATTATTTGAAAGCTACATGACAGACCTTTCATGAAGGTGTACTGTTACCAAAGCTCAGGGTTTACCCTGGACACAGGGCTACTTTCATTTGTGGTTTCCCTGTACCCTTTGCATTCCCAGAAATCTTACTGGGTTTATCAGGAACTTTCTAGGCTGTCAAACAGTGATGGAGTCCCAGCTTGTGGCCAGTGAAACAGTTCCTCCAGTGTCCATACTGCTGTCATTGAGACTGGTCAGTCTGTTGGGAGAGCTTCTGAAGAATGTAAGGATGATAGTACAGATCAGACCAAAAGCTGGAGCTCACCGCTCTGTCTCCAAATGTAGCCACAGTTGGCTAAAAGACAGTGGGGTTCAGCCTGCAAGCTAAACAGGGCTGGACTGTTGAGATGCCTTCTGTTAGTGATCCTGCGTCTCACTGCACCCTAAATTTGTCCTGAACAAACTGCTGACACATGGCCAAAATTCTTCGCAATGGCAGAGCAGAGCTACCACATCTCATATGGAATGATGTTTTATAGTGCTGGGCTGGGAAAGGGCTCCGTGACTTAGACTCCTGCTCCAGGGTACTGTGCTAGCAGCCTTTCTGGAGAGGGAAGAGAACATACTTCTTTGTGAAGTGGGCAAGTTGAAACCAGGCAGTAATACTCCCATCATTTGCTGCAGCACATGGATATAAAAAGGTTGGGATTAAGAGGCAATATATTTCAAAAGAAATTAGCTAGCAAGACATGCACATTTAACTTTTATGGTTTAGAGATTAAGATATCAGGCCGGAACTTGGGATATCTGGGTTAAATCCCAGCTCTGTCAAAGACTTCTCTGAACGTGCTAGGCAGGTCACGTAAGGTAATACTTTCAGAAAGGACTCAGGATTTGGGAGCTTAAATCCAATTGACTTCCAGTATCTTCCTAAGTGTTTAAGGACAGGATTCACAAAAAATACTGAGGCATCCTGATGCCCAGCATTGTGGCATCAAGGTGGTATGTGCTGCAGACCTTGGGAAGCCGCTGTGCTTTGGGAAGGCACTTCACCATGTGAGGAAACCTGTAGCTGACATCTGGGAACTCCTGGAAGGCATGAATTTGTGCAGAGCCCATGGTGGCTGTGCACCTCATACCATGGCACTCTAGGCCTAATGTGGTCTCTAGGTGCAACCTCAGCACAAATACATACTAATAAGTGTCTTAGTAGATAGATCCTGTAAGAGCTTTTATATCAGTTCCCTGAGGTGTGAATACTAATACCAACAATCATGAAAAGAATTTGCATATTTAAAATTAAACGAGCTTCATTCTTTAGAATTAAACAGTCAGGGCTGTGTTTCCAGCCAGTGAAGTACAGTGCACATTCATTTGCTGGTGGAGCATGTGCCCGATGGGGACCTGGCTATGCAGAAGGAACGAGGGAAACCAATGTGTGCAGGGACACCGCTTACCTGTACAGCTGTAAACCTGCAGCTGGCTGTCCTGTTCCTTTGAAAGAGCAGCCCTAAAGTTCCTTTTAAGCCTTTATTAAACCTGTTGGGAAACTCTGCTTGTTTCATCTCCTGCCAGGATTACAGATGGTAACAGCAAGTTTGATGAGGCCATTTGAGATCAGCTGTAGCCTGGAAAAACCTTGAGAGTTCCTTAAGTCAGGTGGGCTCCAAGACTGTCCCAGACCTTTGCTTGCTAATTATCCATCCTGGAAATGACAGTTTTTGTTAAGGGTGCTTGTGAGCACTAAGAGCCTGCAGTCGGTTCCAAGAACTCCCTGCTTGCATAAAATGGGTGAAGCCACCTTCCCTTGGAAGGACCCACTCCCTGGCAGTCAGTGTGGGAACCTGGATCACCTCTTCTCTGCTTCCATGTCATACTGCCTCTTGCTTGCTTTTGCCTGTCTGGGACACACAGCGTGCAGCAGAGGCATTAGCTACCTCCAGCGAGCCAAGAAAAGACAATTCCATAATGAACGAGGGTCATTTGCTAAGTGGGGGGTCCTGGAGCCCAGCCATAATTGTGCTTCGGCTTTATCTCAGCCTCACACCTGTTCATGTAATGGCTTGGCTGTGATCTGCTCCCTCCCCCTGTGCATGTTCTGCCTTCTTCTCCTGGGGTATCCATCAATTCTCTGACCCTGTTGCAGTCCCTCGCCTTGCTGTCCTTGCCTGCAGCCTGTGAATGTGCGCAGATTTGCCCTGGAATTGCAGTAGGGCCACTAAGCCGGCTCTACCAGACTGGTAACCTGACTTTCATGTCCTAAGTAGCAAGTTTTTAAATGAAACTCTTCAATCCAAAGTAACTCCTAGATGCAGCTTTCTTCAATTATGTTTCTTTAGAAAACTTAGTCACACGATAATGAGGTATATATTATTCCTGCCAGAGGGAACATGTGCAGCTTTTTTTTTCCCCCTGCATGCATTCAGTACTGGTGAAAATGGTTGGATTGACAGTGTAGGCAATTAAGAGGTTTTGAAATCCAGAGCAGATGGAAGTTTATCCAATTTATATATGATGTTACTATAAATGTACCTTACTGGATTCAAGCCAGTGAACTCCCAATTCTGTGTTTTAACCTTTGGAGGATGTTACCCAGTCTTATGACAGCTAGACTAGTAACAACTTTGTAAAGGGTACATCCTTCTGATATGAGGATGTAGGGTAGTGAAAAAGTTGAAGAAAGTCCCAGCTCGACCTCATGTGGCAAGTTCTCTGTTTGCATTTTTTTCTTCCTTATGGAATCTTACAGCCCAGCATGCTCTTGGCCACCTTAAATCTTTACCCTTAAAAGATCCTCCCTTCAGGCAATAGATAAACTGCACATAAAGGTAAAAGTCCCTGTGTTTTGAACACATTTTCTCTTGAGACACAAATGTCAATAGGTTTGAATTATGGACCTCTTGTAATTAAAAACCACATAACCAGTTGTTTTTAAATGCAGTTGTTTTACTTAATTGATTTTGCCACCAGGACCAAAGAGAATTAATTAAATAAATAAAATGCAGCTTCCTAGTGAATTACTGGAGGCAGCTGAGTCTGTGTTGGTATCTAATTTCTGCAAATGCTCCAGTTTGTTGCTAGCAGTAGTTTTCTGTGGAAGGGGCTGGGAGAGAAGGGGTAGGGTGGTATGGGAGGGGGCTCATTCCTTAGCAGCTGCAGGAGGGAACAGGCTGCTCCTTGTAGTATTTTTCTTCCTTTTCAGCAAAAAGAGTATTCGTTTAAGGCTTTGCATGAAGACTTTGCTTAGAAGGTCTTTATTCATATTTAATTGCTAGGTTGCTGCAGCTCCCATCTTTAATTACCTTTTAAAAAGCAGGTTATAAAAATGCACTGACATTCTTTCTTTTTTGTTACTGCATAAATTACAGGCTTCTCAACTGCTCACTCGAAATCAGTTGAGCCTGCAAGAAGGGTTGGACAGGTTCCCTTTGCTGACTTCTGGAGACCTCAGAGCTTATGTTCACCTTGCCCTACGGAGCAGGACAAAAATCCTCAACTAGCATTACATGAACTATACCTGTGTTGGCCCTTCCTGTGAGCTGACTGGCTGTGTGGAGGGGCCTGGCTCATCAGCCAGGCCGATACCGCACTACCATGGTCGTAGTGTTTCCAGAGCCTGCACTGCCTGGTGCTGCACTCAGGGTCTCTAGCAGGGTGCTGTGTTATGCAGGGCAGATGGGCCTTTGCCCCTCTCCCATTGCCTCACCCATGTCTACCTCGAATTTTGCTTCCAGGACCTGCTCCTGGTAAATCTACTTCATCTGCAGCTTTCCTTGTAGTCTAGCCCTGAATTTCTCAGCCAGAGCTTCTAGTAATTTCCTCTCCTGCTCGCAGAGTGCTTTGCTGTCCCTGCTTGATGCTTTTTCTGAGTTGAGAGCACTGGTTACTTTTACAGAAGGTGTGACAAAGTCCATCACATTAAACATGTTTTCAGGCCAAGTTGTCAAGGTTGAAACAGCAATTTTTGTCCCCCTGCCCTGAAGGCAGCCCTTAACCATGGCTCCCAGTCATGTGCTGGTTTTCACCAAGTAAACTAGCTGCTGCTGCTGTAATGCACAGGAATACACACTGTCAGGTTTCAGGGTGATGGTGGGTGGTATTAAATATCTGCAAAAGAAATACGTGCAAAAGAACAGCTGTTGGCTTCTGCACCCAGGATGCTGACCATAATCGCTCCAGCCCATTATCAGGACCGCCTGGAGAAGTCTGTCACATACTGCCTGGCCCCTACAAGTCCGAGATGAAACATGCTGCTGGGGCTCTGCCACAGGTTTCCATACGTAGAGTATCTCCTTTGCGGGCTTCACTCGGAGGCCAAACAATGAAAAGGCTAAGGGAGGGGACACAAGAAGGATGAAAGGCCGGAGTCTGCCCACGTTTGGCAGAGGAACTCTCTGGCCTGTGGGCAGGGCTCTCCTGAGAATAGCCTCTGTTACCCCAGGCTGATGCCTCTTTCTCTTCTCTTCTCTTCTCTTCTCTTGGCAGATAAAAGAGCTCTTCATTAGTTTTGAGGACACTCCCTTGGGAGCAGCATCACTAGCCCAGGTACACAAAGCAGTGCTGCAGGATGGGAGAACAGTGGCAGTGAAAATTCAGCACCCCAAGGTCCAAGCTCAGAGCTCCAAGGATATTTTGCTCATGGAGGTAAAACTACCTGTTGACTTCAACTTACAGAACAATTGCCATTGAACTGTATGGGGACCACTTTCAGTCATGGTGTAAGCAGGTATAACAAGACCAACCTGTAGCTTTGAAACCTCCACAGAGATCAATGCTGTTGCAGGATTAATACAGAAAACTGGTGAGGATTGCAGTGCTGGTGAATGTGTGGACAGAGAGACTGAACAACAGAGTAAGAGGGAAGGAGGGGGCAGAAGGAGAAGACAGGCAAAGATGAGTGACATCATAGTAAGTCCATATAAGATTTAAGATCTAGAGAGTGCGTCCTGAAGTCTCTTTTCAGCCTGTGTGCCTATTAACTGATCTCAGTTCTCTTGTAGTCAGGGCTATGTGGCCAAGGAAAATCATTATCCATGATTAGCATGCTTTTTTCAATTAAATTCTAGCATGGATTCAACAATGGATGAGGTTGCTATGATTCAGTTTTGTTTCTTGATCAGCTCCCTAATGCTGAACTGATTCATAGTAGAAACAAAAACACTGAAATGGAGAGAGTGTTTTCTTAACAGGGACAAATATACAAATGAGGGATTTAGCTAGGAAAAAAGTTTCAATGCCTGGCTCCTGTTCCTCTCCTGAATGGTGGATACCACTCATATTTCTCAGTGCAGTGCTGTACCTTTTCCCAAACTTCTAAGTCTAGCCATGGAAAGCAGGAAATGGAGAAAACTGTGGCACTGTACTGCATTACAGCAGACAGAGATGCCAGCAATATGGTATAGAACAGGAAATGAACACAGGGCTGAGGTGGAGGAGATGGGAAGGATTAGGTCTGTAAGTGGTAACACGAAAGCTTTTGCTCTCCTAATAAAACATGTATATATATATGTGTGTGTGTGTATATATATTTATGTGTGTGTATGTCTGCATAATACAGCAAGTGCACATTAATTGGCAGACAGGTAGGTCCATGGTACTAAAGAGGGGAAGCTTAAGCTGAGGAGTTCTGATGAGTGTTTGGAGGGTATTGCTGATGCAGTAACACAGTTCTCCATCACAGCAGATCAGAAATCAAAGATTCTGCCAGCAGCCTCTCAGAGTACCACGTAACTAAAGCTTCTCTAGGCTGTTAAAATACCCTGCTTTGAGCAATTGTGGCTAGTCTGCATAGAAGCATAGCTGATTTGAGCTGGGGCAAATTAGTTTGCAGCTGAGTATTTAATTTGAACTCATAGTGAAAGCAATTTTTGGGTTCCAAAAAGATGTCCCAATAAGATAGGATCTGTCTGTTTCAGTGCTGGTTTGAGAACACAGAACTGTTTGAACTGGCTTTGGGTCCAGCTGTAGATTTGAATTTGATTCAGATCTTCTCCAGGACTCACTGCAGTGGTCTGCCCAATGGATTTGCTTCTGTGAGTCGTCACATGCACACCGCTTCTCAGGGGTCTTATGACATCCTTCAGTCCCTCCCAAAACAGGGTGGCAGAAAAAGAGCAGTCAAGGATTAAGGATGAGCAGGTAATGAAAGAGTGTGGGATCAGGGCAATAAGAGGATTCTGTATGAATGTACCAAAACCTGTGTCTACCTTGGGACACTTGCCCTTCTAACAGTCGATACCACAGAAAACATCTCCTCACACCATGTTGCTGTGATTTCTGGTTATACTGGTAAGAGACATTTAAACAAATTATTTTAGAATGATTCCTGTCCTTTCTGGCTTTAAACTATTCCTCCTGGGAAACTTGAAACTAAACCAGTGTATTTTCTTCTGGTAATTTAGTACTGTCCTTGTTGTACAGACAGTCTAGTTTACCATGCTCAAGATATGTTGTATATATAGGAAAGTAGCTCAGAACGTGACACATGCAGTTTTGTTTTTAAAAGGTCTCTCTTGTGGAGTCTTGGCTTACATGCATCATTGTATCCTTGTGTGGGACTGTTTTTGTGTAGGCTGCATAGAAAGCCAGATCACATGCGCTAATGTTCTGGTCCTTTAAGAATCAGACAGACATTGCAGCTAGGTAAGAGGTTAATTTAAATATTGATAAAGATGGTCTTATTTAGAGACTGCTGGGAAGGAATCTGAACAAGAAAAGGTAGCTGGAAAATTCCTAAATTCACTTGAGGTTTCATAGCATCAATGCTGACTCTTTAAAAATCAGTACAGCATCTGATAAACCCAGAGAGAGATACCTCACTGCTCTGTATATATCAATAATTATTTCAAGACAATATGTTAGACAGATGTCAGAAAAAGGGTAGGCGAAATAGTTGTTAGTATGTCCCTGCTGATGGTCAAGTTGGTAAATTGGTTGAAAAGAGCTTTTGAAGAGAGGAAAAAAAAAGCATGAATTTTCTCATGTCAGGCACCAACGAAATAATCTTGGAGACCCTATGAAGTTTGTGTTCATGTTCATGAAGATTGCTTGTTACATTTCATTTGGGTGACATAAATTTGAAAGGATTTATGCCTCTAGATATAACAGTAAAAAATACAATTCAATAGTGTCTGGAACCTGGTGATTACATTTTTAAAGGAACATTGAGTTTGCAACTGACATTTAGATAAGAGAAGTTGAGATGGGGTGGAGAACAAATGTTGTCACACAACTGAACAAGACCAGTGATGGTTCATAAATTTATTTTTGTCATACATTTCAATGATAGCAGCTTCCTGTGTGTACTTTAAATGTTCCTCCTGCAGTGCAGAAGTTCCCATCTCAGTGGTGGAGATCAAGAAAGGGAAACTGTGCAATAACACACACTTAAAAGCCTGTTTCTGTTTACAGAACAGGTGAAATAAAGACAGCAAAGCGCATTGTATTTTTATGGTTTTTTACTTGTTTTATGACTCAGTTAGTTAAAAAGAGCCAAACAAATTATTTTCCTTAAGGTGTGGTCAAAATTGTCAGCTTGTGTAAATTTGTGACTCTGGTGGAGAAACTGTCTCTTTATTTGAACAGAAAGCATGCTTAGCTGCTGTGCAGCTGTGATTATGCCATCCAATTGTGTAATGTTGATTCACTCACCCCTTAAATGTTGCTTCAAGCAAATGTTTCAAGGACCTTTTTGGCTGGGCTTTTCAAGGTGTTGTGTTGCTGAATACCTAATCCGTTTAAGAAGAGCATTCCATGTGGTGGATATATGATACTTGGAAAAATAGCTCCTCAGCCTTGTGAGGATAGCTTTGCCTGATGCTGAAGAGCAACTTGCCTTCTGATCCCCACCAGAAGTGTTATTTAAAGATCTGTAGCCTACTAACAGTATCCAAACTCCACTGTCTTCTTTGAACTGCCCAGAGGATTTTCTGTGCTCAACAGTGGTAGAAGTAACATAGAGGTGACAAGTCTTACTTTAGATCCTCCTTGTCTGCTTTATTTAAGAGCTATTCAAATGAAGCCAAAGAATGACTTGTAGAATTATAGGACTCAGAAGATAATTGCTCCAGGGCAACACCCTTGGTGAGATCTGGCCATGTAGTCTCTTCTCCTGAGATTTGTCTTTCTTCTAGACAGCAGCCAGCTGGCCTCCCTTTGATGTGTGTGCCATCATTTAACTCCTAGATGTGCCTTCCTCTGTGGAAGTGTAGGCCAGAATTTGTGTTACATGACCAAGGCATGACTCTATGTTGTGTTGTAATACTGCAGGAACCCTAAAAGCACCTGGTTTTTTTATCTGTAAGTTATATGGAATGATCCTATCAAAACAGCACTGTGTGTATCTGTGTGGCTTTGGAGTCAGGATGCAACTGATTGTCTCTTTCCTTGTTCTCAGGTTCTCCTCTTGGTTGTGAAGCAGATTTTTCCAGATTTTGAGTTCATGTGGCTAGTGGAAGAAGCTAAGAAGAATCTGCCCTTGGAGCTGGATTTCCTCAATGAAGGCAGAAATGCTGAGAAGGTTGCTAATATGCTCAAAAACTTTGACTTCCTGAAGGTGAAGAAACACATACTTCTGTCTATGCATGTGCATTAATAGTCTCCCTTACTGTGTCTTATGCCCCTCATTCACCAAGTGGAAGAACCATAAGGAGGGAGAGTGGAGTTCAGCCTCTCTATGTTGTTCATCCTAGACTGCTCTGCTACTACAGACCAGAAAATGCTCTGAGACATGCTTTCTCCTTGTTTGTTTCCTACTGAATGCACTCTGTTGGGTTGGGAGTGGTGGCTTGGGACCAGCAGTCTCTGGAGCCTGCTACTTACTTTCCCAAGTTTTTTTTCTGAATTTCATTTTCATTTTCTTTCTGAACTTGTTTAGAGACAGTGAATTTGCCATTCTTTGCTGAGCCATCTGATGTTACCTTTCCTTGGGCTCTGTCTCAACTGAGGGCAAGAAATGAACATAGAACAGAAAAGCTAGATTGAAACTGATGATGTCAAGTAGTATTGAGGACCCCTTGTATCTCAGGAGGAAGCATGTTCGCATGAGTCCTTCCTACTGAAAAAAGCACATTCTCGCTCTAGAATTGGACGTTGATCCTTCGTACACATCTATGGCTAATGCATTCATGTTACCTTCATGCAGAAACCCAGTTGCACCCATGCGTGCTCTTCCCCACTGACACTTTTACCCCACCTCCCCTGCCACACACTAAGGTCGCTGGCAAATGTCCCAAGTACCACCAGACATGTACACATCTCATTCTTGGAAAGACAAAGTCACATCTTCAGAGTCACACTTTCAGAAATCTTTTGCTGACATACAAGAGGCACAAGCTTCCAGTGTGTGCTTTCTGCAAACACACATAGTGCCATGGTTGCAGTCACTGATGTGACTGTGCCCATGGCACTTACGAAAAGGCAGCAAAAATGCACCCTCCTGTGGACCTTCCTGCATACACACTTCTAAATGAGCTTTTTACTCCTGTTTATGCAGAAGTCCCAAGATAGAAGTGACAGAGGTCTGAAATAAGGTGAGTTTTTGTTAGGCTTTACAGGCTGATATATTCATTTTTCCATGCTTCTTCCGTGCAAGGGTTGTAATTCCATGTTGCCTGACTCCAGGTTTGGAGCAGTCCTTTTGGAGCCCAGTGGCAACAGTGGCTTTCCTATAGATACAGATAGCTAAAAGCCACCAGGGCTATGGAAGGCCAAAGGCCAATGGTTTTGCTGCGTGGGTGCATATCAGAAGTGATGCACCTTAGAGAATGTATCTGTTGCAGCATAAGTAGCATACTGTGAAGTAAATCCCCATGGAGACGGCCAATCACTTCCTTGCTGGGGTAAGGAGCTATCATGATATCAAAATGTGTAACAGTAACAAATGACTTGAGATGGCTAAATAATGCATCCTCCCATTGGACCTGCCAATTCAGAGATGTGTTCATCACCTAAAAGCAACAGAAGAATTGGGCTCCTGTATCATAAATTTTCCTAAACACTCTAGAAAGCTGAGAAGTAGATTTTGTGCTGTGAACGTGTTTGAGCTTTCAAAGCCAGAGATAAATTATTTCCACATACTAGCATTAGAGCCAAACATCTGTGAGTAATTAAAAAAATCGCTGAAGAATTTGGCTGTGATTGAGAGAGGCATCTCTGACAGCATGAATAGTGCTTTGCAAGCCCACTGACTTGCCCGTGTAAATCCTGAGACAAGAATGAGTGTCATTGGAAGTGATCTAAGGGATCAGTGAGCTAGATAGGATGGGGAACTGTTAGTTTTGGAGTTAGCAGGCTTTCTCACCAATCTTAATTGCAAAGAATGGGCATTCAGATAAGCTGGGAAGGCTGTGAGTGTCTGAATCCCCCTTGCTCATAGTGGAGCTATGGCATCAAAGTCTAAACAAGATTCACACGCAAAGTATACCAGGAGTGTTGAGCGGCGGGACTGAGGAGCACTGAAATTGCTCAGCAAAGGAGCCTTTGATCTCAGGTGGCACACACATGGTAAAGTAGAAGTGGTCTCTCTAGGACAGGAACAGGAGGGAAGCAGATAGTATGTTAAGGGACTGGGACATTGTCAATAGTTAAAAGCAACAAATGCTGCTTGTTCAGGAGCTATGGTGGGCTACAGAGGCCTGGCTGGTCATCCCCTGGTTTTGGTCAGTCAATGGACAACACCTCTTACCTCTTCTTGTCCTGCCCCAAGGTGCTGAGTCCATGGCTGAGTCAGAAGGGTGAGGAGGGTGAGGAGAGGGGACTGCACAGCTGGCTCACTCTTCGCATGATCCAAAATTATTATCTCTGTGGTGGGGCACAGTAATGGGAATGGGCAGGTCTCCCTTATGTCTTTGTTAAAATGTACATGTGTGGCTTCACCCATGTGCAAAAGCAGATCTGGGCAGATTGAGGGTTTGGTCAGCACAGTGACATGAGGAACATCCAAAGGGAATTCAGCGAAATGGCTCTTGACAATAGGGACTTCAGCATGGAAGAAATTTGTCTGGAGAGGGAGGCTGGAAAATGGAGAGCCAGCCTGAGCACGACTTGTGTCATTGCCTCCCTGGATGACACCAGGGCTCTTCTCTGGTACCTCACTCAGCTTGATCTACCACAGCTTGAATGAAAAGTGCTTTGACATTTTACACTCATTGCTGTGTCTTTGGCAGTAAGATAGTTAAGGGTCTCCCAGGGTTTCTGTGACAAGTCCCTTATTTGTGACACTTGATTTTTCTCCCAGTTCAATTGCAGATGGCCTAAGTATGCAGGGTTTGTCAGCTCAAAGGTGTTCGTGTTCCAAGGGGCACTGCGGAGATACAATTTATGACGATGGCTTATAATTTTTAAAGCTGCATAAGTGGACCCTGTGCATAGCAAACAAGATGCAGTTCCTGTCTAAAGGAGCTGAGTGGATGATTCAGAAACTTGCAATAGGTACTAGTTAAACAGCCCAGCTAGAGGAGCTGCAGAGCAGGTAAGAAAGCTCTCAGACATCACTGGGAATGGGAGGTGGTGAAAATCCTGTAGAGTGTGGCCAGAAATGTTGCATGAGATCAGATCCTGCTGTGGTTGAATCAGTGTGTTATCCTTGTACACATTGCTGCTGTCCTGGGAAAGAGGCTGATAGATGGATTTACGTCCCTTGTGCTCATCAAAAAGTCAAGTCCTCACTTCAGCCACTTCCATTTTTACTCCTTTTCTGAGATTTGTGTGATATATTCTCCTTCCTTTCCTAAGCTGTTGCCTGACCTAACCCATCTGTTCCTATTTCAGGTCCCCAGGATCTACTGGGAGCTTTCAACAAGGCGCGTCCTTCTCATGGAGTTTATGGAAGGGGGACAAGTGAACGACAGGGCCTATATGGAGAGGAATGGCATCAACGTCAATGAGGTAGTTTCTCAGCCCTCTCTGAACTAGGCGTGGTGGGCAATGTAAACCTGATGTTGACCTTGATGCTAAATGGAGGCTGACAGGACAGGATGGGACAGGGCAGAAGAATAAGCACACACAGATGTGAACAGAGCAGTCAATCTGAGAGATATCTGTTCTTGTGCTCCTTCGAAAAGTACATGATCCCTTTTGGGGAACACTCTCCTGTAGGGTGCAGAGCTAGGGACATCCTCAAGGAGACATGTGCTCTTACATTAAAGACACCATGGTTTGTTCCAAGATGGAAGTTCCTGTCACTCTAAAGGAGCAACTTCAGTTTATGATTATTTTTATCTCATGGACTTCGCTATTAAAAGAGATTTGAAAAGTTCTGTCTGTAGCAAAACGTGGTCAGCTCCATTCATCTGGACAAGTCAGCTGGTCCTTAGTGAGACACTTGTTTCTTTGAGTGAGTTTATCCTATACTTCTGCTACAGGCAGAAGTCAAATCTATCTCACATACTCGGATGGGAGAGTGAATATTCCTCAAATCTTGAAATAGTCAGAAGGCCTTGTTTTGATGCATTAACGGGAGGACTCTTGAGCAATATGTGCATTGAGATTTTGAGCTGGGCTTCTTCACAGATCTCAGACAGCAGATCCATTTTGAGATTCAGGTAGCTAGCATAGTGTAGCTCCCTGGGATTTTCTTTGAATTTTCTCAAACTGCTGGAGATAGCAAAGTTGTAGAGCAGCAGGTAATTTCAGTTTTTCTAACTTGCAGAAACAAGCAAGTTTTCTAACTTTCTAACAAGCTTTTGCTTGTGATAGGAGCAATGTAGGGTGAAAATTTTTGCTATTTTTTTTGTTTATCCATGCCTTTGGGAAGGTTGTTTCATGATGACTTGGCACAATATGTTCCATGCAGCAGTGAAATCACATATTTTCCTGAGTCTGAGTTAGTCTCTAAATGATTGCTAAGAAGTAATTTTTAAAAAGTTGTCAACAGACTTCTACTACTGCAAAGTATAAGCCTCGGAGAGTTCCGGCCATCTGTCAGGTAGAGGATGTTACTCAGCTCAGTGGCAGGACTGAATTTTCTTTCTTCCTTTTCTCTTCCCACCCCCAGAAATTAATGATTAACTTCTAGTGATTGCCAGTAAAGCAAGGTAGAAAGGAGGGAACACTGAGCCTATCAGAATCATGTGATAGGAAAAGAGGTCTGTTATTACAGCCACAGTAAGATGAGGTAGGGGCAGTGCCCACCCCAGACTTCTATGCCAAGGTGCAGCAGATGGAGACAAATATTGCCTAGGTTAATTATCTGCTGCTGCTGCTGTTGCCCTGGGTAAAGGACTGCAGGGCATGGTGGGGAGATGAGCAAAAGGCAGCAGACACTGAAAGGAGCATGAGGAGGGGGTGGCAACCCAGGTTTCAAAACTGTCTTATAATATGACAGCGATCTTTGCTTTCAAGAGATGCATTAGCTCCCTATAAATCACCCAAATCTATTTATTTTATCAATCCCTCTACCAACTTACTGCATTTTGTTTTATGGTGTGGAGGAAGAGGAGTCTTCACTAAGCAGGATTTCTCTTTTGTGACAATGCAGCCTTGAAAAGCAAGCTGAGCCTCTCTCCTCTAAATGGAAAGGATCCCTGAGGTGAAAGCTCCCTTCAAACCAGGTTACTGACATTTACTTAATACCGTCTGTAGCAGGATTATCATTAAAGCTGCCCAAAAGCACATTAATCTCTCTGGATCCGTCCAAGTGCTGGATTGTAATGGCATTTAATCAGAGAAGGCTTTGATTTCTAAAGACAAGTGCAAACACTGAAATATATGCCTGTGGAACAGTTACTTATTCATGTACAAGTGCAGCTGAGGAGGAACATGCAACTAGGATATTGACAGTGAAGGGAAATCTGGAGAGAGGAGTTATCAAGAATGAGCTGGCAGGAATTTTAAGGGAAGACCAGAACATGGCAGGGCTAAGAAGGGGGCATCTGGAAACTGGACTCTTCCTATTTCCAAACATAAGAATGTTTGCAGTCTTGGTTGGGAAGGTATATTTGGAAGAAGTGGGTAGGGCAGGGAAGAGAGGAAAATTAGATTGAGGGGCTCTCAGGGGTTTGTAGTGTACTGTATACAGGAGTAAAGGAAGGATAGCAAGACTACTTTGAGCATGGCTTTTTAAAGAAGGTCCCAAATGCCACAAATGCTCCTTTTGCATCCATTCTGATTATACCTGATTCATTTAGATAGACCTTATTTGTATACAAATCTTAATATTATCTTTGGTTTGCCACATGGGTTCTCCGTGTCCTTCCTTGTGTATTCTCTGCCTGTCTCTGCAGAGGCTGCTGTATCAGCAGGCTGTAGGACCTTTGGAGCTTCCAGATGCCATCATGGCATGTGCTATATTGCCTCAAACGAACCAGCCAGCTCAGGTAGCCAAGTGAAGAGTCCCCATGATCACCCAGATTTGGATTTGAGTCAAGGAAAGGAAACGATGCCATGTACTTCAGCTTGCTAAGAGCCTGGTCATGAGCCATGGTTGATTGAGAAGTCAGGAAAGTGTTTTGTCCAGCTGAGAATTGAAAGCAAACAGCTAAGGTACTTAAGATGAGCTACTGGTGCGCAATTATTGCCATCTGTTACTCCATCCTACTGTGGCTTTTTGCTTCTTTCTGTTACTAAATGGGTTCTGCACTGGAACAGTATCTCTTAGCTCGATAAAGAGCCCAGTACCTTCCTGTAGCTGACAGCTTTGCAACTTGAAATATGCTTTCAGGATTTACCCTTCTGCCAAGAGTCAGGAGCTGTAGCTGTGTAGCTGCTAGAATTTAAGTGGGATTTCCCAGGGTGGGATCCTTTTGTCAGCAGTGGAAACCTCTCATGTGTCAAGTATTTTTGCTTGTAACACTCAAGTGTTAGATGAAGCGGAGCATGGAGAAGAACACTGTTTCTGGGGAAAATGGCTATTCTTGCTCTTTGCACTTGCTGAGTTAGTCTGGGGAGAGATTTCTTTGCAGATTCTCCTACATTTCATCTTGTCTGAAGCTTAGTGACATTCACAAGGCACTGATAAGAAAGAATAGTGACCTCCAGTATTTTCAACTTTAGGACTGTGCACAGGCACTAGGTAAAAGAGTTAAATTACACACAAACCTGTTTCTTACTGAAAGTTGGTATTGAGCATCAATGTCAATCAATTGCCTAAGACTCAGCAAGATGCTTTACATTAAATCCAAGGAAATAAAACTGCATTTAAAGCCAAGGGAAATGATCCCCCTGGTCATTTTGGGTCTGACAGAGACGCAAGAAACAATTAAAAACCAGTGACTAGTCTACTATAGCTGTGTCCTTTTGAGAATCTATGCAAACTTGCCAAGTTAGTCCCTCAGTTCCCTGGGTGGATGAGTCAGAATATTTCTCCCCACTTACATGCCGTGGAAGATGGAGCATTGAGCATGAAAATAATTTCCTGAGTCCCCAAAAAAGAGTACAGGACATGCTAGGAGTGCACTCCAGGTGTCCTAAAAACTATTCCTGTGTCTTAATGACATCAAGTGTGTTCAGACATCACCTTGCCTTGATGGTAGATCACTGCATAGTGATAGTACTGCCTAACAGAGCACTATTGATCCTCACAACTGGATCACAGAGGACAGAGTATGAAATGAGATCTCTAGTGTGACCACCCTAATCTGCTATGGATAAGAGCCGCGACAGAGAAGGCTTCAAATTGTCCATCCACACCCTTTGCTAATTTGACACCAGTTTAATTGGGCAGAATTGCCCTAGCAGGATTAAGCAAACCCTTAGACGATGGCTGTAATAACAACAATGAAAGCAAGCAAAAACCCAATACAGTCTTCAATCCAATTAACCTTCGATTAAGGTTCCAAAATCAATGCTATTATTTTGGCCGGAGGAGGTAATATTGAGCCCTGAGAAATGAGCTGCACAACGACCTTTACTTTTAATGAGATCAATAGAAGTTAGTGTCGCCATCTCTTAAAATAATTGGCAAATATTACAGCCAAATTAAGGCCAGAGACTAGTATCTGCTCCTGATCTAAAGAGACAGTCACAGATGGAGGTGGGACAGGAAGGGATGATGCCCTATCAGGCAGTTTCATCTAGGACTTATCAGGGGCAGGGAGTGAGATCATCTCTATGGGACTATGACACAGTATTTTTTTTCGTTGCTTTTCTTCTTTATGTCAGTTAGGGGCATGGAGCCGGAACCACTCCAGCTTGCTCACAAGTCCAGGAAAGTATCAATGACTTTCCCCAGTTAACCCAGGCTGGTTTGTTACATTGCAGCTACCTATGAGCATGGTATATGTGCTTTTTACTGTAGGAACACTCATAAGCTCAAATTTGCATGCATTCTTTATTTTCTGAGAGGTTTCTTGCTAACTCTTGCGTATTGGTGTTTTTAAAGATACTAATTTGTGATGTGATGAACTTTCTAGTCTCTCTGTCAGTGGGTGTGCTGATTTGTTAAGGGGAGAGTTGCATACAGGGGCAAGGGTGACAGGTTGTCTAGGCTTTCAAGACTGACATATACAAGAAGAAATATTTCACTTCTTGTATCAAGCTGCACTACAGCTTGGGATCCTCTGAATTAGATGACAGAAATGCAGTACGTGTACTTGTTAAAATACTTGCTACACTGGATATGACTCCATTAACTAGAAAAAGTGGGGATTAGTAGGGAAGTTGCAAAGTAGGTAAGAAACTCACAGAGGCAGTGGTGGAGAGAAATTACCATAGTGGAGTTTTGTGAGGTTTGCTCTTCAAACAGATCTTACTTAACAAATTGATGATGACCTCAACATAAACAGAATTGTATCAAGGAGCTTGTTGATGACACCAGGCTGGGAGGTCTGACATTGTAGAGGAGGTCCAGAGTAGCAATAGCCCTTGTTGGCCTTGAGGACTGAAGTAGTAGAAAGGGATAAAAAGGAGAAATGTCGAGCGAAAACGTGTGCTTGAAAACTAATGAGAAGAGTTTCTTAAATATATTGGGAGTTTGTCAGATGGAAGTGCCAGAATTAACTTTAGGATATTGGTTGCAGGGTAAGTGTGTGTTTCTTGTGCAGTGGAACTCTGCAAAAGGCAAGTTGACTCCTAAGACACACCAGTTAAAGGAGCAGCCTGTGGAAACAAGGCAAATTTCTGCTGTTTATTATGCTGATTATTATCTGACCGGTGGACACATTGGGATAGTAAATACTGGAGAGGAACAGAGCTAGTTAAACTCTAGGATTATACTAGCTAAGGAAATGATTTAAACTGAACATCATTAAATTTAGACTGGGATTTAGGGGAAAGGTTCTGACCATCTAAATGGTAAATTTTTGGAACTGCTGCCAAAGTTATACTTTGTGTCTCACATATTTCCAGTGAACTTGACCTGTTTATAGAAAGACTCTGATGCTGTACAGTAGCAACCCTTAATGTCTGCACTGCATTTTTATTTTCTTCTGTATTTGTTTGTAACTCACATAGGATGGTTTGTGACATGTAGCCACATTGAGTACATAAAAAGCACTTCATGTGCTTAGGTTGGTGAAGAGTTACTCCCAAGTCTGGCTGTTATACATGTATCTGTCAGTCCATTGTTTGATTGTTGTCAGCAATTTGTTTATTCCTCAGCTCTGTTTTTTTTCCAAATGGAAACATTGGGCTGAAAATATGGGGTTTGCTTGACACGGTGTCACGGTCATGTCACATAATTTGGCAGTGGCAGGTTGGTATTTGCATTGATTGGTAAGGCCACAGGCTCACTTGGTAACTGTAGTCATCATGTTCTGCTGCAGCACAGACAGGCAAAATTAACTTCTTTTAGGCAATAACACACCTTCTGGCAATAGGCAAGGACATGCCTCTGGCCAGACCCAGGGCCTGATGTCATCCTGATGTATCAAGCTAAGCTCTGCTTGCTGATGAGCATAGTTTTTGTTCTTATGTGTTACGCCTAAATTATGCCATTCATGATTACACACGCTTCTGCCTAGTTGTATTTCTTGTAGCACATACAGAACTACAACTGCTTCTGCTTCCTTGCTATTCAAACCTCCTAACCAGTAGACTGTTCCTTCTCTGCCATTCCTTAGCCAACTTTGGAATCTTCAGCTCTTTTAATCTTTTTCCCAAGTAAATGCCTCCTGCATCCTGCTCATTTATTTACTTTCTCTGAACTCCCTCTGTGTAGTCTGCATCTCTTGTGTTAATGAGGTGTCTGGAAGTAAATGCAGAATTCCAAGAGTGATTATTTTTTTTTTTTTACAGTGTGCAGCAGAACAATGCTGAGGGACACTGGTAATGATAAAGACCTTATTTGATGATAAATAGGGAAAGGACTGATGACCTCTCTGTGTCATAACAAAAAGCCTGTGTGTTAACTTTGGTCTTTGCTTCTGTAAATCATTGCAACCTTTTTTCTAATTTGTGATGCACCTTCACCCTGAGGTCTTACACAGCCGAAATGCATGCTGAATTCCTCCCATCTCCTCAGCAGAGGTTTTCATAAGTCTGTTTTCTCATTTCACCTATCCGTGTTCTTCCAACGTGAATTCTGTAGATATTATTTATCCAGTGGCCTTCTCAATAAGGGTGGAATAAGGGGCCGAAGTGACAAGGCACAACACCGAAGAATTAATGTATATAAAGGTTTCATGTTGTTTTCCTAAACTTTTTCTCAAGAAATGAACTTACTTTGTCTGAATTATAATGATAGGTCACTATTCACATACTACTCTCTAAGACCTAGAGTGTAAAACTTCTGATTTTGTTTAGAATTTGACGATATTGTTGCTTTCTATCTTAATTTATTTTGTATCCTATTTTAGAGGTATGACAACAGACAAAATTATGTGATAATACTTTAGTGTGCACCACAGCTCCATGGTAAATTTTTTCCAAAAGTGAAGACTTTATATGCTTGTGTCATAAATCCCTGTAAAATATCTTTTGTATGCTAATGAAATAGTACAGAATACATTCATATGTCTTAAAAAAGCCATGAAGTTTAGTTGAAGATACTGGAGATACTCAAGGTTGCATGTTGGGGAAGAGGTAAATGTAAGTACAGCAGGGAAGAGAGAGGGCATGGGGATCTTGCAGTGAACATTGTCTTCTACCCATGACCCAGCCTGTGGGTCTGAGCAGGGCTATGACCCTTCTGTTTTCATGGGAGAATGGGAAGATGGATCTCGAGCTGCTTTTGTATTGCATCACGGGCTGTAAGAGGCTATGACCATGGATCTATTTAGTCACCTTTCTGCTGATGGTAACTCAGAGGGGGGACCTTCTCTGCATCTGGAGCTTGCAGCCATATCATAAGATGCTGTTATGAGGGTGGCATGGATAACCTAGTGAGAGGTGTTTTTGTAGGATCCTAGGATATTTGGGTTTGGAAGGGAACCTCAGGAAGGCTTCTATCAAATCTCCTTCTAAGGCAGGGTCAGTTATGAGGTCAGACCAGCTTACTCAGGGTGTTAGCCAGTCAGGTCTGTAGGACCTCCAAAGATGGATATTGCACAACTGCTTCAGCCATGACCAATCAACAGGTTTGCAGAACTGCCAGCCCCTGTCTGGATTTGTGTTCAGTGGGTATGAGGTATCATGTTGGGCCCTAGATTGTCCCCAAGTTCTCATATTCAGTAATTCTGTGTTTTTCCATGCTCTTGGAGGACAAGCAGCTGAGACAGCGAGGGCCAAGTGTGGTTAGCCCAATCTGTGCACCAGTGGCAGGGTTGATGCTGTGATCAGTCATGATGTCTGAGTCCATTCCTTCTGGTGTATGGGTCCCTGGGAGGCTTTGTGAATAAGTGACATGATGGGCTTAAAACAGACTATTTGGCATGTCCTTGGACTGTCAGCGAGGGCTACTCCTCTCTTCCAGGAGATCACAGCACCTGCTACTTCAGTCCTATCTAATTTTAGAGCTTGCTGATCAAGGAGACTTGTAAGGGTCACTTCATGGCTCTGGTGATCTCTGCTGGTGATTCAGAAGGGAAACATCACTCCCCTCAGTCAGTACTTAAAATAACACCTACATGGTGTTAGGGAAGCTGTACCATAGGAGATCACAGGGCTATGTTGTGCCTTCTGTGTGTATGAATCATCATGGAGTGGGCCAGCATTCCCTGTGATTCAGCAATGGTTCCAGGTCCCACTTGGGGGACAGAGGATTGTTTCACCTGATCCTACCACTGTTCCTGCTGGTGTGCTGCAGTAAGGGTTCTTGTTCTTTCTCCTCATTTGTAGTTACTTGGCCACTATTCATAATGAATGCTCTTCTCAGAGGTGGCCCCATTTCAGATGTGGGTAAAGCAAGCCCTTTCTTGTCTGTCTGGTTTTCTGCAGGATGAGCTGTCATTACTATCTCTGTTACCTTGTCCTGGTTTGACAGGAAGGGTGTTTTTTAAGGAAGGTGTAGTCAAACCAATCATGGATTAGAAGTGAATATTGACATCTGGTGTGGCCACTAAGGAGATGTGTCACCTCTGAGAACATGGGGAGATAAAGGAGAGAAGCCCAGAGGTACTTCCTTTTGTGTTCCGGCCACTGAAAGGAGCACGTCTCCTCCCTCACCCAGCCCAAGGCCTGAAGGCCTGGGCCTGGGCCTGGGTGGGGGAGGGGCAGCCATGCGGCTTGAAGTCACTCGGCCTGAGGAGAGAGGTAGGCCGGAGCCCAGAGAGAGAGGGAGAGAGATGGAAGGGGAAGGGAATGGACTGAGCCAGCTTGCAGGATGGAAGGGTGGAGAGACGAGGAGATGGTTCTCTACCCCCCCTTGCCCCCCCTCCCAGAGAGAGAGACGGCGTCTGTCCGTGCCGGCCGAAGAGTGAAGCGGGGGAGGTTTCCCGGCCTTGGGAGTCCTGGAGCTGACTGCACGGCAGTAGCAGCAGAGACTTTTTAACCCTTCTCTTCCTTGGGGAAAAGAAAGCTTTATGAAACATGAATCCTCCTGTGCAGTGTTTTGGAGTGAGAAGAAAGACAGCCTGGAATCCTGTGACGTTAAAGGAATTGACGAGAAGAATTTGGTGGGAGGAGATTGATGGAGTGGCTTTGGCTGGACTTATCTTGTATGGCCATAGACTGAACAATCTGTCTTTAATACGTGAGACTGCATTTAGGTGGATGCAGTGGCTGGATGCCAGATGAGGCGACCTGCTGCAGTGATGCTGATGCCAAGTGGATGAAGAAGGAGAGAGGATGAAGAGGGTGGGGTAATGCTCTCTGTCTTCAGCGAAGAAGACCAGGAAGAGGGTGTGGTGGTTCCCTCTGTCTTCGGAGCAGAAGACCAGGAAGAGGGTGTGGTTGTGCCCCCTCTCTTCACAGCAGAAGAAACCCTCGGCCCCAGGGGTTATAAAATGGGGGGGACGGTGTTGTCCCGAAAAAGGAGCTTCTGGTACTTGGCAAAGCATCATTGAATCCTGAGGGCAGTTTCAATCCATGGATGGTGGTGAGAGCACCAGACATGGAAGGACACTATGGTTTGCAAGAGAGACTCCTCTCTTCTTAGATGAACTGAGAATTGATTATTTAAGTATTGTTAACCGAACAGGAAATCCAAGGTTTTGTCTAATTGTGGGAAGGGTGGAAGTTGGGAGGAGGAGGAATGTTTCTAAGAGTTTTCATGTTCCCTGTGTGTTTCTTTCCTTTAATGTAGTTTATTAAAGTTTTTTTCCTATTCCTAAGTCTGAGCCTGCTCTGCTCTGTTCCTGATCACATCTCACAGCAGTAAAAATATATTTTCATGGGGCACTGGCATTGTGTTCAGTGTCTAACCATGACATACCTCTTCTACCACCTCTGCTTATGGGGACAGCTGCCCGTTTGCTGCTTACAGTGTGTCTGGAGACATGCTTAGAATAATTTATAATGACTCTCTTTTAATTGCTCGTTCAGCACTCTGCTGTGGAGCACTATGCCTCTCTGGGATGGCAGGGAGAGCTGGTGGTGGGATAGCAGGGCAAGGCTGCTGTTAGTGCATGGCAAGGGATTGATCCCATGCCCTGGGGATGTTTGCTTGCTCCTAGGAGGTTTTTAACTTTAATAACATCTCTTGGTGATAAGGAGCAGTAGTATGGAGGGACACAGCAGTGACAGGGTGATTTAAACAGCTTTTCTGTGCTTCTTCATCTTCACAGACATTGCAGATCAGATTAGCATGGGTCTGAGGAAAGGAAGAGGGAAAGTGGGGGACAGTGTGATGGAGGGAGGGGAGAGGGAACCCATGTTCATTCTGGTGAGGAGACTGACAGGCTGAGTGTCCCCCCACCCCTTCTCCACTGTGTCCTGCTGCCATCCATGGATGGAAACACCTGAGTCTTCCTCCAAGCAATCTCACCCACCCCAGCAGCAATTTCCATGCCTTCCCTGTGAATGTGTGTCTGCCACTATCTGCTGTCTCACTTTCTTCCTCATTACCAGAAACTCCATTCCTACCCACAGGTACTATCTATGTTAGACAAGTGTCCTTAAATAACCCCTGATCCTACAAACACCACCTTGGTGCTTCCTGCGTGGATCCTTCCCTGAATGCCCTGGACCACCCTGCTCCCTGTAGGTGCCAGCAGCCACCCTGTGCCTCCATCAGTGTGAAGAGCTGCAGGAGCTCTGCATGGGGACATCAGCATGCACAGACCCTTGCTCCCTGTAGGGTTGTCACACGGAGGCTGCCTTTGCTCCCCGGCAGGCACCCTACTGTGGGTGGCAGTGTGTGACCATCTCTTGTCTCCTCACAGATCTCTCGCAACTTGGGGAAGCTCTACAGTGAAATGATCTTTGTGAATGGCTTTGTGCACTGTGACCCACACCCAGGCAACGTGCTAGTGAAGAAATGCCCAGCCTCTGGCAAGGCTCACATTATCCTCCTGGATCATGGGCTCTACCAGGTATGTAGGTGTAAGGGGCTTCCAGGTCCTTGTGAAGCTGCCTTTGGGCATTGGGCTGAAAGAGCACACTTGGCTGCAGCCTTGCCCCTCTAAGCATATATGAATACATTTTTCCTATTACTTCTGTAACCCTCCAGTGATATTTTTTGACTCTGAAATGGAGGATAGGGCGCAGGTAAGGGATGCAAGACTTTTCCCCGTTTCCTGTCCTCTATCCTCTGTGGGCTTCTGGGAACCACGTCTCCCTTCCCAGGTGCTGAGCGAGTCATTCCGCATGGACTACTGCCGCCTTTGGCAGGCCCTCATCAAGGCCGATATGAAGAGGGTGCAGAAGTACAGCCGGCGGCTTGGGGCAGGGGATTTATATCCTCTCTTCGCCTGTATGCTGACTGCCAGATCTTGGGAGTCTGTTAACAGGGGCATTGACCAGTCACCAGTCTCTGCCAGTGAGGTAGGTCTTGTGTGTCCTTCCCTAACATGTGCCCTTGCTTCTCCTCAGGTACCTTTCTTTGTTAAAATCATTTGCACCACCGATGTTACAGCGGTGCTGGGCAGCCCCTGGCAGCTCTGTAGCAATTTCTGCATTGATAGCTGAGCTAGAAAAAGCCAGGACTCCTTTTGCGGTTTCATAGTGGCTGAATTTCCCAGATTCACTTGTCATGGGCTGCCTAAATTTTTTATAATATTTTAATACCTAAGTGTTCACCATTTCTGGCTGGGGAAACATTTTTAGGTTGTCCTTTTCTTAAAAAAATGTTGAATGCAGCTGTGCAGGAAACCATCAAGGAGGCTAGGATAAGGTACAGGAGACATAAAGGTTTAGTGGGAAGACATGAGAAGGATAATGCATTATCACTATTCACGTAAATGACTATGAGCACTGATATAAACTCCTAAAAACCCCTGGAAATTACCTCCCAATCATAAACCCTATTAACTTGGAGTCAAGGTTGCTTAACTGCAGATCCTGTCAACTCAATCACTGCAAATCTGGGAAATTGCCACTTACATTCTCCACCCTTTCATATCCACACGTGCTGGGATCCTTCTCACGCCTCCTCGCACACCTGATACACACATACCCCACGTTAAGAATAGTAGCAACCCTGCCAACTGTGCTGTTTCTAGGGAAGAACATAAGATGATGTGATCCAGCCAATGGATGAGTGTCTGGAAGCAGAAGTGTGTTGTATCCTATGGTTTGCTTTTATCTGCACACATTTGTAGTAGAGAGGATGAAGTTCATTTAAGTAGTGTTATAATATTGTCCTATGAAATTCTCTTCTAAAAGTTCCTTCATTTTGATGGATGTGGCAGAATTGGCTGCACTGGCTTGCCATTATTTGTAGCAATGAGTAGGTCAGATACCTTGGGTAATGGACCCCTCCCCAGCTAGTAATTTGATTGGTTTCTATCTGAGTTAATTTTCTGCACATCAGAATTAATATAATGACTATCTATCAGATCCGTGCTTGATCTGGTGAATTTTGGAGCTGGTAGCTCCATAAAAAAATTCAGAGGTGCCAAAGCAAATTGGCACAGCGCTGACTCCAATCCTACAAGGCCAGTGTTGAATCTGAGTTAGTGAGCAAAGTTTATTCCCAACTTGCTTGTGAAGGTTACACCAGAGGTATAGCTGCAGGCACATGGTACCCTGTGTGTGCTAATGAACTTTGTCATTGAGTTGAATTGCGTGTATGGAACCAGCTCTGTTGTCTTTGCCTAGATGACACAATTAATGCTGAAACTAGATAATCCTGCAGCAGATAATGGGGAGCTGAGCAGATTTGCTGTGGCATTAGGAAATGAGCTGCTGCTTGCCCTTACTTTAGAGGTGAATTTGAAAGATTTTATCAGCAGCAAGAGCTGAATGCTGTGTAGGCAGGTACCATCAGTGCAGAGCTCCAGAGAGTGTGCCTGAGGATGTATCAACATGACAGTAGCCTGTGAGACAAGGAAGCAACCTTACTAAACAAAATCTTATCTGCAGTACTGTACTCAGTCTGAGACACTGCGTTTGAGAAAGGTTTGATGAAACTGAGTCAAGTCCGGTAGAATCTACAAGGACTAGTGACCAAGCAAATGCAACCCATGAGGTAAGTCTGAGCAAGTCAGGAAAAAAATCTAGAAAAGGCAGGTCAAGAATGTGGGAAACAGAAATTTTCAAATTTCTTTAAGACTGCTGCAAGCAGGACAAGCAGTCATGGGTTTAAATTCAGCTAAACATGAGAAAAGACAGATCTCATGGCAAAGCAGTGAAATGCTAGTGCAGATGGTCTGGGGAGGTTTTGATTTGTGTTACTGGAGAGTTTTAGGTGCAGGCTGGGCAAATGTAAGAGGATTGACATAGGTATAGTTGTTCCTGCCTTAAGCCAGGCAGCTGAAAGCTCTGGGTGGCTGCTAGCCTCATCTCATCTGATTTTATGATGTCTTTTGCTGCATCCTGCAGCAGCCTCAGCAGCTGCAGCCAAGGGGCTTTTCTCAGGTCCTATGGCATAGCTTATTTCTTCCTCTGCACACAGGCTTTGCCCTTGACAGAAAATGACAGTTCTGATGATAGATCATGTGGTTGTTTTGTGATGTGGACAAGCAGCTGGAGCTAAAAATAAAAGAAATAGAAAAGAAAACCTATGTGTGGAAAATAATGTAGGCTCTGCAATGATGCTGGCTGGGAAAAGGGATAAGAGATAATCAGCGAGGAATTTTCTGCCAACAAATAATGGAACAAAACAATTAACATTTAGGAGAGCTAAGCATCTTCTTGCTGAAGCCTCGTGTATCTGGTCAATGATAGAAGCAGGAGGACAAAGATTTGTTTGTCAGCAGCAAAGCAACCATGGTGGTGTGTGAGCTGTGTACATTTCTGACCATCATGACCTGCACACAATTTGTGCAAGTCTGTTCCTTTATAATAAGTTTGAAGTTCACAAAGAGTGAGTGTGAGATCCCACATCATGAAATACAGGCCATCCCTCATTCCAGAGGAGAGAAGGCTTTAGAGCTGTCATTTCCCACAAAGGAGCCTCTTTCCTGTAAGAAGTTATTCACTGCCCCCCCCGCCCCCACCAAATGTGTCCTCCTGGATTTTGGAGATTTCAGATGTTCCAGGGACTTGTCTTTGGATTTCATGTCACGATTCATGTCATGGCCTCTGTAGGAAGAGGTAGGGACATGGTATGCATATAGGATCAGCTCCCAGCTATGCTGTGCTGCATTTTCTGGGATGGTGAGGGAACTCTCAGATCTAAAAACAGGCAGAAGAGGCAGAGCTGATTGTCTTGCATGCTCTGGTGGCTTGTATTTGGAGTGGAGCTCATCTTACGTGGCTCAGGCTGTAGCCCATAAGTTGTCACTGGGTTCTTACAGCAGGCACTGTGTTTGTTGGAATCTGGAGAACCAGAGAACATGAAGGATTGCCTTGGACTTACACTCTTTCCTTAATTATCTGCTACTGGCTGCTGTCATACAGGATACAGGTCTAGATCTGACAGGTGACAATTTTTGTTTTTTTGGGTTGACATGATGCTTAACTGCGTAATGCTTTCTCACCTCTGCTTGAACTGTGTTGAGGACAGAGGACTAAACTAGGCCTTGGAAACAGCTTCATCAATATAACATAGAGCCGTCAGTTGCATGGGGCAGCAAAGAGCAAGCAGCCTGCTTGTCTTTGCAGCATGCCTCCACCTTCTTGAGTGATCCTGCTACCTGCAGCTCTGCTAGTTTTGGGGCTGGTGAGGTGAGAAGTCTCCAAGGGCAGTAATGAATTCTGGTTGCTGCAGGCTGCCTAGGACCAAGAACCGAGATAGCAGTGAGTGGCTGTTCCCCTGAGAGGCTATTAATACTGGCAGTGAGGGGAGAGGTCCGTATCTCACCAAGGGACAGATGGGATATGGCAAGAGTGATCTGTGCTGCGAGTGCTGTGCCCAGTGTCTGCAGGAAGGTAGGACAGAGCTTTTTAGCTTCTGGCCTAGTGTCATGGTTTGTAAAAACACTGTCTCTTCCTGGCAAATCTGGGCCTGGGCCAAATCTGCATCTGGGCCTGGATTTCCCATGTACTCTCACCTTCTCTCTCCTTTCTCTCTGACATGACCTGGCTGGCCACAGGACATGGAGATCCGGTCCAACGCTGCTGCTTACTTGCCCCAGATCACCCAGCTCCTCAACAATGTCCCCCGCCAGATGCTGCTTCTGCTGAAGACCAATGACTTGTTAAGGGGGATTGAGTCAGCCCTGCACACACGGGCCAGTGCCAGCTCCTTCCTCAACATGTCTCGCTGCTGCATCAGAGCCGTTTCCACGTGAGTCTCTTATCCAGGCGCCAGAGGCCAGGCAGGGAGCAGCAGGAGATGACTGTCCCTGTGATCCAGGAGATGAGGGAGATCCCAGGTACAGCAGGCCAGTCAGAGTTCAGTCCCACTGCAGCCGAGCAAGGCAAGCAGGACAGACCCTGAGATGGTGGTCAGATCCAATCAAAAGTCCTCATGATAAGGCAGCATGCTGGTGACGGGGCAGGTCTAAGAGCAAACCAGAAAGTCAATCTGTAGATTATGTCTGGTGGTTGTCAAGCAGGTCCCTGGTGATAAGACAGGGCTAAGGTCAAGCAAAGAGGTCAATATGTGAGTTGAGGTCCAGGGCAAGGGGCTTCACAGCAGGGCATGAGTTGGGGACCATTACTCTTCCAGTGTAGCTCAGGCAGGAACAGAAGGTGCAGGTCTGAGATTAGTTGGGGTTCCTGGGCCTATAACCAGAGAGTTGGAGGAGGTTCTAGGCTGTTCAGGGCCATTAAGACTTTATTAGAGGCCCCCACTCAGGGGGCGTGACAAGGCTCTGACTTGACATCTTGACGTATTACTCTGAGCTGTGGATCTCTTCCCCTCATTGTGGTCCTACCTCTGCTCAGTTACACATCTCAGCCTCTGTCTATGCTGTTCTCACATTCATCAGCCTCTCCAGAGGACAAACCTGTCACCCTGGGGCTGGGTACAGGGATAGAGTTGGAGGCCTTAAGTTAAGGGTTTAGGATTTGTCACCTGAGAGGAGGGGAAGGGTCCTCCTGCCCATTACAGGCATTACCACTGGGCAGTACTTGTGGGTAGGATAGATCTGCAAGTTCATTGCAGCCTAATTGAAGGAATTGGGCTGACTAAAGATCGGGCTGGTGTTTAAAAGCCAGGAACAGGAGTTGTGCAAGTGATTTCCATCTGTGAGTCTTATGAGTCAATGCACTTCTGCCTCAGATTCCTCCTCCTTGCAGATGAAATAACAGTTATTTCTTGGGCTGATGAGGGACCTATGAATCCCAATTAGCCCCTGCTAAACAAAGGTGGAGAAATACTTCTCCTGGAATCTGTGTGTCAGGATTGCTGGACTCTTAAAAATGTGCTACCGGGAAAAGCAATAGGATTGTGCACCTGTCCCTGTGAGCTGAAGTGAAGCTGGGCATAGAAGCAGAGGGATGCCATAACCCAGGATCACTACACATAGTAGGAAGAGAACTGAGTTCACAAGGGAGCAGGCTGTCTCTTCTGCCAGATTCATTCTAAGAAATGCAGTCCCCAGCTCCTCAGAAGCACTGCTTAGAGAAAATCCCTGCTTCCTAGGGATTCTCCAGTTGGGGGATATTGCCCACCCCTGGGGAGGGTCAGTTGTACGGATGATGTAGGATAGACCTCCTTTCTCCTGGGCTCTTTCCTGCTGGATCTAATGCAGCTGTTTTCTCTCATTCTAGGTACCAGAGGAGCAAGAGTCACTCGCTTTACAGGAGAGCCCAGATCTCACTCACAGAAGCCCTAAGCCTATGGCAGATCAACTTGTATGAACTCTTTCTGTGGCTGAAGGGGTCCCAGCTGGGGAACTGGGTCATTGCTCTCCTGAGACGGATGCACCATTTCACATACTGACATGAACTGGTGGGAGAGGTCTGGGTGCTCCCTGCCTCCCTTCTGCTTTCCATGGCACATTTGCCTTTCTGACTGTTTCTGTCTATTTTTGGGGTTTTACTCCACATTACACACTGTACTGTCCTTGTCTTTTATGGCATTAGCTTCCTTTGTGCCACAGAGAAGTTGAATTGGTACCAGAGCCCTACTGTTTTGTGGTTTAGGAAAAATATGTGCATGATACCTTGTGTCAGGAAAGACAGGAAAGGATGCTTTCTTTCCTCATTTGTGCAGGTCAAGTTCCACTCAGATTCTAGTGGGATTGTACTGGAAGAAAATGCCTCTTTGACTCTTTCTGAAACAATCTTCAAGAATTTAAGAGAATCCCAACCCTACTTAGAATGCCCCAAAATATTTCTCAGACCCTCAGAGAGAGGTGGTTAGTCCCTTTAAAATGCAATAGGGTTTATATTAGTTTGTGCCATCTCCTTAGTCTGATTTCTGTTCAGGTGTGCAGAAGGTTTCTCAGAGGAGTGAGGCCTTGTGGGAAGCTGTCACTGGGGTTTTCTCTTCCAGCACCGGGGAAATGGGACTCAAATGCTGAGAGTGGTGGACTGAGAGTCTGACTTTCTGAGGTTCATTTCCAGTCCTGTCAGCAAATGCCTCTGTTTTTGGACTTCTCCTGGCCTGTTTCCTTGCAGGTGAAATGGGGGAAGGGGACAGTGATCTTGCCCCTCTTCTGAAATTTAGGGAAGGCAGTAGGAATGACAGCTCAGGACTCTGAAACTGTTGGTAATGTATGTGTACTGTACAATACTTCCACACAACAAAATAAATGTGTTGTATCGAAGACCTTTGGGGAAGGGATGCTTGGCTGTGCACTAGAGTTATGTTTGGGCCTCTAACCTAAGTCCTGTTTCCATTTCTCTGCAAGTGAGTGATGCCAGGCAGTGCTGGAAATTCTGTGTGAGCAAAATGTTCACTTGGACTTTCCTCTGTCCAAGAGGTTTGTACTACATCTGAGTCCTCTGGTACTGCATTAGATGTGTGTTGGGATGGAATGGAGGAGCAGGCATCTTTCTGCTGGGAGGACACCTCACACCCTTCTGCCCAGATCCATGCTGAGCCTGCCTCCTCCCTGCCTGTGGGAGTGCGCTGCAGCACATCTGTGAGACGTCACCATCCCCGTGCCACACTGAGCATTTCACCTCGTCACTGCCTGTGATGTTTTACTGCTCTGGCCTCAGACAAAAACCTGCCATTTGCTCCGTGGTGCAAGTGACAGGTCTGATGGCTCTGACTTTGCCGTTGTGGGACAGCTACCAGAAAGGCTCACCTAGAGGCCTGCTTTATGTAAGCCATGTTTGAGATATTGGGAGATGTCTCTGCTCCTTGTAAGAATTCCTTTAGCCAGGAAGGGTGGATGGCAGTGACTGCTCACATCATCTCAGCTTTTCTCATAAACTGTCTTCGTGAAAGGGGACATGAAGGACAGGATGGGAATGTCCCTCTACTGTCAGAAAGTTTGCTAAGCTGAGGGTTACTCAGGCACCAAGCTGTGCCTGAGAGCAAGCCACAAGAAAGCCATTGACTCTCCCAGTTCCCATACAATTTCCCAACTTGCACAGGTGTGAGACCCCACCTTGAAGTGAGTTCATTTGCTTGGGAGGGGAAGCAGGGCACAGAGTGCAGGTGAGTGTGTGTGAGTCCCTGGGGAACCAATCCTCTTGCTGGCTGTGCGGGGAGGGGAAGGAGTGTAATCCAGAAAAAGTACCTGGCTGCTGGTGGGCTTGGGCATGATGGGTTAGGGGCTGCAGATGTGCAGACAGTGGCTATGTACATGCACAAGCACGTAGACAGAGCTGGCTGGCTTAGGGCTGCCAAGAAGTGGTGTATGATTGGCGGAGTTGTGGATAGGGTATTAGTGAACATGGGCTTGAGGTCTCTTTGTGTAGTCAATCACTTGATCCTGGCATTAGCTCTCTAAGACCTTCCTGCTTTGGGGGCAGCAGCAGGAGTGCTGTGCTCTCTGATCTTTGCTAAGGGCAAAAAAGAAGCCCTGGTAAGACTGAACGTCCTTGCAAAGCTTGTCCCTGACTCATGCAATGACAGGTCAGAGATTCCCTTGACTTCTTGGTCATATGATGACATCAGGGAATGGAGTGGTGGTAATTGCAGGATGAGACTCCTGAGTTGGGAGAGTCACAGGGGCCCTGGAATACTGGGCCTGCAGCCTGTACATGACTAATCTTTGCTCATGTGAGCAGTCTGGCTGAATCAGTGCCTTGCTCAGGCACTTAGAGCTGGTAGGCTGGCTAGCATAGGCAGGCCTAACTTGTTCTCATCACAAGTAGAGCTTCTCTCAGAAAGGTGGCCTGGTGTGCCTTGTTAAAGTCCCAGAAACCCTCTTATAATGGTCACCAACTGCACATCCTCACCTTGTAGCTGCCTCTGCAAATGCCTTTGCCTGTTCATGGCTGGATATGCTGACCAGAGCACTGTCTGGGTCTCTCATCTGTGAGTGAAAGCTCATCCCACATTTAGGCTCTCATTTCTAGAGGATCCCATGTTGTGGAGAGGCTCCCTGCAGCTGGCTGTCAAGTTCACAGCGTGGTCTTGGCCATGCATGTTCTTTCAGTCCTTCAGAATCCCACATGATTGCTAGTTCTACCTGAGGAAGGTCCTGACTCTAAAAGCGGTAGGGAACCAGCAGCCCCTCAGACTGGTTTCTGGCAGTGTGCAGCAGGCAGAGAACAGGGTATATTTGGCAGAGCTTTGTCTATTGTCATTAGTCTCTGCTGGGAGGCTGTGTGTTGGAGTGTTAGCAGAGGGACTCCTCCATCAGTTGCGCTCAGCTCTCACCCTTCCCACAGTCAATCAGTGAAGGTTTGTCTTAGGAAAGTACAAGCAAACACATGGAGTTTGACCCTTTAACATTTCTGCCTTGTCTTTTTGCTGAAAGCTCTCAGAGGTGAATGTGCTAACAGGATTTTGAAAAGACACTTTCTGATCCAAATTTGTAGTTGTCAAACATGGGTAACCTGGATCAGCTCTGTACACTTGGCCTCTCCTTCCAACCTGCGTTTATTGGTGTTTTCACCACCAGCAAACACAGCTTCTGCTGCTTTGCTTGCAGGCAGCACATGGGCTGCTGTCTGCCCAGCTTCAGCTGTGAGCGAACTAAAGTTTGGTGCAGACACTAAATGCTGGCCTTGCAGCCCACCACCTCTTTCTCAGGACTAACATGGGGGTAAGAGGTGGTGCCAGAGGTGCAAAACTGATGGGTATCTTTCAGCTCCTGTAATATGAAGTACTATGTTGTAGCCTCATGGGATCACCAATCCTAGTGGTCTCAGTTGTGTTGGGAAACCAGTGGACCTTTCATCTAGCATTTATATGTACCATCATTACATCTGCCGGAGGTGGAAAATGGGGCAGTCAGGGAAAATGAAGTTGCTGTGCAAAACTTCAAGAATCTCAGGTATGAAGTGAACATGCTTTTGCACATCCAGCTGAAGAAAAGCCAGAGAAAGCGTTAGTCCAGGCTGAACAGCATAGCCTTTGCCTAGCCCATCTAGTGAATGCTAATGATGACAAGTGGGTGGCATATCGATTTGCAGATCAAGGCTGCATGGTGCTGTCTGCCATGTTGCAGGGGCGTACAGACCTCATGCATTTGCAGCGTAGAAGCTTTGGAATGAATCACACCCTGCTTCGCACAGCATATGTCTTATGAACTGTGACTTGCACGCAGCTTGGCCAGCGTCAAAGTCATTCCCCTCACAATGACTCCCCTCTCCAGTGCATCACTTGGCAGGGCTCTTCCCCCACCTCCACTGTGCATCCCTATGTCCCCCCGCTACTATTCTCTCCACCCCCATACCCTGAGTCCAAAGGGGTATGGGCAGCCTACTGGGTCCTGGAGCATGCAAGAAGCTGTCACACACGGCAGGCAGGGCCAAGATGCCCAGCAATCAGGTGTGAGCAGAGGGAGGGATGCCTGGAGTCATACAGCCCTCAGGGCAGTCAGTACCTTACTCCTTTCATCCCCTGACAACTGAATGGCTAGAAAGAGGGGGTGGATGTTTCTTTCTCCTTGGCTCCTCTCTAGAAGCAAGAGGCTGGGGCTGGCTTTTGCCTCTGCAGCCTGAGCTCTGTCCATGCCCATTTCACCCAGGGGTTGTGCTTGTCTGGGTGATGGCAAGAGTCTGTATTGCAGCTTTCAAATGGCACAGAGCAAACGACACTGAGATAAGAGGGTGCGGACTGGGGCCATGCACTCTACTAGGAGGGGGAATTTGCTGGTGCTGCTGAGCTGAAAGGTGGGAGAAACGCTTCAGAGACTCCCAGTCCTTGGGATAAATCCAGGTCTGGTTGGGGTTGCTGATTCTCAAGTAACTTGAATGGATGTGCCCAAAGGTGAAGCAGGGAGTGTAGGGAAGAAGCAGTTACAGTGTTTGGCTTTGCTCATGACTTCCTTCTTGGTGGCCTCTGCAAAGCAGCAGAAGGGCTGCTCTCTGCACCAAAGAGCCATCTCCTGCCTGCAGGCTGAGATGAAGGTCTTGTTTGCTGTAGGAACGTAGTAGCTCCCAAGGACTCCTGCTTGCCCTGCTGCCCCTGCTTTGGGCCCCTGAGCCACATAGCTGCAGCTTTGCACCTTGGGCAGTGCTGCAAGTGGTGCTGGAGGCCAGGACCTCCAAAGCTTCCTAGGGGCCACCCTGGGCAGTGAGGTGCCAGCAGCTGACATCTCTGGGGGCAAGCTGCTGCCACCACTCCATGTTCACTGCCTCCTGCCATGCTGTGTGGAGAGAGCCTGCAAGACCCAAAGGCTTTCTGCTCCTTCCCATTGGCAGTCCTCAGTTTTGCCGGCTGTGGGGGGTGATTGCTGTCCTACCCCGTTGATGTGAGAGGACATGGCCTTAGCTGCTTTGCTGCAGCATGGCAGTGGCCAGTGGCTGGCACAGTTTTGGTGCTCCCGCCAGGCAGCAAACTGCTCTTCACAGACCAGTGGGAGGATGTACGTGATTCTGAGCGTTTGCAGCAATTAATTTTGCTAGTGAGTCCTGGGAGTTTTGAGATAGGAGGGAAGGAGAGGTAAGGAAAGGAATGGAAAAAAGAAAGGGAAATGGAAGGGCTTGTGCTCTGTCAGCCCCACTGAGGTGCCTATGGGGTGTGGGTCATCCTCCTTCCTTCAGCGTCTGCTCAGGTGCTGGCCAGGACTGTAAAAGAGTTGGACAGTCAGAGACTGACAATTAATTAATTAATTATCTGCCTGAGAAAAATTACCCTTTCCGAGAATCATATGGGTGATGGTGACATCACATGTTACTCTAGGAGGTATCACTAGAACTAGGAAAACCTACTAATGGACTAGCAGCCCTGCAGGAAGAAGTTACAGGGGACCCCAGGTAAACATGAACTTAGAGTGGAAATCATGTCCAGAGCTACTTGTTCTCCTTCTCTGCTTGGTGCTACTGAGTCCACACCTGAAACTGTCCTCTTTCGGTTCTCTCAGTTGAAGATGGATGTTGGAAATCTGTATTGGGTCTGGTGCAGGGCACACGACATGGTCAGGACCTATTCCTATAGCCTGTAAGGGAGATGGGCTTGTTTAGTCCTGCAAGGAGGAAGCAAAGGGATAAGCTGATAATGGCTGGAGGCTCTGAAAGGGGATTAGAGCCAATCTCCTTCTAGTAGTATCAGATGACTAAACAAGGGCTTATGGCCACAAGTCACAGTTTTCAAAGTTAGGAATGAACTTCACCAGGATGGTGGTGCAAAGCTAGGACGTGTCACCTAGAGAGTATTTCCATCCTGGCTGGCCACCAGAGTGGCTCAGCTGGTCTTCTGTTGGTAAGACTCTCCTAGAGCAGGAGAGGAGTCAGATGCCCAGTGGCCCCTCCCGGCCAGCCTGTTGGCAAAGCCATACAGCATGGCGTGGAGCAGGCAGGGAGCTGGCTTGCATTGCCATCGAGTCAGTGCTGTGGGATGAGGTTGGATCTGGCTTTCACCTTTCCCAGCTCTCCTTCGGTGTCACTGTCGGTGCTCAGACACAAGATAACATCTCTGACCAGGTCTTGTCTCTGCATTGAAATCCAGGCCAGGGCTTACCAACTGTTTTTTGTTTGGTTCAGTTGTGGAGTTGTGTGTGAGCCTGCCTGTCCTGGCAAATGCCAGCCTGGGTAGCTTGCCTTGCAGCTTTTATCAGCCAGCCACCTCTTGGGTCCTTCTTGGGCAAAACCTGCATGTCACAGTGCCTTCCGGAGAAGAGGCAGTGGGTGCCTCCTCAGGATCCTCTTGTGGCTAATGCAGGCTTTAGACAGGTTTTAAACTGGGAGTAAATGGTGCACACATCCAGCTGAAGGCTTCCTGAGTGGGCTGGAGGGATGCTCAGTGATCTCTGTGTGATGGTAATCAGGCCTCATCGAGACAGTTTAAAGTTTCCCTGACAGGGCATTTGGAGCTACACCTGTCTGGGGAAGTGATCAGTGCCTCTGTCCCCCGCAGGGTACATGGCTGTGTGTTCATCCACAGCAGTGCCTGAGGGAGCCCTGGGCAGGATGTTGACCACACTCTTACCCATGTCCCTCCCGCCAACCCTGTGCAGCTCATGGTGACCTTGTCAAATGGTAACAAATTTTTTGGGTTGACTTGTGTGACCAGAGAGCATCATTCTGCTTGCCATCCTCCGTGTCACTCCAGATCAGCCACGATGTCAGAACCTGGGGTGCTCTGTGCACAGCTTCCTCCTTGAGCTGCTTGCTGTAACCAGGAACTCGTGCCTTCTGGTGGTCTGGTAAAGACTGTTCACCTAGACTGCATGAACAGTGGAGTAGGGAGGAGCCTCAGCTTTTTACTATTACTTTATTTTGTTTTACTTTCTTTTTATTTATGTGTGATTCAGAGTCTTTTTTGCTGAGGCTACTTCTCCATACTCTGGTACATATGAGCATAAAAAACAGTCATAAAGTCTTTTCCTGTAACTGAAGCTCTGCTCAGAAGGTTATGGGACTTGGGTCTAACCTAGCAGGACAAGTCTGCATGTAAAATGCATATTAGCTGCTGATGGTTTGCAGGCTTGCAGCTCCAGGCTCAGCATTGATGTACACAAGCAAGCATCTCCCCAGGGTTGCTGCTCTGTGAACCCTTGCTCTCCTCTCAACCCTCTGCCTAACAGTGCATCTAGCTTTAATAAAGCGAGGATGGAAGAGGTTACTAAATTGTAGCTAATAAACAAAGTAACATGCATGAAGCCTGGTAATGCCACATTGCTCTTAAACAAAATGTGAAAAAGAAAATCATGGATGTTGTTATTGCTGCCTTGTACTTCACCAAGACTAAACTATCCATCGTGCCGATAAGGCTGAAAGGAAAACTTGGCAATATAAGATACATACATCACAGAGCAGTGAGTCCCGTGGTTGCCTGTGCTGCACCCAGTCTGTGCTGGGACTGCAGTTGCTTCTCTGCATCATCAGATAAACTGGAGCAGGCCTGTCACCATAGTCTCTGGGAGCAAAAGGTCAGTAGGCAAGTAGCTGTTCTGCAACAGCCAGTTTGGAGACCTAAGCAATGAGGTGATGCAGACTGAGGATTTACTTTGGGGCACCAATGAGCCTAAAACACATTGGTATGAACTGGAGAGAGCACCATTGGAAGACAGAGGGAAGAAAGCAGACTGATGTGGTGTGGCAGTCAGCTAAGTGTGGTACCACTGATAACTTTGCACAATAAGCTGAAGAATCAATTTTATGGGAGAAGAGTCTTGCCCTGGAGAAACCATACTTGGCTGTTCATTTGTGTTCGCAGGAAATAAGAGTTCCTGAAGCCAGTGAATGTGATGGAGAGCTGTGCAGGCTGTGTAAAGCTGCCCTTAAGCCCTTGCTGGCCGAGGGCTGTTCCCTGCAGTTTGCTCTTTCAGGTTATGTGGTTAATGGAACTCCTTCATTTTTGAGACTGCCCTATGGTCTTACTCAACTAGCTGTGTCCAAGGTCTTCTTCCCATGGCTTCCTTTGCTTGCTGCATTTGCTCTCTCTGCCAAGCAGTGGCTGCACAAGAAACGGACCCTGTAGGAGTCTCCATGGGAGGGCATGGGGTTGCAAAGCTGCTTGGGTGCTCCTGTGCCATGTGCACTGTTCTTGGCACCACCCAAATTTTGCTATGGGAGCAGGTGCTCCTGTGGCCCCTACCCTGGAGCTTTCTGCCAAGTCTGGGCTGGGGAGTCCCACCCTGATGATGTGGATGGCTTCGGGTGTACTGCATAAGCTCTCTCCGCGGCCTGTCTTCTGCTGGGAGTGGGGAAGGATTATTTGCCATACTGTGCTATGGGGGAAAAATACATGCGTAGCGGGCAGGTGGCAGAGCAGGCTGTTATCATTGGCAGTTACCTTCTTCACTTGCTCAGGGGCTTGCAGGTGTTGGAGCATGGCTGCTGAAATAAAATGCTCTTAAACCTGGGACATAAATTATGAGCAGGACACAACACTGCGTGAAGGCTGCCCCTGGCATTTAGCTTGGCCTTGTCACATCAACACCATAGCAGGGACGATCTTCTGCACAGAGATCCTGCTGGTCTGGGTCATGATCCATGTCCATGCAAATGCATCCTGTGGCAGTGGCAGCTCACCAGAGCCAGACATGGCTCTCTGCCTCTTTCCCTTCTTTGTTGCTTTCCCTCTGGGCTGGGCTGTCTTGCCATAGCTGCAGCCAGCCCCATCTCTGGCCATTGGGGGAGATTTCAGGAGAAGATGGAACACCCCCTGGGAGAGAGGTGCTTTGTGCTGCAGTGGCACACCTTGGTAGAGCACAAGGAAGATGTAAAGAAAAGCCTCGGGAATAGCCCAAACCAAACTGCTCTCAGACAGTGGCACCATGGTGTTATGTGATGCCTGGGTCATCCCCAGCTCACACCAGGATGATTACCAGGCCCCTCCAGGACATTGCCAGCGCATGAGTGTTGGCAGAGAGCACAGTATGACCAAGCTGCCTTCTGACCTCTCAGTTGAGGCATGGGGTGGCAGAGGTAGGGGAATAGGGAGCGAGGCTGGCCAAACTGCCCAGCTCTGGAAATCAGCAATACCTTTGTCTTCCTCAGGGCTGCTGGTCATGAAAACTAACTATGTGACAAATGCCAAGGGTTGGGGCTATCACTGGACAGTTCAGGCCATGCTGTTTGCTCACACTCCGCACCTCTCACCCATCCCTATACCCCCTTTTCTTGTCTTGCTCCTATTCTTATAAGCTCCCATCAGGTAGAGCCTCAGGCCCCTCGCAGGTACCTGCCAGGATGGAGCTGGCTTCATGGAGGTAGGTCCCCACCAGCTCCCATCAGGCAGTCCAGGACATGCCCCTTTTCCCTATACAGTAGGGTTTTGGCACTGGCTGCCACTGGGGACACCCAGCTGCTCCCTCTCAGGTAGTGACAAAGGCAATTACCTCACTGCTGAGCTTCCCGGCTGGCTGCTGAGACACTTACCTGAAATTAGCTGTGGCCAGCGCGTCGCAGAGGTGAATGCGGTTGTGATTATGAATGCACTTCTTGTTTGTCTTTTCACTGCTGAAATCCTGTCAGCGAGGAGAAGCGATAATAACATGCTATTAAGTTCTTTCTGGATAATGTAATTCAGGAGTCAGGAGGCAGTTTGGTCATTTATGCCTTTGAAAAGCTCAGAATAATTTTCAGTGTCATTATCTTCCATTTTAAAGAGACCGTTTCAAACATCAATACCAAGAGCCCCTCTCACCACCTCCCCTCTGCTTATGTGGTTTTCTTCCAGTTTTTGTTCCTGTTTTCTCTGTGCTTTCAGGGATCTGGGGTTTGTTTCCAGTCATTCACTCCCCCTGAAACACACCACACTGAACCCTTTCTTTCACCCTTTCTTTTTTTATAGTGGGTTTTGGAACTCATTGCTATTTTATTCACCATCTTTCAGTTGTGGTTGGTGAAGCATCCCTTTGTGAGGCGGGGGAGCACTGCTTGGGCCATGGTGGCAGTGAGGAGAGGGTGGATGTGATGTGGATTCAGGTCTGCAGGACTGCAAGGGTTTGAAACAGTGTGTGTCCCCCAGGGGCCAGCGAGCAGGTGGGCAGAGCTGCCATGAGAGTCTGGCTGCCCTTAGGAATGGTGGCTGTCTGGTGGCACTGCACATGCTGGAGATTTTGGTTGCATTGGGATGCCCCAGGAGCAGGTCCTGCTGCCAAGGCCATGGCACAGGCGTGGTGCTGGGGAGCCCATACATCCTGGCCACCCTGCTCCCGACCACTCCCTCACCATCTCTCCAGGCATGGCTGTAGCCAATGACTTATATGCAGAGCTTAAGCCTTATGTTTTTTGCTTGTGCTTTTGTTAAATGTGTGCTTCAGAGTAAGCAGTTAATTGATACTTTTTTGCCCTGAAATAGACCCCAGGATGGGGAGCTGAGAGGCTCCTTAGCAGATGCAACTTCAACACCAGCTTACACTGCAGGCATGAAAACAGACAGATGTCTCTGAGTGAATGCAGCAAAAATTATTATCCAGAACTAGGGCAGGAAAACAATCCAGCTCCTCTCTAGCATGCACAGAGCATGGCTGAAGAAGAGAATTTTATTCATTAAGTTAACTGGCAATGATCCCTGAAATGTCAGCCTTGGCCTTAAGTTTGTCTCTAGGCTTGGAAAGGATCCTAGCCCTTCTGTTTTTAAAAGAGGACGGTATATGGCTCTTTCCATTTTTTATGTGCTGGCTCTGCCAAAGTTTCAGTGCAAATAGGAGGGATAATGCTCTTCCATTTGCTGCCTGCTTCCTTCAGAGGGGAAATGGGATCTCCCAAGCAGAGTACAGAAAATCCGCAGGGAGCGTGCAAGAGTCGCATCCATCATTAAGCCTGGTTCGTATTGTTCAGCAGCTTCTGAAGGAACTGTCAGGCACTCATGTGCCAGCAGAGTCAGCGGTGGAGTCAGGCTGTGACCTGGCATGAGCTTATTTGTGGAGAGGGTGTGGGAAGACTTGCACAGAGAGCAGGCTCATTGGCCTTGCTCTGCCTGGAGGATGCGGGAGCATTAGCGGCACAGTGTGGCTTCATTACAAAGCTGGCCCAGCACTGTTAGCATAGAGGATACAGTCTCCTTGGGACAGATGTAAAGAGGGATGAGAATGCGCTTTCCCTTGTGAGAGATGGAGAGGCCTTTTAAACGCTTTTGGCAGTTCCAGACATGAAGGCACAGTTCAGTGCTGGCCAGTGATGCCAGGAAGTGAACCCGCATGATAGACTGGGTGCATTGGATGCATCTGCTCCCAGATGCTGTGCCTACTGTCTGCAGAGAGACCGCAGAAACAGAGACCTGCCACTGATCCAGCCATTATGGGCTGTGCCTGCCTCCATTGCCTGCTGATTCCCTGCTCCATGTCCAGCTGCAAGTGCCCTTCTGAGTGCGGAGGCAGATTAAATGTGTTTTCTATGGCCTGTGGTACTTACGGGATTTCTCTCATGAAGATTTTCTAATGCTTGGTATTTTAGCTTGCACTGCAGTCTCTCACAGTGGGGGTGCTCAGAGAGTCCTTTCTCCCCTCTCCACCTACCTGTTTTCATTAGATCTAAAAGACTTTCATTATCTCTGGGGTCTGTATGCCTCTCTTGGTTGAAACTGGAGAAGGATTTGAATAGATGCTTGTCAGTAGGAAACTGGTAGAGGTTCAGACAGCCCAGTCCCTCCTCCCAGGGCAGCTTGATGGGATAAGCTGTCTGCCCTTAAAAAAACTGACTAGTAAGGAAAACACAAAGGAAAAATGAGAAAGAAAAGATGGTGAAAAGTAGAGGAAAATGAATTTCTTAAATGGCTTGTTATATCAGCCAGATGCCCCTTCACTCTGCCAGCAGCCTGGCCAGCTTAGCTCCCCTCCCATCAAGAAGCTTGTGTCTTGCACTTTGTCTCTCTTCTTGCATATTGTTCCACTTGCAACTGGTTTTCTGAGCCTGATTTCTCCCCAGTTTCTGCTGCACTGTAAGCCTGTGTGCCATCACTTCATGGCACTGCTGGCTGGTGCTATGGGCACAGCAAACAAGGCACAGGGAGGGACTGACAATTAGCATGGGGCACAGCTTCCCTTTGGTCCCTGCTTTAGCCACAAGGCAGATGTTGCTCCATCTTGGCTGCATGAAGCTGGTAGGGCTGTGCCCACCTGCCCAAAGCAGTCTGCATAGTACACCCGTGTGCTGAGTCATTTCCCTGTTGTTTTTCTTGCTGCACCCTTCCTTCCCAGCCCACTCTGCAGTGATGTTTCTCTCATGCTTGGTTTGTCTCCCCAGGCTGAAGGAGACCTGGCTGTGGTTTGGGCTGTATTGTAAAGACGCTGGTATTGCTTATCAATAGTCCTTGTTGTGGAGAGATGTTGGGTGTGGTTTAGATCACTCCAAAGACCAATGGTTTAGTCTTCAATAGTGGTGTAACTCAGATCTCGGCTCAGCCTGGGCAGTTGGGACAGGCACAGAAGTCAGGCTGGAGGCATTTTGGCAAGGCTATGAGGAAATCCAAGTCTGCAATGGCATCACTAGGCCAGGAGATTGTCAACCATACTGTAGAAGTACCAGGTCTGACAGGGAACTCTTACAGTATTGCAAGAACAGGGCTCAGGGAAACCTGTGTGTTCACAGGATGTGGGCTCAGCATGGGCATGATGTTCAGCTCCAGCTCACTTTCATATTTGCTTCAGATAATAACACTATTCAGGTTCCATAAGTCATCTGAAAACTACCTGGCTCTTAGCAAGGAGAGTTCCCCCTCCTGATGTAATGGAGGTCACTGCAGTGTGAGAGCAGGCAAGTTGTCTCCTGACAACTAATTCACTCCTGTGCTCCTCTTCCAGCCATCTCCTGGGATTTGAGGCTGTGGAGCTGCTAGTATGAGTGTGCATATGTGTGCTCATTTTTATGTGTGCACATGCTGGCTGAAACACTGAACTCCAGCCTGTGCTGGTTTTGCTCCCGGTGTGCTGCCTTCTCCACGCTCCACCGGTTGTGCAGTCAGAGACCTTCTAGCACTAGTACCAAAGGACTGTGACAGACCCCTGGGAGGCAGCAGGCCATTTGGTTGATGGATTATCCACTCCAAACATGAGACAGTAATCTTCAGAGGAACAGGCCCAGAGAAGGGGGCAGAGTTAATCACTTTGAGCATGGACAACAGTTGGAGAAGGAGGGGGTGGGCAGTTCTAAGAGAAAATAGTGTGGTTTGGAGGGGAAGAGGAAGCAAAAGGAAAATTAAAAGCATAGAGCAAAAAGTCAAGGGCTCTGGCTTGGCCAGGAGAGACAGAAGATGACTGGGTTTATTATAGCAGGATGGGGCTCAGCCTCCACCAGCACCCTCATTTTGTCATTGATTTCTCACATGTTCAGTGGAAAACAGCTGCCCACTCATCTCTCCATAGTGGGACACTGCAGCCTCTGCCCATAAATACACACACACTGCACGGTTACAAATGGAAGACGTGGGGGAAACAGAGTGCTGTTTAATCTCTAACCTCATTGCCTGTACTGGGATGGCAGTGAGAAGTGCTCAGGCAGGTATTTTATGCCTTACGGATTCAAACAACAGATTCTGCTGGAGACTATATTAAGAAGCGGGGAATTTAGATTACAAAGGCAGCTCTATGTTGCAACAATATTCACATAAATATGTTTTGACCTCCATACCACATTACTCCAGGGAAACCATTCTGGGCTTCATACCAAACCAACTGTATGTTGGGCAGAGGGTTTTGTCACTTTTCTGATCTGCAGCTGGGTCAGTGAGTATATTAGCCACTATTCCCAAATTATAACAGGTTATCTCTAGGCTCCTAGCAGCCTACACAGCATCTCTCATTTCACAGAAGGGCTTTGGTATATAGTGGTTGAAAGCATTGCAAGTCCTGGGTATTAATGCCTGAGCTAAAAATTCAACAACCAGTGTCAAGCGACAGGATATGTTTATATTGTTATTGCACGTGCCAATGGATGATCCCACTACACACAGTCTTTCAACTTATTTTTCTTATGTTTGGCTGTGGAAGGATGTGATATGGCACAGAGATTTTGCGATGTTTGGGACAGAGTCAAGAGACCTGAAGTGAGAGTCTTGTAAACACCACTGTTCTGCTTTGGGTTTTTATCAGTGTCAGTTCAAGGGGAAATCCACACCAGTCCTGGGCTGAGGTCCCTGAGAGCACTTGCAGGCTCTTCACCACCTCTGCTCCAGGGCTGCACGTATAAAGCAAATGTGTACACTATTCCCAGGCACAAATATTCTAGTTCTCTTTTGCTGGAAGGACAAACCACAGGCTTTAAACATCTGGCATTACACAGACTAAAGGACAATGGTTGGAAAAAAGTAATTAAAAATATTTGCACTAGTTACAATTAAAACCCACAATTTCTAACATAAGACTGAAATCTTAATGGCCAGATTAGACCAATGCTTCATCTAGTCCAGCCTGCAGCCTCTTAAAGTAGTTCTTCCTAGCTGGTCCAGAGGGCAGTGGAAAAGCCACACAAATGGGCAACACCTAAAACTTGACAAGTGGAGCAGTTTCTTCCTATGTTATACTTCTGTTTATAACAGGTCTAAACTTTTAATAAGAAAGTTTATATCTTTTAACACTTATAAATATATATGTAAGTATTTACATATATTGCAGCTGTGCCTGTTTTCACTAATTACTCAGTACCTTGAAACCATTGTAACCAATGCAGGGCACCGTGACAAACCAACTGACTGTGTCTTTCTGGGCCCAGCCATTCCTTGTGATACAACAGTGACAAAGACTGAGTCACAGTGGTCACCAAGGTGTCCTGTCCAAGCCTTCCTAGTCATATGAATCACTTGGCTCCATCACATCACCAAATCATCTTAGGCACTTAAGTTGTGTGGGCTGGAGTTGAATCACCAAGACCATATGAGGCATCTCAGTTCCCAAGATCAGTTCATTTGCTCCAGTCAACTGCAGGTAAATTCCAGAGCATCTTTAAAAATACGGTAAAATTATCGTAGAAGCCCAGAAGATGAGGGGCTAATATGTATGTCTCAAACACCAATAGCCAGATAGCCATGGAGCCAACCAAGGACTGCTGGTAAGAACATGCTGTGCAAATGACCAAGAAAGAACACGACACGGCTGGAGAAAATGGCCATATGGACGCAGGGCAATGCTTTTCTCGGACAAATATCCTTGTTCTGGCTCCTGGAGATAATCGCAACACAGTACAGTGCAAGTGCAGGAATGAGGTGAAGAAGTGGTCATGGACAGCTGAGAAAAGGTCAGTCCTGTAGAGGAAGATGAAGACACCAAAGACCCTCAAAAACTTCTGGCCCATTTTCAGAAAGAAATGAACTGTGTATTATAACTGATTTGCATAGAAAGAGAAACTTAGCTCCAGGGTGGGGAAAACTTATGTATACAAAGGTACCCCAACAAAGCCCGGGTGTGTGCCCCCAGGACCCTGGACACTGCATCAGCTGGATCAGTGCTGGAGCCAAGACCAACTGATGGACATCCTTCCTTCCTTCCTTCCTTCCTTCCTTTCTTCCTTCCTTCCTTCCTTCCTTCCTTCCTTCCTTCCTTCCTTCCTTCCTTCCCTCCCCTCTTCCCTTTAATCTCTCTCTCTCACTCTATCCCTTTTTCAAATTCCACCTCTGTGTATTTATAAGGGACTAGCTTAAACCAATTTCCATGCCAAGTTCATCAGTCGTGTTATAATTTGGACTTGGAGAACCTCTCCTGTCCCCTCCCACTCACTGGCCTGGTGTTTGGGATGTTGGGGAGTCAGAGAAAAGACGTTGCTAGTCCCTGTGGAAGAAGGAGTCACTTGCTGAGAGGAACTGCTGTCTGTTATGGTTTTTGGAGAGAAAGTCAAGAGCACAGGCTGCAAGGGTTTTGTCTGAAGAATTTGGAAGAGGAGTGTGGCTACGACCCGTGCTCACAATCCTTAGTCCGACCCGGCTAGCTCCGGCACAGGTGCGGCCATAGGATGAGCCCGTCCCAGCCCAAGGAGTCGAGGGTTTGGCGACGGGTAAAGGCTATAGAGGTAGCCTTTAGCAAGGCGTATCCACGAGTCTCGGAAATAAAGGGGTTGAAGGAAGAGACCAGCCAAGCGAGTGGTTTGAAGGTTGCTTTTAATCCTAAACCCCTCTCAGTCAACTGAGCCCCCAAATATGGGCAATAACGATTTTTAAAGGGGGGTGGAAACATAAGGCGGGTAAAACAATAACCAATCAGGGATTAAACTGGGAGGAGAAAAAGGAGGAACTTAATTCAAATATGACCAATGAATGCAGAAACACATTACTGACATCTATAACAGCAAACCAGGCATCAAAAGGCATAGAACATTCTGGTCACAAAGGACGGGTCTGGGTGTGATGGACAGGGATGTGGGGACGGACAGGGTTGAATGACAAGGAATTTACTGGAAAAACAGGAGGGATTCCTATGACTGATAGGTATAGGGGCAGGGATAACTCCATATATAGGAAACACTTAAGAACTTACATCAAATAATCCAAAACTATAAAAAGGCACCACCACAGAGGAGGAGTGGAGGGTCATGTGTTGGAGACAATGAACAGGAGATGAAGGTGGAGGATTCTTCATGTATAAAGTCCCAGACATTATATATGGGGTGGGGAGAGGCTGGCCTCTGTTGATCGCCACTGCCTGGTGGGCCTGCAGTGCTGGGGAAATGTGGAGGCTATGGAGGGACAGGCTCTTGTGGGGACATCTGTAGTTCCAGGCTGAAAGAAGACAAGACAACTCTTGATGTGATTCAGAGAACAGCCTTGCAGATGCACCATAGCCCACCCTGCGGGGATCCCCCTTGGGATGATGGAACATTTGCTGTCATGGCCTCTCTGGCTCCTCCTGAAGCTGCCAGCAAGGAGAATGTCTGGGGAAAATGTGGTAGCACCTGAGCTGCATTTCAGCCTTGGGAGTCCCCAGCCCTGTGGTTTCTATGCAGTATTGAGTGCATACTTTCTTGTAAATATTTATTTTGCAGTCTTCCTCTGCAAGTGGAATCCCTCAACAGTACTCATTTCTTCAGCTGGACAATTTTTTAATAGGTACAATACAAGAGAAAAAGAGCATCTTGGTTCCAAGCACTTGTTAAAGGGTCTTAAAACCCCCAACCACAGTACATTCTCTGGTGCAACATGACTCAGTGTCTTTGGCTGACATTTTTGGTGACATGGCTGATGACTAAAGGTTTTTCCCAAGCAGCAGAAAGTTTAACCCTGATTTACAGCAAGGGCTGATATATTAATACCAGCAGTATTTCTCTTTCACTGTTGTCAGGGTGTAGCACAGAAGGGGAAGAGTGAATGTACCTCTTCCTGCTGGGCTGAGGGTAAGATACATGCAGTATACTATAAGCTGTCCTGCACTTATGGCTGGGACAAAAGAGGAGGCCAGCCAGATTCCACTCACAATAATCAGGAGATCGCTAAAGATTCTAATCAGGCAGAAATATTTTCCCATCAACTCATTACAAATTATAAGGAGGTTGCAGCTCTGGATTCTGGCTGCCTTTTCTCATGCTGAAGTTAAAAAGTGCATCTGCTGAAGGCTTTGGTAGCTCATTTGGTGTGATGTGGGCAATGTGAAGAAGGAAAGGAAGAAGGGGCAGGAGAAAGAGCCCAGAACAGAGAGGGTATCCCGAGGGGTAGGATTGTTTTGTCTGGTGAACTGGAGAAAGGTGAGTATTTGCTTGCTTCTTTGGGAAACAAGCAAGGGAAGGGTGGCTAGTGGAAGTGCTGCTCCTGCAGATGGTGGTGGCTTTTGAATACTATAGTGTATCTCTTCTTGAACTTCTTTGTGAGCCTGACAATGAGTACATGAGGGGACCTTCATCCTGTCTTGTATGTTGGTTGTGGGACTGGGATGGTGTGTAATAGCAGCTGAGAACAAATGTGAGAAAGTGTGAGAAAAGCAAAGCAGTGAGAGACTTGGAGGGAGGTGTGTTTTGTGGAGGTCTCTGCTGGCCTGTATTCCTCCTCACCCCATGTCACCGAGGAGAATTTTGATTGAGTGCATCAATGCATTGCTTACACAGACAAAAACCTGCTGCCTATTGGCTTACCAGCAGCTCTGTTTTCCTCCCTGGTCTTCTAGAGAATTTGGCCATGTGAGGAGAAGCTTGCAGTAGAAACATCTCTGGGAGACTCAAAATATAAACCATGTTTTATTAAGCAGCATCTGACACCTTTGCTGAGACTAGTACTAGGTCTTATTGACTGACCAAAGCTACCAAGCCTATTGACCCTGAGAGGCTGCTCTTAAATATGGAGGTCCATGGCAGGCTGTATTTGTTTTGAAGATAACCCATACTCTTGTTAATCCCCCTTGTGTCAGCTACTCAATAACGTACCTTACAGAGTCCTCTATATCTGTGAAGCCATTTGTCTGCTGAGACAAAAGTCTTCCTCTCCTACCATCAGTGGCAAAGGTCATCAAGGTAGAAGTGAAAAGCTTCCGTGAAGTGATAAGAGTCTCTGGCAAAATAGGTTTTGGATTTATAGTTCTGTTAATTCACCACCTACTTTGATGTCAAGATGCTAAATAACAGCTTTGGGTTCTGCAGACCCTACAAAGCAATCTTGACTTTTTCATCTTTTTATCTTAGCCACAAGGACTCTGGAAACTTGAGGAATGAACTATGTCAGAGGAGCAATATCCAAGATGGAAGGAATATAAGCAAGGCTCAGAGGCTGCTGTCCAAGAAGAGCTTGTAAATAGATAAGAATTTTTGAAGGTAAGCTAGAAATGCACCCTTGGGCTCTATGGCTGGCTTTCCCTTCTTGCAGAGTCAGGAAATGAACCTGAGAAGCATGTATTGGATGTTGTTAATGTGTCATGGTGCATCTCTTTGGGCTCTGTTACCCTCCCAATAGCCTTTGTTGAAGGGTGGATAGCTATATCTAGTTGACAGACACGACTGAAGGCCCATTATTTACCTGTTACACAATTTACTGTCTTCAGAACATGAAGACAAAAGCCACATAGGAGTTAAAATTGTACTAGTTCTCCTATTGTATCTAGGTACTGGCTAGCAGCAAAAGCTCTCAAGGAACATGATGCTTGGAGTCTGTGTGGGGGCATTAAATTAGATTTACTTTAATTTGGACAGAAGAATGTTAAGTACAAAAATTTAAACATGCAAGTAATTAGCATCTGAGGTTGCAGGAAGCAATTCAGTTAGTAATTCCACTGCAAGCTTGCTGGGCTTAAGGTTCTGGGGTGTGTTCTTAGTTTTTTGCTTCTGGCACTCTTTAAGCTGCTATCTCTATGCTACATTGCTTCACACCTGGATTGACCTGCCTTTATAATGTGTCCTTGACATCCAGTCAAGGTGGTTTTGAAGCAGAAACAGTCCTATTAAAATGCTGGTGAGAAATCTGAGGCTCTTTTTCTAGTGCTGTTAATAGTGGGTTTGTATCCTCCTCTAATGTGGCTGTGCTTTCATGCTTGCCTCTGAGTCCCTCCAAGGATCTCCGGATGTGCCTGCCAGAGATCCTTTCACAATACTGGGCATATGTCTTGGAGCAAATGCAGGGAAGGGCCACTAACAGGGCTGCTGTCCAGTCTGAATGTGGTGAAGTACCTGAAAACTAAGGACCAAACCAGTCTTTGTGGTAGCACTCCTGCTGCTGGCCCTCTTCTTTGGCTAGAGATCCCTGTGAATGGTGCCATTTCTCCACAAGAGTTCAAGAAAGCAGCGAGCTTGGTGTGGTGACTATGAAGGCCTTGTACACATGACGGGATTTAGTCAGGAAACTTTCAGGTACTTGTGTGAATTCCTCTCTGCCTGATCTGGATGGTATCCAAGGAGTCATGTGGCCAAGCCACGCTGAAGTGGCTACGCAGTACAGCAATTGACAAAGTGTTGTCCCTTGGGAGTCTGTATTGAGACCAGTGTTATTTAATATCTTTATTAATTACATAGATGAAGGAATCAAGTGCACTCTCAGCAAATTTGCAGCTAACAGCAAGCTGAGTGCTGTGGTTAGCACACCTGAAGGATGGGATGGCATCCAGAGGGATCTGGATAAGCTTGAGAAGTGGGGCCATGGGAACCTCATGAAGTTTAACAAGGTCAGGTACAAGGTGCTGTACCTGGGTTGGGGCAATGTCCGATATCAACACAGGCTGGGGATGAACAAACTGGGAGCAGCCCTGCTGGGAAGGACTTGGGGGTGCTGGTGGATGAGAGGCTGGACATGACCCAGCTCGTGGAGCCCAGAGAGCCAATTGTATCCTGGGCTGCATCCAGAGCAGCATGGACAGCAGGGCGAGGAAGGGGATTCTGCCCCTCTGCTCTGCTCTGGTGAGACCCCACCTGCAGTGCTGTGTACAGCTCTGGGGTCCCCAGCACAGGAAGGACATGGACCTGTTGGAGTACATCCAGTGAAGGGCCACCAAGTTCTTTGTAGGGATGGAGCACCTTCCCTATGAGGAAAGGCTGAGAGAACTGGGTTTGTTCAGCCTGGAGAAGAAAAGGCATCAGGGTGACCTAATTGCAGCCTTCCAATACTTAAAGGGAGCCTACAAGACTGATGGGGAGGGACTTTTGACAAGATCGTGTAGTGACAGGACAAGGGGGAATGGCTTCAAACTGAAGGAGAGTAGGTTTAGATATTAGGAAAAAAAGTCATTACTGGAGGATGGTGAGACACTGGAATAGGTTGCCCAGAGAAGCTGTGTATGCCCCATCCCTGGAAGTGTTCTAAGCTAGGTTGGATGAGGCTCTGAACAATCTAGTCTAATGGAAAGTGTCCCTGTCCATGGCAGGGGAGTTGGAACTAGATTATCTTTAGGGTCCTTTCCAGCCCAAACCATTCTGTGATTCTATGAATTCTAACAGTCAACCTGTGCAGGCTATGGAAAGGAGCATGATGAGTAATTATGCACTGTGTTGCAACACAGCTACACAGGGAGGTTTAAATGCCTCTTTCCAGCTATTGCCTGATTGCTGCTGTGTTAACAGGAGCAAGGATCCTCTCTCTTTTGGCATTCAAACCCTGCATGTACAGTTCAACATTTGTAGCAGGGACTTCAGCTTTCAGCTAATTTTGCTGCTACTTTTGCAATCTCCCACATTCACTGTCATCTCTATCCTTCTTTTCTAATACTCTGTCATGCCTGCTGTCCGTCCATCACAGCCCCTTGCCACCTGCTTCAGGATTTTAACATCCATTGGGGTGTTAAAAAGCAAACACATTGCTTGGCATGTACAGTTTTTGTAGAAACAGATACAACAAGTGAAAGCCCTAGAAAAGGCATATTGGTTAAGTTTTTTTAATGCACTTGGCTTTAGGGAAGACAAGACCTACCTTGAAGCAAAGGGCCTATATCAAATGCTTCAAGGGCATAAAGATCTTCAGACATAGAACTTTGGAACAGCAGCTACTGCAGATTTTTTTTAGTTTGTTGTTGTTTTGGGGTTTTTTTTCTGTATGCTTTAGGATGCTCACCAAAACAGACTTGAGAAAAAAAGTAGGGCTTCACTTTGGACTATAACTGTCTCCCACCAATATACTTAGTGTTTCCTTTTACTTCTGTATCAGCTGGGAAAAGTAGGGGGAGGAGGGGAATGGAGCAAGTTGGTAAGATAGTCTGGCTTGGTTTCTTCACCAAGATCTTCTGTTTCCTGATGTATTACAGTCACCTCTTCCAGCATAAGTCACTGACTGAGGGCAGTGCATGTCCAGCAAATAATCTGCGAGTGGCTGCCCATCCTAATGTCCTCGCCCATCAGCTGAGCCATCTGCCCAGCCTTTGCCTCAGATATAGATTCTGTGGAGGGGACGAGTAACCTAGAACTGACCTGGTTACTGGGTTCTAGGGACCAGATCTGGAAAGAAAGACCAGATTAATATTGCAAAAAATGAAATAACAGCCACTGAACAGTTAGCATAGAGCCTGGAGTTTGGCACTGGGCTAGGAAGATGGAGGCAGGGAAGAATTGCTGCAGTTTTGAACATGGTAAATCCATCTTAACACAAGTCTAAGAAAGTGAACTTGGGTTGGGAGTTTTTTTCTTGAGAACTAATGGAGAATGCTAAGCCTTGGAGAAGGCCAAGATCATATGGTGTTCAAGTAAACACCTATTTTTGTTACAAAAAGTTTGAACTGTTCATCCCAGCCTTCTAGTCTCCTGGCAACAGTGGAGAACAGACCATGCTGGGACCACTATTTTAATCAACCTGATTGTAGGTCCTCTCTCTCCTCCCCCAGCAATCAGCCTCCTGGGAGAGAGAAAATCCTTTGGAGCACATCACCTAAAGGACTTGGAGACTCTTTAGTTTGCCCTGCTGCAGTTACATGTCTTGCAGTGCAGTATTCATTTCATATTTCTTGCCTGGAAACAAGGCATTACTTTGGAGGGTTTGCATTTTCCCGTCTGTTACATTAAAATGAATCTGTTGCTTTCACTTCACCAAAAATATTCCAGTTGGATATTAACTGGAAATAAAAAAGCTTTACAGTTCCAACATGTTTCTCTGACTACCTCTCTTCCTGCCCATTATGTTCAAAAGGCCTTTCTACCTCCTGCTCCTGTCCAGAGAAGTGCTCTCTTGCCTATGCAGATATGCAAAACAATAAATATTTTGTGTACAAAGCATACAGTGATAAGAAACATTTACTCAGATAGTGAGAAACATCAACTATTTTCAGTCTTCTTAAATACTTCTAGTACTTTATCAGGGAATTGGTTTATCCTAACCTTCTCAGCCTTCTGGACTTCTGCAGCCCCTGGGCTGCTTTTCCAGCATGGTCAGTGAGAGAGAGAAGCCCTGGTGCTGAAGTGTCATCATGCAGTGGGAAATTCTGGTGTCTGGGATGATACTGTGAACACACTCAGAAGTGTGTGGCTACACAGAACAACTGGGGTAATGGCTGGTGTGAAAATGCTTCAGTGCAGTGTAATTAAACTGCTGCACTTAGTGCAAAGGAACCAGTCTGTCCCTTTGCCTCTCACTCTCCTTCACTGTCTCTATCTGTTGGCAGTAAAAGGCAAAAATAACAGTTTTGTATTTTTCTCCTCAAAACCGTGTACACAGTACTGGGTGACAAAACCCATCTGCTCTCCTTTGCTGCCTGACAGCAACATAACACTGGTCCCAGTGTCATCTGGCAGGGCACATCACAGCTTCCTCTTCCTGCTTTCTCTTCTTCTTCAGAGCACCTGAAAACAATTAGAAAGCCATTTCTGCCCATTTTTTTTCTGGTTACGCTCTTTCCCCTCTGTGTTCAAAGAATTGACCTCAAATCTATCCTCATCAGACAAGTGACCTGAAGTGCATGCTCCTAGCCATGGCTCTTCCAGGGTCACTGCTGGAAATCCTTCCAAGCATGAAAAGAAATTTCTATTTCTGCAGCTGATCCTGTGGCACCCCTTGTTTGCATAAAACCTGCCCAAGAAATGGGTAGGACCCACACCAAGCAGAGCGGTTGCTGGGGGTTCATGGTGCCTGTGCCCATGGGGGCATCCTGCTGTGCCCAACACTGGATGCCCAGGAAGGTCTCCAGCCTCTCCGCAAGTGAGCTCTCAAGCGCCAGGCAGTATCTTGAGGCAATTTAGCAGGCACTAGGGGAGGCTGATGCAATTCTTTCTTTATTCCTCACTCTGTTCTAGTGCTGTAGCCCTGCAAAGGCCTGTCTATCAGAACTGGGAGCAGCATGCAGCCCTCTCAGGGGCACTAAATAAAACCCTTGGTGCTGCCCAATGGCGCCTCAATTTCTGTTGTATTGTTGCAGGAATCATACTTTCTTTCTTCATTTGTATCCTCGCTCTCCATACCCCTTTTTCTTTTGAAAAAATCCATGGAGTGATTAGATTTGCAAATGAATGGGCAGGGAAGTGACAACAGAAGTGAGCTGGAGCTGAGGAGCACAGGTATAATTACTGTAATTAACTCAAGCAGCAGGGGCACAGCCAGTGTTGGGAGCATTGCTGGGAGTTGCCGTGGGAGAGAGATAGGAGAGGAAGAATGGCCAGCTGCAGAGACAGTCCTCGGCCCCACGGGCCCCCATTCCCTCTTTGAGTGCCTTGATAAGAGAAGTGTAGTTGTGCCCTGTCCCTGTGCCACGTCCACTTAGGCTGCAGGGACCCACATCTCCCCAGATGAGGTGCAGAGGAGCTCATTCTGTCTTGTACCAAAATTACTCCATGTCCTGCTTGGGCAGCTGCTAAGGAGATGCCCTCATTTCCTGTAACTCCCCAGGAGGAGGGAGCGCCCAGTGTGCAACAGCAGTAGCGTCCTGCCAGACAGACAGAGCCAGAGTGCGGGGAAGCAAAGTCCCTCAGCCGCAGCTGAGCCCTCGCAGGAGGAGCTGGGACAACTGAGGCCAGCTGACAGCTCATCTCAGAAGCTCTTCAGCATCAAAATATGTTACCCATTGACTTTGCTGGGTGCTGGTCTGTGACTTTATGGTTGATCTAAGAAACGGCCTTAATGATCTTCATTGCTGGCAGACTGAATAGGAAGCATGACCTTCTCAATTTGGAGAGAATATCCATGGGTTCATATGGAGACACATCTATGGCATGGGAAGCAGTGTTTCGTGCACTCCTGATCATAACACGAGAAATGTTTTATGATCACTAAAGAAGGAAACAGTATGTCTTTGTCTGCCCTAATTCCACTAGTAATGGTGCTGCGGTCACTTTTCTCCTCTTGGTAGTATACACTTCCATAACCCATGTCATGTTCCCCTGGGAGCACTGCAGGGCATGATGTTCCTGCACATGCTCCCTACCCATTTCCATGAGCACACTCTGCCCTCCAGCAGAACGCTGAGACACGGCTGCCTGCACCACAGGTCCTGCAACGGCTCTAACTCTTAGCAGAAGGACTTCTTTTTGTAAAGAGATAGGGGGCTGATTTCAACTACGTGTGTTAAAAACATAAGTTGCCATTGGTCCTATTCTTAAAGTCTGAGACGGGCACTGGTTTTAGGGTTTTGTAATCTTTCTAGAATGTGACTGTAGTTTGTTGGGTGGATGCATTAGATTTAGCATATGAGAAGTTCCTGCAGGAAGACATAAACAAAACAACCGCCCAAAACTCTATGTTTTTGGAACTGCACAGACCAGCGAGCCTGGGATGTAAACAGTTTTCCTAGCTGGGGCTGTGGAGCGAGGGAGGCACGTGCAGGCACCTGCAGGGGTCTGAGGCTCTGTAGTCACCCCTCGGAACAGTTACACAGGCTTGTTGGAAGAAGACTGTGATTTTGTTGCTGAAAGATTAATGTTCCAGGCTCTGCTCCACATAGTGTTGAGAGCGTATAAATGTGTGTCTGGTGTATTTAGAAAAGAGATTTGCTGAAGCTGGGTAGGGAATGGTGTGTGTGTTTTGCTGTACTGTAAAAACTTCAAAACTCTCCCTTTTCATTGTGGAAAATACCTGATGTGAGGGAGGGGGAATGCAGAGTTCTGTGAACATCTTTGGTTTAGACTTGCTACTACTGATCAAAAAAGCTACAGGAAATAGGATTGGAAGGGGTTTTGAGAGATCATGTAGTCTGTCTCCTTGCCCAAGGCCTGTCCAGCTGCACCTCCTTTGCCTTTGTCAATATTTTGACTGAGCTCTGGGCAATTTATTCCAGTGCTTCCCTATTCTTAACAGATTAGCCCAAATCTTCCATGCTGAAGTTGAATTTATTGCCTCTTATTTACCATGGGCATGGAAAACTGATTACTTTTTTCCTTGTAGCAGCTGTCCAGATATTTGAAAACTGTTACGGTGTGCTTCCCCAGTCACCATTTCTTTATCTGGACATCCTCCGTCTGTTCTGTCTACCCTTGTTTGCCATGGATCCTAAACATTTGACCAATCCCCCTCTCTCCTGGGCTCTGTCCAACTGGCTTCTGTCTCACAGTGGGACACTCAACACTGGACATAACACTTCAGGGAAAAATCTACATCACAGGTGTGTCAGACTGACGTTAGAGTCCCAGTATGATACTTGTTTGTCTTGTGGTGGTGAGGTGTGCTTTTTACTTCTTTTCAGACCGTGGTGTGCAGTAACTACCAGACTCCTTTTTATAGAATTGCCACCGAGACAGATGTTCCTTTTTCTGTATTTATGAAGTTGATTTTTTGTGCTTAAGTCTAATTACATGAATAGGTCCTGGTTGAACTTTATCTTGTGTTCTCAGATCATTTGTCCAATTTGGTGCGATTGTCTTGTATTCTATTTTTGTCCTCTCGTGTATCAAGTCCCTCCCAGCTTGATGTCATCTGCAGTTTAAATACATATACACTTTATTCCATTATCCAAGTCATTAATGGAAATACTGACTAGTGCTGGACCCTCCAATGAATACCTCTAGGATCCACTCAATACACCTTTCATTTGGCAATGAAATAATGATAACTATTTTAAAGAAATGTTTTTCTAACCAAATGTTATTATCGCACAGTAGGTTCACCTAGACATTCTTCTCTTGCATGTCTTGAGTCACGTGTCAAAACATCGAGACATTGCACTTGCTGCCTCCCAAGCCCTCTTACTTGAGGAGAAGGGGAGACTAGATTGCTGTGACAAGAGATGCTCTTGTAAATCCTTATTGGTCATTGTGCTGCTCTTTAGGAATAATTTCTACTTTAGGTTCAAGGCTCTCCTGTTTAAAGGATACATCTCAGCACTTTCAACCAATAGTTCTGAGTAGCTTCATGTGCACTTATAAAATCCACTTCATGCTTGGAGGTAGTTACTTACTACTAGTGATACTTATACTGAAGGGAAGGCTAAGTCCCAGGAAACTCTGATGATTGGTCACACAAAGAAGGTTGAAACTAAGAACCGACCCAAGGAAACTTGCCCCTAGATCCTGATCCAAAAACATAACTCAGGTAAGCCAGGTTGCAATGGGCAGCACAACTCTGCAGCAGCATCAGCACCTTTCCTCAGAGATGCAGGCACCAAGCAGGGCTGGCTATGACCACCAAGCCCCCTCAGGCTGAGGATGCTCACAGCTTTGGTCTTCAGCTGTGCTGGGTACAGGGCTGCCTAACAGGCACCATGCGGGGACAGTGCTTAAAAGAAACAGTGTAAGCGTAGTCCCACATTCCCTAAAGAAATAACTTGCATCCTAATCCAGGAATGACGATAGGTTGTGCATCCCAGTTGCTCAGAGGTGTCCTGGGATGAAAGTTTGGGCAGGCACCTTGCTCCAGGCATGTCCCCTCTCCTTGTACACGTCCTGCTGCTGTGTTTGGTGGCTCGTGGCCGCATTCACTCTGCCTTGCCCAAGGGGAATGAGGGCACTATCTTCCTGCCTCAGGTGAGGAGTGGCACTGATGTCCTGTCTGCTGGCTGTCTGGGCTGAACCTTGGCACAGCTGGGTGTGCTGCCAAGCACCTCAGCCACACACTAACTGGACTCTGTTCCTTGACGTGTTCTGCAAATGGGCATTGACATGCTCTATGTTCAGCAAACAACTGTCAGGGAATATCAAATTGCAATTGTCTGCCTCTCTTGTTGCTTGGATAATTGGATGGTAAAAAGCAGAATACCGATTTCCCCCACCACACCAATAAGTGCATTTAGGTATTTTTAGCAAGCAAATGTACCAAAATTTAGAAGCTTCTAAATATAGAAAGTCTCGGCACTTTTTTCCTTTTATTTTGGTCTTTTCTTGAAATCTTATTGAGAAGAACTCTCTCTCATGTACTTTGGAAAGAAATGAAGCAATCAACAGCAATATATATTTTTCTCCAGTCTGGGGAAATTTTTTTTGTTCTGATCCATTAATTCCCAGCTGTATTCCAACATCACACTGAGTGGTGTTAGCATGACTGAAGGGACTCTTTCTAGATTCTAAAATTAAGGTTTTTAGTTTCTCAGCTCTGCCAAGGAAAGACTCACCTGCCACTGCACCATGCTGTGAATGGGTGAGAACTGGATGAAAAACTCAGGAGAAAGGGAAGAAAAACAGTAAAAATCACAGCAACCAGCCGGTTGAATGCTGTCTTAGTCATTCTGAGGTTTGCCCCCTTTCTGCCTGTTCCTTGTCCATGTTCATATCTAAAGCCCTGATGCTGAAGTCAAGTCTACATGTATATGTGTAGGATCAAGGGGCACAGATTGGAGCTTTTCAGGGCATTAACCCCTAATTAGCTGCTTGAAGAACTAATATTACGCTTCTAGAAATAATTTAAAAAACAAGGGCTCATCCAAATTTGTAATAAAATGGTGTGACTCATCAAAATGTCATCACATTACCTTAAAAATTGCTTCTTAAAGTGACTTTAAGCCCAGTAAGTATACTGCAAGTTGTAGATGCTACTGCAGCAAGTAAGAGTGTCAGCAAAATTGGGATGTATGTTTGCTGGTACAATAGGTCAGGTGACCAGAGTGGATCTAGTTTTCTTGTGGCTTATGCTATTAGAAGTTGAGAGTACTTGTGAAGTAGAAAACAGGCGTTTTGCTATAAAAAGGAGAGCATCTGGCCACAGATACCAAAGACCTGCTTACACATGACTTACACTTTTTCCTCAGATGTTTCTGATGTTGGCATGTTGCTTACTTTAGCCAGAGCCCTTAAGGCAAGGCTGGGAAATGGTATTTGAAAAGCATAAATGTTGCTCTTTTTGGAGCTACCTGCGTGTAGAAAAGGAATGTCTAGAGGTGCTCAAACAGAATATGCTTTCCCAGCTTGCTAGAGAAGTGGGAGCTGGATCAAGCCTTGTTTTCCTTTTGTCCTGAAAACCTCTTCCAGATGGGCATAGGCCTAGCAGCAGAAATCAGGAAATGACACTAGGAAAAGTGGAAATCAGTAGAGCCTTCTCTTCCCTCTCTGGTGTGCAGCACCCTGGCCACACACAGCCTCTTGGGCCAACTCTGCCACAGTTTCTTGGTGCAATCCAAGTCAGTGCAGTAAAGGCGCTGCTGCCTGGAAAGATCTGTGCAGCTCTTTGTAGAGATCCTCCGTAGGATGTAGCCATCCTCTGGCAGTGTGTGTGGGGGCTCAGAGTTGCAGGGCAGGGAGAGTTTCTTAAAAGATTATTGCTGAGCTCTTGGCTTTACACTTGTTCTCAGCAGATTCAGCTTGCTGCCATCCCTGATGTACACCTCAGAGAAGGGGACATCTCTAGGGCATGAGCTCAAACAAAATTAGAAGGTGAGCAGGTATCAGCATAGAGCAGAGCATGGAGATCCAGCTTACTCAAATTGTGGTTTTGCACAATTGCGGGCTGAAAAACTATTTTTCAAAGAGTTGGAGTTCAAGCTTTGTGACACGTTCATTGAAGCATTCTCTTCTATGGGTTCTCTACTGGTGTTGAATTCACATTGCACATCTCTTCATAGAAACTTGGTTTCTCTTCTATTGTTGGTTTGCCTGTTTCCATGAAACTTCTCAGATAGAGAAGTACCCGTGTCATAGATGTAGCTGAAATCTGTCCACAAATTAAAAAGCTCTGGGGAGGTGGGGGGAGGCAGGAGGAATGGCATGCTGCTGCAGGTGCACACAGTATGTACACGTGAGCCAGCTTCTCCACAAGCAGGCTGGTGCATTTAGCAGCAAGTCCCAAGCAGGCTCTTCCTTGCTCTTGCTCTTAGTACACAGAGGGTTCTTACAGACTGCCTGCTTGGGAGACCTTGGGGATGGAATCTTCTTCCTTTCATGCAACTCTTGCAGGAACTCGTGTCTCGACATACTTCCATGGCCTCCACATACCCCTTTCCTTAGCCAGAGTCCTCCTCCCTTCCCTGCAGTGCTTTCTTCTCTCTTTTCAACAACTCGTTTTTCTTCTTTCCCTCTCTGCCCTCTCTTGCCACTCTTCCACCCCTCTTACAAAAAGCTGGCTTGGGGAGCAGCAGAGAGGGTTAAACTTGCAAGGTCTCATGGTTGGAAAAGCATTGGTGGCCTCATGCATGGTAAAGTGCCTTTCTGGCAGAGCTGTGAGCAACCACCCTCTCCCTCTTCCCCTCCTCAGGCTCTGTGCCAGCGGGCAAGCATTTGCAAAGCAAAATTACAGAGCTCTCTGGGTAATGATCTTCCCATGCGTTCTGTACAGCAGGTGGCTGGAGGCTGAATCCACACCACTCCCTCTCAGCTCAATTCCCATGCACATCAGGAAGAGATGGCTATTCCTCCCTTACAGCTGCTTCCAGGGAAGAGAGGCCAGGGGAGTCACCCTTCCAGCAGAAGGATGCTGTGGGGGTGAATCTCCTTCTGCACAGAGCCGCAGTGGGCTCTGACCAGAAAGGCCAGATTCAAATGCCAGGCACGTGCATGGGCAGAGAGGAGATGGCATCTTCACTCTGGCTCGTACAATGTGACTGTGCAAAAGAGCAGCCCCATTTCTCAACCTGCCAATTCTCCTTGGGGCATCAGGGTCAGAGAGGTAGGATGCATCCAGCATGTCCCTTCTAAAACCTTTGTTCCTCTGTCTAAAACCTCCGATCCTGTGAGTCGTAGACTGGCTGCAGGGACCTACCAAACTGCTATCATTACTGGGGAGGAGTTGGGACTCTTCAGTTTTTGACTTTCCTGCAAAGCTCCAGGATAGCCCACAGTGCTCACTTCTGATCCTAACTGCTTACCCTCTTGCATTAAGCCAGGTTGGATAAGACCTTGAGCAACCTGGTCTAGTGGGAGGCATCCCTGCCCATGGCAGGGGGATGTTGGGACTAGATGATCTTTAAGGTCCATTCCATCCCCTTAACATTCTATGATTTATCTGTATTTCTCCTCTGCTATTGTCTTAATCAAAGAAAGGCTAAGCAGGTGTGTACAGAGTCTGCAAGGCTGCCAGTGAACAGGCTAATCCTGGCTGTGATACATCCATGTAATTTTCCCCTCTTCCCTTCCCTTCATACTGCTGCTGAAGGCTTCCCATACCAGTGCCATCCTGCTTTCCCCTCCTGCCCTGCCAAATCCTTCTTGGAGCAATCAGCCTGTAGGATTCCCTTTCACTGTATTGGGAAGCAGAGTCTTTTTACATCAGTAGGAGGGAAAGAGTGTCAAACCACAGACAAAGAGGAGCAAAAGACCCCTAAGCATGTCACATCCACTTTCTTTTGGTTGCTGGAGAATAAACTCTGAGAATTAGGAAGCTGAAACTTTATCTTTTACACTTGTTAAAAAGGATGGGTGGTGTATCCTGTTCTGGATAAGAACTCAACCTGTATATCTGTACCCATTTTATCCTCTGTGACTCTTAGCGCTCTCTCCTCCCAGAAGGAATCCTGTTAGGAGTCTCTTATCCACATTTATCTTGCAAAATAAATATTTAATAAACAAAGACAAATATGTTAAAGGGCATTCTGAGACATTAACTTATTCCCCTAAGCAGTAGAACAAACAAAGCAACTTCATTAGCCATAGTATAGTGTAATGCCCGAGTGTCTTGCTTTATGTGGAAGAGCTGGGCTTGCTCAGGTAAGCCAGGATCTCTGGGGACTGGGATGCACCAAATTACATGCACAAGGATGGAGGCTCTTCCATGACACAAAAGTGAAGCTCTCCTTGGGGAGTTCAGCAGTAAAGCCTGTGTGGTCACAAAAGTGACATACAGAGCTGGGAGAGTCACAGATTCCTAGTCCTGTTGCAACTCCTGAAGGCAGTCAGAGCATCCAGAGGAAAAGATGTGAATGCTGCCGTCCCGGTGTGGTTGCCTCTGGGGCCCCATGTTATTTCTTATGCTTTTTGGCTTCTGCATGAAAACAAAACTCAGTGAGCAATAACTTCACAACAGCAGACAGAGGAAGACAGGGTGAAATGGGGGATAACAGAAATGTGGATTGTAATGAAAAAAGAAGTGTGGGGAAAAAAAGACCATATGGAGGGAATGAGTCCAGGAGACAGAAATCTGAATTATGACCTCTTACTAGCCCTCCAGAAGTTTAGTTCTTTTCAATGCAGTGTGGGTCCTGTAAGAAATCATGTATGATAGAGCACATCTTTATATATAAAGATTGATACATGAAGTACTTTAAAATGTGTTATAATCTGAATAAATGTTACATGTATTGCAATATTTTTCCCATCTCTTGTATCTTTTCCCTTGTGATCTTAAAGCATGTTGCAAGCCTTCCATTCATTAATTTTCCCAGCATCTTTGTAGGGCAGGCTTATCTCTGGACTACAGATAGCAAAATTTAAACTAAAAGTTCAAAATGCTAAGCTGAGAAAATGACCCAGCATCCCAGGCCCCAGAAATGCTGGTTAATTTGAAGCCTGTCCGTCAGGACAGTCACCCATAAAGCTGCACAGGAGGGGCAGTGACTTGTGCAGAGCCCATGGAAGAGCTGAGGAAGAGGAGGCTCTGCTATCTTTTATTTGTGCTGGCACCTCATGGGAAAGCTTCATTCAGTGGCATGGGGCTGACTCCAGCACAGATCCAGCCATGTGAGCAGTCCCCAGAGGGAGTTGTTAAGTGCTTAGGACACAGCCACTTTGGGCTTTGAACTCTGTGGCTGTGCTCAGGGCAGGTCCCTCATCACCAGGGCCACCCAAACTAGCTCTGGCTCCTCCAGCCCTTCTCCAGTCCATTTCTTCCTGTCATCTCTGCATCACTCAGCCCAGAAATAAATGCTGCTGCCAGGGACTGGGAGCCTACATTCGCTGCCTTGTCGGTGGCAGCCTTGGCCAGTGCTCATTTTGCTCTTAGCACTATCACCCTGTGGAGAAAATATTGCAGCACTGGTGTAGAGAGGTCTGTCTCCCTCGACACGTGGTGTACCTCCAGCAGATGAAAATTTGGTACTTTCAACACAAGAAAAGGCAAAGCTGGGGATGGGCAATTCAGTCTCTTTAGACTGCTCCCCTATCTGTATTTCTTTTTTTAAAGAATGGTGGCTTCTCTGCCTCTCTTTGCTGCTGGACAGCCCTGTCACAGCCTGTTAAGTCAGCGGCATCTCTCAGCACTACCCTGGTGCTCCCTCCTGCCAGCAGCCTGTGTGCGTGTACACTGGAAAAGGACGAGGGTACTCATGCCTGTCCCGGGCATGAGTACCCTCCTGACTAGCCTGGCCAGGCTGGGCCAGCAGTGGTGGTTTGGTGGTGACCCCTGCGGGCATTGAGCGAGTTGTTTGCAGTCCTGTTCCTGGGCCACTTCATCTCAGAGATTGCCACCTAGAGGAACCTACGACCTCTTGCCTGAACTATTCCCTTCATTGCTAAGCTATTAGTAGAGAGCAACAAAGTTGGGCTTGCTGCAATGTTGCTCCAAGACGCAAAAGCTTCCTCCTCCCAGGCAGGTCCTACTGCTGACTCAGGGCTTGGATCATTTCTATGCCCAAAGAGAGAAGACAGGATTGGATTTAGATCTTGGATGCAGCTGTGCTAAGCCAGAAACAATGGTCTTTGGTAAACCAGAGCTGGCACAGGCCCTTAGGGCTATCAAAGCGATGCAATTTGATCAATATCAAATCCTCCTGAAAACTAAACATGTCCCCACCCCCTGGGAGGATCCACTGTGGAGCAAAGTAGGTCTGGCTTGGAAATGTATACTCAGTTTGGCTCTCGGTCCTCTCCTCTGACTGCTCTGCAGCAAACACTCCTGAGAGTGATTCTTCTCAATCCCTTGCACTTGTGCCACTGAATAAGGAACAGGAGATGCTGCCAGAGTTCACATTGAGTGCTACAGGGATCTAAAATAAATACTGCCATGTAATAGATTTTTATCCACTGCCTTGCTGTAATCCCCATCTGAATCCCTTCCAAATTGCAGTCAGGCAGCTGTTTGTACAGGTCAAACATTGATTCAGCTGCTCTCAGAAGGGATTCAGGAGGTACAGGCTGGAGGGAGTGCTGGCCAGGGTGCTGGAACAATGGGATTTGCTATGAGCTGAAGGGTTAAACTCTTCCCACAGCAACCAACACCAGAGTATTTTCCCTTTCCACACATGAGGAGGAGGTATCCACTTGAGGGGGAGGTATCCACAGAAAGGATAACTGCTGAAGCAGTGAGCCTGGCACCTTGAGGAACGCTCCTGCCCTGCTTGGCAGGGCTTCAGAGGGCAGGATCACAGCTGCCCATGGCTGGCTTGTAGGGCCTGCAGGCTGGGAGACCTTCTTGCAGTGTTAGGTAATCATCTGCTCCTCTGGGGTCAGAGCAAACCACAGTTTCTTCAGCATCCCAGATAGTGTCTGTATCGGGCTTTGCTTCCTGGGCTGTATCTGAAGTTTCAAATAGTCCCTGTTGAAACCATTGGCAGGGATTGCTCTTCTTCCTAGGGGTGCTTGGTATCAGGGGCATGGCCTGGTGTCCAGCACATGAGGCCGCTCCCAGGTTTCTTTAGCTCATCTCAGCACCTGTGTGACGGGAAGGACCCCAGAAAAAGTCCTGGCATCCTGGGCAGTGGCTACCAGCACTGCTTTGCTCACACTTTCTGGCTTTCCTAATGTATGCAATGTTTCTTCTCAGGGACAGACCTTTCAAGTCCTCACTGTTCTACTTCTACTTCATTTCATGCCCCCTCAGTGGGCTTCAGCATTGTGCTTTTCTCTTTGCCCATCACTTCCCTGGCATCGGTAGGGTCAAAGCACAGGGCTGTCACAGACATGGAAAGCCTTCGTCCTTGAGATTCAGAAAGTTTCAGGCTCATACAGGGGAACATGTGCTCTGGTTCAGGCCAACTCCTCACACCAGCCTTGCAGCTTCCGGAATGATGACATTAATGCCTACCGGTCAGGATCAGGACTGTTTTGCTCTACCAGTGGTGACTTCTGCAGCACTCAGCCTCTTGAAGACTTCTATCCCTGTGCCACACTAGAGAGCATGGGAGGAAATCCAGCAGAGCCAGTTGCAGATTGAGTAAGCGTATCTCACTTCCAGAGACAGGGAGAGGCTGGAAAGAGGTGTTGCGGTGAATTGGTCATTGCTGTGGAGACCAGTTATTTTCCTGTACTTTGTACAGCGCTGAGCCCAGAACTGAGTCTTCAGTGAGTACTTTTACAAATCCTCTGTCCTTTCTGCTTGATCTTACAAGGGTTTTGCTGGTGCTGCATTAGCTATGCAGCATCTCCAGCAGGTTAAGAGCTTCCTGGAGGCATTCTCCATAGTTCTCGTGGTTCATGCATGATTTGTGAGCACAAAGGTCTTGGGAACGATGCTGAACCATGCTAGAACTAGGCACTCTAGTTCTAGCTACTTCGGCATCTGCTCAGCAGCCATTGCTGCTGCCTGCAGCAGGGCAAAATGACCAAGACAGAAGTAAGCAGGAGGAAAGGATGAAAAGTCCATGAATGCCTGCTGAGCATTGTTGTAAAGATGGGGGCTAGATAACTGGCAGTGATAGTCTGCTGGAGCAGGGAAAAGAAATTCCCCTGGTAGCTCTTCACTAACAGATGAAGCAGAGAAGTTCAGTCTAACCAAAACAGATCTGAGCAAAATCTCAAGTTTAGCCTAGGAGGAGTGTTAAACTATCAGTGAAATGGCTTAAGAGTTTCTGTGTGGGGTATTTAGGCTCATTTCCACAATTGCAGCGAACAAGCAGAGTTATGGTGCCAGCCAGAGTGGCTGCAGCTTGGGGGCTGGGGCAACCATGCATAAGAGAACAAGGGGATTGCTGGCAGCATTTGTCTCCTACTTGACTTGGAACTTTGCAGATCAAGTAAAAATTGAGGGAGAGGAAACAATTTAATCACCTGATTCACAGAGAATTCTGCTGCAACCACACTGGCCACAGACTCAGGTCATCTCAGGCTGGGGAGGGAGAAGAATGGAGCTGCCCACTCTCCAGGAGAGTGAGAGCAAGAAGCTTAAGGCTCCTCAGTGCTAGAGAAAGTAACGGAGTGCCCTGCAGCTCACAGCCCTGCTTGAAAATGATGGAGGCTGACAGATCTGGGATTAATCTAAAGGTTTCAGCTCTCTGAGCACTGAGTGGAAATTCGCCTGGAAACCACAGTGCCGGAGCTCAACATGATGAAAGCACTAACTGGAAGGGGGGAGGCAGAGGCAAGTGTGGGTCAGATAGCTCGCCCCACCTGATTATGCACAAAGGCTAGAGCCCTCGTCTCTTGCTCTCTCTGCCATGTGTCTGGGTAGAGAGGGAAGGTATTTAGTGCTAATAAGAGCATTAAGAAATAGGACACTTTTATTTTGTACATTAGGCAGGCTGTGCTGCGGATGCAACTTTGCATTGCTAATTAGAGTCAAAGGCAAAGCTACACTCTCAGTGCTCAGCACTCCTGATTGTACCTGCTCATGCTCTCGGAGGAGCCAGGTCAGGTAGCCTGCACAAATACTGCAAGCTGTGGTTTTCCCTATGCAGGTATTTATAGGTGCTAGGCTGCTTGTGTGGGATGAAAAGGCAGAGTGGGAGGCTGACTAAGAGCTGGAGCCAAGGTGTGCTCTGCTGATGCAAACTTGGACTTCTCTTGTTCATCTTGTCTAGCAGCATGTGAGAAAGACTACATCCTGCTCTGTCTATAGCTTTCCTGTGAGACTAGGATGCTGACCTAGTCCTGAATGTGGAAAGCCAGGATTCGTCTGATCCGGCGTCCATTAAAACTGCTGCTTTAGCCCATAAAGTTATGGGGACATATCAACATTTTTCCTGCTGCACCCAGGTGCAGTTTGCAAGGAAGGATGCATATGTCCCCCCTTTCCCTCAGAGACCAATAACCTTTAGCTGAGGATGACGAAAGTCTTTTCTCAGTGCAAGAAAACCACAGATTCTGTACATTTTGCACTTCGTGAGTCTCCATGTATTAGCACAGCTGTCACACTTAGCCATGTCTGCACGTTCATGCCTTCATATCCAATTCCAATACAACACTGCCATCACCCCTGTTGCTCACATCAAAGGACTGAATGCATCACAGTCCACAGTTTTAACTCCTTTCAGTTTAGCTTGCTCTGTAAATACATAACCCACAGTGAGTGGGCATGTGTAATATATCCCTGTGTATGGTTCTGCTTAGTGCTGCGGATGGGGCTGCTGATCTGATTATTTTAAAGTCACTGAGCTACATCTGCCATAGGTATAAATTGGTACAGCACAGTGGTGTTGCCAGTTTATGCTAAGTGAAGATCTGGCCTATAATGTGAATCTATAATAGATTCAAAGATCTAAAGATCTAAACTTGCTTGTGTTCCTGAAAAGAGGAGATATTTTGAGTGTGTAACCAAATCGGCATTCTTTTCCAGGCTTCTACATAGTATAATTTTAATTCCAAAATTATAATTTTTATTAAATTATTAAATAATGTAGCAGTGGAAGGTTAGTTTAAGGTTGTGCTTTTTATCTATTTGAAGTGATATTGCTGAACCAAAATCAGCATGGTGATATGTCCCAGCACACAAACTGGCTATGTACCAGAGATGAATGATCACAGGCAGAGTTTCAGACCAACCAGCCAAATCTCAACACGTGTCCTCTTTTAAGAAAGGAGTTTAGGAGAAATAATTTTCAGCTCCATGATCCACACACTCAGTCATTATCACAGACATTATGATGGTCTCTCCCTGCTTATATTTTAGAAACGCTCAAAGCCTGAATTGCAATACAGTCGTTGCTAATTCAGAGTAAGTGGGTTACACTGCAGCTGGTGTCTGCCCATCTGATGTATGAATAGCAATCCATTTGGATTTTTTTGCTAAACATGGTGTGATAGTGAGTATGAGATCACTGCCAAATCTCCATGAATAATTATGTTTGGTTTGGCTAGAAGACTGGTGCAGATTGGCCACCCTATTAATGGGTGAAGCATACAGTCCTCTCCAGCCTGGGGAGTTGTTTTTCCATGGGCATCTTCCTCTGTATTTAGTCTCAGAAAATATAACAACTTATAGCAAATAGAGGAAATAAGTGCTCCAGTTCTGAGTCCTGTACCAGATGAAGTTCCAATAAATGTATGCTAATACTCATCCTGGGTTTACTTTATTACCTTCTTTTTGTTCTTTTCTATTAGATTTACCCTCCTTTAACACCTTACCTCTTCTTCAGAGAGACTGCCAAGATTTAGAGATGATTGCCTTTTTATTCTGCTATTATATCATTATTATGTATAATTATGGAATCATAGAATATCCTGAGCTGGAAGGAGCCCTCAGGGATCATCAAAGTCCAACTCCTGGCCCTGTACAGGACAGCTCCAAAATAACACATGTGCCGAGAGTGTTGTCCAAACACTCCTTGTACTCTGGCAGCCTTGGTGCCATCACCACTTCCCTGGGAAGCCTGCTACAGTGCTCAATTACCCTCTGGGTGAAAAACCTTTTCCTAATATCCAACCTAAACCTCCCCTGACACAACTTCATGTCAATCCCTTGGGTCCTGTCACTAGTCACTAGAGAGAAGAGATCAGTGCCTGCATCTCCACTTTCCCTCATGAGGAAGTTGTAACTGCCGTGAGGTTTCCCCTCAGTCTCCTCTTCCCCAGGCTGAACAGACCGAGTGACCTCAGTCACTCCTCAGACAGCTTCCCCTCCAGACCCTTCACCATCTTAGCCCTCATTTGGATACTCTCTAATAGCTTTATTTCCTTTTTATATATGGTGCCCAAACTGCACACAGCACTTGAGGTGAGGCCACACCAGTGCAGAGTAAAGTGGTTACTTAATGGTAATATTGTTAATTGCTATCATAAACATAGATACACCCAACAGAGTTTTACAGCTATTTCAAGCTCTTTTTAACTTTTCTGAAGTCTGTTCTAGGCTGTTAATCTCATTCTAGGACTGAGGTGTGGGGAGAAGCCCTTTTCCCAATCAAGTTGACAGCAAGTCTGCTGCTTTGAGATCTTAGGAGACAAAGCACCAGGTAAACTCTACATACTGTTGGGAACACCAGAGAAGTAACTCTGTGAAACAGCACTGCAGTTTGTGTTTATTCTCCCTGGGTGAGATCTGCGTTAAGGCACTTCGTTTACAAGTGATGACAAAGTTGTTCTCTGCTGCAAGCTGAGCCTGAAGGCAGGAGGCAAGTGTGTGATGGAAAAGATGGAGTTTCTCAGAACGATACACTGCCTTTGCTTTCTCATAGCACAGTTTTGAGGAGGACATTCCTTGGCTTGATGTTTAAGTACCAGAAACAGAATCAGTGATGCTGGGAAGAATTCAGGGGTGGGAGGGAGGTAAATGGGCTTGGATGAATCAATAACAAACTTGAATCTTTGATCAAAACATGAAGTGACATGCCTGCCTCTTTCCACTCCCTGCTGCTGTCTGTTCCTGACTTGGACAAAGCTTGGGGAAGTTGGGGAGTTAACAAATTTTTTTAGTAAGTGACTTTGCATCTCTACACAATCTCCACATATGGGGATATATTGTGCTAGTCCCTAGGATGATGTGACATGACAAGTGAAGAGACAAAAGAGATATGAACTTCATGCAAGAGATCATGTGCAATTTCTGTCTTTGTGGAGTGAGCTGTACTGCAGACAGGCTCTCCAGCAGGGCAATATTAGAGCTCAGGTTTGTCTGGGTTTTGTTCTCTTCTATGCTTGTCAAACATTAGGTTGGAAAAAAGCTAAGCTGCTGAGACTTGAGTTTTGGTGCTTTCCTTCACTCTACTGCTGCTGTTTCAATGCTTGCCTTCCTTGCTTAGCTTCTTCTGTGTGTCTCACCATAGGTGGTTGGAGCGCACTGCTGCTTTCCTGCCCTCCGCCAAGCCTGATGCTCCATGACTTCTGGTCCTGCCACTTCCAGGTGGATATGGAGATAACCAGCAATGTTTTGGCTCTTTCCCAGCCAGTCCCTGCTGGGGAGACAACAGCAGCACTTAGAACAAACATTATCTTTTGCAGTACATGAAGCTGTGATAAGTTGGGATGGTACTCGTGAGAAAAACAGTAATGTGCATTGAAAGCAAAAACGACTGTCACCTCAGACCCTGGCCAGCTGAGTGTCTGCTTGCTGCCATGAGATCACTGCTGAATTTTGAAGACATGTTTTTCCACACAGATTGAGAGCTGCTAATGCCATGACTTTGCATCATCAGTGTGGCAGAAATTAATCTGTGACATTGCAATGGAATTAAAACAGAGAAAAAAGTGGTAGAACCTAGCCCAGTATCCCCAACTTTTGAAAGTAGGCTTCAATTCCTGCAAGGACCTGCTTCCATTGTAACTCCCCTGAGCTTTTGCCTTTCTCTGAGGCAAAGTTTGGAAAATACTCCACTGAGGCACTTTAATACAGAAGTATTGCTTACAAAGTGGATTGCTCCAACATATAATACGTTGTCATGATTTTGGTCACTCTGTATACTACAGTGCCTGGACAGTCTACAGTACAGAAGCTTATGGTCTTGTGTTAAAGGTGACAGTGCTGGTTTACAGTCCATTTTATACCATTGTGTGCTGCCCTGAGCCAGGGTTGCAGCCTTGCAATGGTGTAAGTATAGTTGGTCATGCCTTGGGGCAGGGGCATGGGCTATATAACCCTTGAAGTCTCCCTTCCAGACCTATTTTCTGTGATTGCAAAGCACATGAGCCTTGGAGGAAAAACTAACCTGCACTGCCAAGGCACTTTTCACACCAACGCTTAATTTGATGGCTCCTTTCTAGATACAAGTCCTTCGCACATTCTTTCCCCTTGTCTGCAGCTCTCTAATTCTCCATAAATGGCTCCGTAAGTGCAAAATCACTTCCATGGGAACAACTGATGCCTTTTCCCCAAGCAGCAGTTTAGCTATGTCCCTTGCCCCATGGTAGAAGAAGACGCTCCAGAAGCAGTGTCAGCTTTTTTCTGCTACTGAGTTGTTTGTTCCAGCCCCTCTTCCCCAGCTGCTGCCGACAAGGTAGAAATTATGCTCCCATCGATCCCTCCTCTTCAGGAATCACCCTGTGCGCACTGGCACACTGTCACAATCAATAGCCCAGCCCTTGTGCAGAGACAGCGAGGGGGCCAAAGAGGCAATTTGCTCACTGGATGGGTTAGGATGAAATAATACTGTGTCAGGAGGTGAAGTGGTAGAGTGGCTGGCACTAAATATTTCCCTCTTCATTACTACAGGGAAAGCTAGGGCTTGACGAGATTTAAAGTCAGGCTCAATACCTCCTGCTTAGATCCTGCTGGAGATAAAGTGTAACTGAAAGAATGTGGGGAAACAATTGTTTAGGAGACAAAATTGATGTGGGCCCTTAAACCTATCACTTCAAAATCGTACTGACTGGGACTGAGAGGAGGAGATTAAATACCTTTCATTTTTGACCTCTAGCTGATAGGTATTAAACACATACAGGGTTCATTGTGGATAAAACTCAGGGCTTTCAACAGCCAAGCTCAATCAATTAGCTTATTGGTAAAAGACAAATATTGCAGGCAAAAAAAGGAGGTTCATGCCTTGACAGTCACTTCTGTCATCCCATCTTAGAGGCATATTACAAATTAGGCAATCAAAGGTATCACTTTCAGCCAATTTTTAACAGGAGGGATTTCAAGACTTCTCTGAAATATTTTTATTTTGTTTTCAGTAGCCCCTTGATGTTGTATCTCAAATGAAATGAGTAAAGAGCTTTATGTCTGTTACTCCCTGGTTCAAAGTTCATGCCTGATACGTGATAGTCATCTCTCCTGAGTGAAGTATATTACAGTCTTCAGCTTTGCTGGGCAGAAGCAGAGGACACTGTAGGTGCTGCTTAGCTCAAGGGCCTTGGTGACCATACTACCCATTTGCACCCACTGCCCTCCTCCCAGCATAGATCAAATACTTAGAAATACTAGAAAAATGTACAGTTACTTGGAAACACAGTGCTGATTTTTGTCATGGAATCTGTGTTAATTTGCACAGGGTAACTGTGGAGAACTATTAATCTGGAAGCTGCAGAGTCAGCACGAGTCGTCCACGGGCCCTGTGAGCAGCCTGCATTTAGACTGGCCTCAGACTGCTTTTCAACACACAGGGACCTTGTCAGTGGCAGCACGGGGGTCCATCTCTGTGTTGTGCTGGGCCTGAGAGCACTGCCCCAGAGAAACCATGGAATGCCTGGAGGCTGCAGGAATCTCCAAGGGCTTAAAACTCTGTTAAAAACAAAGGTTAGTGTATGCATGGAAGCCAGTCATAACAATGTATTCAGTCAAATGTGGGTTCATAGGAAAGGAAGGCTTAGTGTTTAGACCTGGGAAACTGCCTGAAGGCTTCTGCTGCTCCCAGCTATGCCTCACACACACTTTGCCACCCCAGGTGCATCATTTTGGCCAGATTTTTCAGAAGTGCCCAGTTATTTGGAGTGCTTCATTAGTGCTAACCCAAGTGTGGAGCACCTGCAGATGCCCCTCCATCAGCAGGACCTAGCAAGCCTCTGTACATCTGTTCATCAAGTCAGCCAGCAGTTAGGCATCTTGCAGTTATAATGGAGGCTTTTTGCTTTTAGCATCTCTCAGTTTCCACCTTTGTGAAACGGAGGCAATACTGCAGGACATAAACAGCTTAGTGGGAAGCCCACAGGCCAGAATAGCCTTTACACACTACATGGCAGCAGGGAAACCTTGGGTAACTTGGCACTCCAAAGAAAATCTGGGTCTTAAGTGCCATCACAGGCTGCTCACCCCAGCTGCATGGCTAAGCCCTTGGAGATTCCTGCAGCCTCCAGGCATTCCATGGTTTCTCTGGGGCAGTGCTCTCAGGCCCAGCACAACACAGAGATGGACCCCCGTGCTGCCACTGACAAGGTCCCTGTGTGTTGAAAAGCAGTCTGAGGCCAGTCTAAATGCAGGCTGCTCACGAGGGACGACTCGTGCTGATTCTGCAGCTTCCAGATTAATAGTGCTCCACAGTTACCCTGTGCAAATGCACTACAGGACTGTTTGCCCCTTTGTGAATAAGTGGGGGCAGCAATGCTTGAGCCAGGCCTGGCAAGGTAGGGAGCAATTCCCTGGCAAGCAAAGAGCATCTGGCTTAGCGCAGCCCTGCAGAGGCAAAGGGCAAGGCATGACCCACCCTCTCCGTGCTTTACAGCTCCCATCTCTGCCAGATGAATGGTGCTTACTTGTCACCATAGAAAGGAAAACCCAGCCATGTGCAAGCACAACATCTGCTCGGCGGGGGCCGCCACTGCTTGGCACTCGCCAGCATGAGGCTCAACACAGTTTGCTGGATCCCGCGCCACGCTCCCTGGGGGCTTTGCAGCGGTGCTGGCTGCAGTGCGAGAGGAGTCAGGGGTGCGTGTGCCTCCCGCCAGCAGGCTCAGAACCGCTGTATCAGAGCCTAAAGTAGAGATTCCATGGCTGTGTAGGGATGTGAGTAGGGACTGGCAAGCTGAGGCCAGTGGGCTCTGTCAGAGCAAGTCGCCTGCCTGTCCCTAGGGGTTAGGAGGAGCTGGGCAGAGTGGGCTGGTAGCTGATAGGCGTTTGGCTGCATTTCCAAGGGTTTGCCATGAGAATTTGGATGATGCTTCCCCCTTTCTGTGCGGTTTCCTACCTGGAAATGCATATAACAAGGCATTTGAAGATTTTTATTATTTTTGTCCTTTGCAGTGCAAATGGATCTGACTCAAATCCTTAAATGTCAACACTTTTTTGGTACGCATTTATCTCTGGGTATGACACTAATGTCTCCCCCTCTCCAAGATACTGTGGTTAAGTTAAGCAGTAGCATAGCCCTGCCTGGGGACAAAGGGCAAAATGAATGGGTTCCTGTGCAAGGCAGGAAAGCTCTGCCCCAACGATGGGGCAGCATCAGCCCCCAAGATGCAGGGGTATTGTGGGCTGCAGGTCTCCCCTTGTTGAACTGACGAGTCCATGCCTCTTATCCGTATTTGTAGTGATGAGGGCTTTCCACTAGAGAGAGACATGAGTACACACAGAAAACCTGTTTGCTATTTGTATCACACAGTTCACCTGGCCAACATGGTGCAAAAGGGAATGGCTGGAGCTCATCATGAAATGAGCTTTTTTGCCCTGCTGAAATTTTTACTTATCTTTTCTGACTGACACTTGTCTTCAAGACGGGGTTTGGCAAAGAAAATCCTAACTTTTTTTTTTTGTTCTTGCTTTACAACAACCCATTTTTATCCTTTTTAGTTCTTATAGAAGAGGCCAAAATATATTGAAATATTGGACAGTCTTACAATGAAAAAATAAAGAAACTTGCCAAAAATACTTTTATTAGAAATACAGTTTTTTGAGAAAATGTTCAGCTGGTTGCAGTTTATCTGACAAGTTGATATTACCCAGGCAAAAATTGGTAACTCTCATGTACCATTTTTTCTCTATAGACAAAACCACAATTCAGTGACCTCTGAAATATGCACATCCTGTGGAAGGACCATGATGATATTGAACACAATACATTTAAGAGCAGAAGTAAAGCATAACTTTCTTAGCTGAAAATCCTAAGGAAATAGAAATGTGGCCAAGGACAGTGGTGTTAGTGCCTCTTTATTTAAGTGTCATGCTGTAATCCTTGTAGGCAGTCAGGCCTGTGCTTTGCACGCCAGAAGAAGCTGGTCCTCTCAGCTGTTTCTTACCAAAGACCCACACAGCCAGCAGAACCAAACCCTCTGAGTGTGGCGTTGGAACAGCACCCATTTGACTGGAAGAGCACTGTTGAGTGAGGTGCCTTTAGCACATAATCTATTGTTATATGTACACCGTGTAGGTTTTCCTTTGGGGTCACCTGCAGCTCTGAGTGTGGAGGGTGTGTAGTTCCTAAAGCTGCTTGCCTGGGATTTGTGCTGAGCATACAACTCAGGGTGGCAGGGCTGTGAGTCACACAGTTTCTTCTATTTTTGGATCCCGTTTTTGAATGCTTTCCCCTGTGGTATATGGGTGGTTGGAGGAAACACACACATGCAGGCTTCACATACTGCAAATAGAAAGTCTGCATTTAAAGGCCTCCTATTGCTTACTTGCAGATCCTGCCAAGCTTCAACCTGCTAGTCTTGATAAACACACTCTCCTGGGGTGTTGCTCACTGGGAACAGATGGTCCCATGGGAAACAGATGGCCTCAGAGCTGGGAACTTCCAGGAGCTTTTGTGGGAGATGGGATCCCATCCTTTACCTCAAAGGCCCATCCTAAAGGCACAGTGAGAGCATTCTTCTCTAGCATGTTTCTCATGCCATGATAAATCCCCTTTCATTGCCATCAGGTGTGAGTGGGTACTTGAAGCAGGGGGTTCCAGTGCGCAGGCAGTGTCCTCCTTTCTGGAAGGACATAGAAGAAATCTGAGGAGTAAAGATAGAAATAGATAAAACATACAGACTCAAAGACTATGAAGTAATGGCCATATTCTTTGGTGCCTCCCAAATGGCTCCTCGCCCCCATATGTCTTGCACTACCCAGAGTAAGACCATCACACATCTCCATCATGACTGGAGACTGGGATGAAAATCCATTGCTTTAGGGCTCTTGTGAGTTAACATGGACCTGAACAAGTCACTTTTCAATATTCACTCTTGAATTACAGTCCCAGCTTTGCTCTTAGAATCTTGGGAAGCAGAGGTGCTGGATTTAACTGATCCCTTTACCATCAACAACCATTCCTGGAAATGAATGGCTGCATCTTAGATTGTTTCCCTGATGCTTTCCAAAGAACATCTGATATCTTAAAGAGATGTCTTTTCCTTTTGTGTTTATCTAACCTGGAGCTATTATGATTGTAGTAACTGCTGGATTCATAACACCAGGGGCAGAAAGCCTCTCTACATCCTCTCTGCATCCAAGGCACCTCTCTCCTAGTTTCCTGTAGCATTTCTTGAGGGATATGGCCTAGACCCAAGAAAATTGTTAAGCTTCCAGTTTGTATTTGTTCTTAATTTTCCCTTTGAAAACTGGTGCTCAGCTAGTGTGGTTTTCTCAAAACCTGCAACCCTTTGTTATGCCAAGTTTTTGTTTGCTCCAGTTTGAGGCCCAGTCTTTCTGCAGGGAGATAATCCCACACATAGGGGAATAACTGTAGGGGGGTACTATAGTTGGGAATTTCTACCTCAGGGTCGTGTTTTATTGTATATCACTTCCTCCCTCTGTAACACATCTCCGGCCTCCTAACAAACCCCTCTCTCCACTTGTTTATGGACTTTCATTCTATTTCAGAAATCTGATAAATGCAGAAGTTTTAGACAGAAAATGTAGACTAAAAGCTGTTCTAACCCAGTGTTTCTTGCCTCTCCTTTGAAAGCCCAGTGCACATTAAATGAAACTTACATGCTTCTTGAAGCTGCCTGTGTTATTATTGGAACTGATGCACATTCACTCCAACCAATCTATTTTTATTTGAACCACTTACTCCGTATGAAACCAAGCATAATAACTAGCGCCAATATAGATATATTTGTTTTTATTTAAACTCCTAAGTGTGCTAAAAGCAAAAAATGTTTTTCTCCCTGAAAACCAATATATATGTATAAGAGGCAGAAAATGTATGTATCAGTCAAAGCAGGAGTGGCCGGTGGCGCTGGGGCCGCTCCTGACGTCGCTGGCACTGCCACCAGCGGCGGTGGGCGTGGGGACCGGGGCTTCTGCAGGGGGTAGAAAGGGACAGAGTCTGTGGGGGACAGCAGCTTCCCCTGGGGAGCGGGCCGCTTTCCCTCCCGGGGTCGGCGGGAGGGGAAGGGCAGCACGTCCCTGTGATGCGGGCTCAGGGCGCGGGCCGGCTCGGCCGGGGGCCGCTGTGTGAGCCCTGGAGCCGCCTGGAGAGTCTGTGGCACCTCCGTCAAAGCATTTTTCGGGAAGGGCGGCAAGTGCCATGCTCAGGGACCAGGGAGGCCAGGGCAGCAGGAGACCGAGGAACAGACCAAGGCCGCATTGGAGCAGAGCAGCAGCGGAGCCGGGTCGGGCGGGCTGGGCAGGGGCTGCGGCTGCAATCAAAGGAGGCAAAGGCACTGACCCCGTTTCCCTGCATTGTTCTTGCGCTCAGGGGCAGTCAGAGGGACGGCGTATAATGTGTGGGAAGGGGACTGGGGAGAAAAAAGTAGGGAGCAGAGTCTTGGCAGAGGCAAAGGTTGTTTTCCCTGTGTGCCCATTTATTTGTCTCAGTACCAGAATCAATACTTAGAACTTTGTTCATTGACAGTAAATTAAATTGTTTGAAAATCCCCCCAAATCAGAAATCTGTTTTTTGCATCATGACATCAAAATACCTCTATAGGTGGTTAAAAATGAACCACTTTAGGGATGGGATTTTAACCCCAGAAGTTAACATGGAAGTTAACAGGCATCTTCCTTTTGCTCTCGGGATCTGCTCATCTGCTTTTGTTCATCAGGCATCTTGTCACTTTTCATCATCAGAACATTAATACGCAGGAGAAGGAGAACTTCAAGAATGATCAAAATGGCTTATCAAGGTTGGAGGTGCAATCTAGAGGGGTTTTTGTCTATCCTGGTTGCTTTTGAAATGCAAGGTCGTATTGCCTATTCTGACCACACAGCTCATCAACTACTACCTGTGCAAAGTACAAGCAACTGCTTCCTTCCTATCCTTCCTCCACAACCTTACAGTATGTCAAAGCTAGGAAATGCTGTGATCTGATGAGTAATCATGTCTGGGTCTTCCGTGTTTTACAGCTCCTCCTAGAGCTCACAGACCATCACCCATGTTTTCCTATGCTCACACGTGTTTTTCTGTTAGATCTGTCCCCTCTTCTTGTAACAGCTTTGTTAAGCCGACTCTTCCACAAGGATTCAAAAGCTTCAGTTTGGTTATTCTGTTCCCATGCTCCTAGGCAGTCAGTCTAGGCAGTCTGCTTATTACCAGAACCTCATTAAACACACTGAATTGTGAATGGCTTGTTTCCAATTGCATGAAGTTACATCCAGCATGCCACTGGATCTGTTCTGACCTCCACAAAAGAAAGATCTCAGACCATTAGGGGAACTTAGACCATTAGTTGGTATGTAGAGCTGATTGATCCAGGAGCATCTATTCAGGCAAGCTTCAGACCCCAATACCTCCCAGTTAATCCATTTAGCGTTGTGTTTGCATGTTTGCTAAGGCATTCAAAGGGGCTTTATGGAAAGAAGGATTTCTCTATAATGAATGGAAACAAAGAAGATCAAAAGGCAGAGATAAGCAAACAGACAGGATTTCAAACCTAACCTGGGTTTAAACTGAGTGGCTGTCAATATAAATAACATAAAAGCAGCAGTGAAGTGTGGCTGACACACGCCAGGTAGAGAATACTTGGAGACATCTGAAAATCCCATCAGAAATTGCAAAGGCAAATGTAATTAGCGTATCTGGAATTGTATTAATTCATTAAGTTTATATTGTCTTGAGAAGCTGGCAAGGATCCTCTGCACTTAGCTGGTGTGGGCGCAACTTTGTCCTTTTCCAGTCCTTTTATCCATTTTTGGTAGTTTATAGATGGAGGTAGGGGGTGATGCTAACACAGGATGTTCCTGCCTGTGGCATAAGGCACTTTTTCAATGTATTCAGGATTCAAGACTTGTTGAAACTGCAGACCCTATTTGTCAGTTCTGCATGCTGGAAGAATTCAATTTTGCTCTGACTAAACATGCAGGTCAGAGGACAGAGGCATTATCAGAATGATGTGGAGGCCTGTGGCTGGGCTGGCTGGTGCTGGTGTAGGCTGGGAGAGCAAAGTTGTCTGGGGGAAAGAGCAGGGAGGCACACGTGAGACACTGAAATGGGTAATGGCTCAAACATTGATAAAATCGCTGAGGAACTTTGCCCGTTGTACCAAACTGTGCAAAGAAGCCACTGCTGGTCTGTGACCACTGAAGCCCATGCCCCAAATATGCCGCCTGATGGGAATTTGGACCATGAGTTAAGCCACCTGATGGGAGAAGTAAACAAGACTGGGGGAGCAGAATATATCCACAAGGAAAGCCAAACTCAGCAGCTGTGCTGAAAATCAGCTCTGGCTAGATTTGGTGGGGGGAGGCCATAGCCCACTGATGTGTTTGCTGAGGCTGGGTTTGCACTCTTCTTCCCTCAGCCAAGGGGGAAGAGGAGAGTTTTTGGGTGTGTGATGGTGTAACCTCTGGTCAGGATAAGACAGAGGGGCTGAACATCCATCATCAGAGACTACAAGACAGATAAAAAGGGGACCCTGTGGAGAATCCTCCCTTGCACAAATGGGCTCAGTTGTAAAACTCCCTGCCCTGCCCCTGGAAAGGTCACATTCACACAGGACATTCACGTGAGAGGCAGCTGTCATGGCTTAAAAGGTGTCATAAACCATCCAACACCCGCAAAGTGCCCCCAGACTCATTTCTGAGGCCTTCCACCAGAGGACTGCCCATGATCCAAAGTGCTGAAACAGATCCAGAGTTCGTTGCAAAAGACAGTGTAAAACTCCCTCCTGCAGGGTAAGTACTTGGGCATTCCCACATACACCTGAATTATACTGATCCTTAGAACTCTGTTTTGTGGGACCCCCACTACTGAGAAGACTGAAGAGGAGGACCAATGGGATGCCACTTTGCCCACACAGTGGTGATATCTTTTTACTTAATCTGTCTCTCTCTGACCCTCTTTCTACCCACCCCCCCTTTTCTATTTCTTTCTATCTGTCTTTCTACCTCACATTTACCGTTAAATAAAATCCTTACTATTGACTTCGGCATGTGGTCTTGTTTGCTCTTTAATTTAGGCAGAACTATCTCTGTAATAATTTCAAAAATTGGATCGTAACAGCAAGTGATGCTATTAGTCAAAACCAAGGGTGGTTGAATTGCCTGTGGATGTGCACTGCCTTTGTAGGACCAGACCTGAAGGTAGTTACAGTACAGTGAGGAGTACAAAACCAACAGGTAGAGGGACAGATCAGAGAAATCAGGTATAAATGAAATGCAGGAGCTGAAAGTGCAGTTTAATGTATCCACAAGTGCACATTTAGCAGGCAGGGGCTGATGACAATGTAGGGATTTGGGGGCTCCACAGTAAATTTCCAAAGCCATTTGCTCAGCAGATTAGTGCATAACTGAGGAAATCAATAGCCAGAAATTGTGTTTTATGTTGAAACTGGCAAACAGATACAAAATCACAGTAAATAAATGCAGAATGACTACACTCTCATGTCTGTATAAATACATCTGGTGGAATTGTGGGAGGGCAACAGTGCACTCAGCTACACTTTTTTGATGGGACTTTGGCAATGGAGGGAGAGCCCCTGCTGGAATATTTGGCAGGATTTGAAGCAGTGGTGGTGGGAGTACCTTGTGAGCTCAGGGTGCAGAGCAGGCTGTTTTTAGTGTCAATCAGGGCACTGGCCCTATACAGGGAGGGTCAGCACTACAAGTGTCAGCTGTAAGAAGACATGATTTGATTTAATGAACTCATCCAGGCAACTAAAGAGCTAATATGATTCCTAAAATACAAACACTACAGGGAAATCTATTATCTGTGACTAAAATAAAAGCCTAGCTGGAAGTGAATCACAGACCCAGCTGTCACAGAGCAGTGGTTCCTGGCTGCTAAGTCATGAGCACAGTACACAAAACACAAATGAATGGGCATTGCTAACCCAGAGACTCCTGACTTGTTGTGAAGAATATCTGCTATTTCTGGTTAGGCTTCTATGTCAGTGTTGGCACTGCTGACACCGTTACCAGAGCTGGTAAAGAAAAGGTGTGACAGCACTGCAACACTGAGCCAGGTAGAGAAGCAAGGTGAGTGAATAGCACAGGTCGGAGGAGAAGGGAGAAGACAGCTGTGACAATAGCTGAAGTAGAGAAAAAGGGCTGGTGAGGACATACAAGCAGATGCAGAGCATTGCTTGATTTCTAAAGAATCTCAGCTGTAGAAATGCTGTTCTTGAGCAACAGGTTGCTGCTGTAGTCAAGGAGGACTGGTGAGAGCAGTGGGCAAAACCAGATTTGCTATGAAATACATGTATGGAGCTCAAGACAAGCTCTGGGTGAGTAAGACCAGACAGAATGAGACTGGAATACAAAAAGGAAAATGGGGTGATAGAAAGAGACTACAGACCATCTTTATAGGTGATGTCTAGGTTTGAATTGGCTATGGCCATGCTGGCATTGAAATATCAAGTGAACTGCTGCTCTTGCTTCCCTGGGGGAATGGTCAGAGCTGAAATAACTCAGCAGCCCTGCGCTGGTGGATTTGTTTTTATTTCAAAATACAATGATATTATTTCTCTCCTCCTACTGCCCTTTTTTCTCAAGTGTTTAGAATTGGTATTTCTGCTATAACTAGGTCAGGCAACCTAAGTAGGTCAGGGTGACTCTCTAAATGTGGCAGATCTATAAGCAAAGCCGGAGAGGGAAGACCTGACAGTATGTATAAACAAAAGGTGGCAAGCTGGGCCTAGTGGGAGAGATGATCCTGCAGAAAAGTGGTGAGAGCTGAGAAATACCTGTGTGGGAACTGAGAAAGGAAAGTGAGGTGTGGGGCAGGGAACAGGGGCTGAGGGAGAAAGAAGGTTTGGGAATGGAGTACAAGCTGACTGGAGGAGTAGGGAAGAGAATGGGATTACAGCTGTAGATGTGAGGAGAGCAGAGAAAGGGTGAAAGGGTTAGAAAGGAGCTAAGGCTGAGGAGGGAAAGAGCAAGAGGTGTAGGTGGGAGCAGCTGAGAAGGACTGGGAATGGGGTTGCATGGAGGACAGAAGGTGGCAAGAAGTGGGGAAAAGGCTGAAATGGTGAAGTGTATCTGAGAGGGAAAGAGTGTGAAGGGCACAGCAGGGATGATGTTTTTGACTAGAGAGTGGAAAATGAGCGATCAGGGAGAGAAGAATGTGGTATTCACATAGTGTGAAGCTGCCAATCCCAGCAAAGGTGTGGTGAAGTTGTCATTGTGTCCTTTCCCTCCTCTCTGGGAAGGATGAGCATGCTGAAGGCAAAATTACAAAAGAAAAGGGGGCTGTGCTTGTGCTTGTGCTTCTCAGTTGCACCTCATTTTGCAGGGGCATTGCTGACTTTGATGTCAAAGCTCTGACTCCCATCCAACGTTTGGTTTTCTTCTGCTGGAGTCATCAAAATTTGCTTCCCTCAAAAGCAAAGACGATGAAGCTGCAGCAATGGGAAGAGATGTTTACATCAAAGGGAGAACCCCCCAGGTTTGAAAGCTAATCATTTCTATGTGCCTAATTTTGTGTCTTTGTCACACAACGCCTTGCATGTGTGGGGTTGCCAGGTTGAAAATGATATATGTGGCCCTGTGGGACCCCTCAAACTATTGTTCCATGAAAATATGGAAACTTCATTTCCCCATCTGCAGCATCTCCCTCCTTCTTTTATCACACTGTAAGTATGTTCGTGGGTGCAAAATCCATGCATCCATGCAGGCTGCATCTGTTGTGGGAGGGCATTTTGGGTCTGCTTCAAACACTTGGGAATACTTCTTTCTGAACTGAGTAGGACACTGCCTTGCACTGTCCCTTGTGGTCTCTTGTGTCTGCATTCAGCCCAGCTCTCACAGCTCCTCTCCTGATAATGGTTATGCTGCCCCATTACAGTGTGTGTAGTGCTGCTCAGACAACACAGTGGCAGCCTGCAGGGAAAGTTGTCCTGTTTTATTATTATTGTCAGCCCTGGCTGTAAGATCCACTGGGGTAGTGCTGGCAGTGGGGCAACCAGAGGTGTCATCTTGTGTACAGAGATCTGCTGTCCCTGAGCCCTTGTCGATGGTCCTTACTCCCATAGTTGTCCTATTAATACTGAAAGTTATTTTAGTTTTCTTCTTCCATGGAGATTATTAGTTCTGACCTAGCTGCTGCTCAAGTTTTACTGAGTTTAGCTTTGTCTCTTTGTTTTGGACAGCTATTACATGGCCCCCTACTGAAATTTGCCTCTTAGGGCTAACAGCAGTGGATTTGGAGGAAAAAGAACAAAGACAAAAAAAGAAATGTTTGTTAAGGACAGGGCGAGTCTCCTAGTGATACCAGCCTAGTGAGTCTGCCTTTCCTTTTTCATTAGCAGAGATGCTGGCTGTGCAGGGCGTGTGCAGCTTTGGTTCTAGCAGCCAAATCCACTGATCAGCTTTGGGCCATTGGCAGTTTTGGTGTATTAGATCTATAAAGTTGTCTCTGCACAGGCACTGTAAACAGAAGTAATCAGCTGGAGTCAGTGGGCAGTGGTTAGATAGACCTGATAGGCATACAGTGTTGTATTGCTGAGATATTAATAAAAGATGTCTGAGATTATTCTTATGTACCACCATATACATCCTCCAAGAACAGAGCAAGAAAGGCTTTAAGATATTGACTTTACTTTTTTTTGTTGATTGTTTTTTTTTTTTTTTAAACCAAAATTGCTGTGTGAATGCAAGAGCAAGACAGGGCAACAGCTTTTACTCTTCACTGGCAGTAGAGCAGATTTGTCTCTGGGCACTCTCCAAAATTCATATAAGAGTAGAGGGTAAAGTTGCGTTCTTATACAGAACAGTTGGATGTCTCATCTGGGGATGTTCTTTAGGATGAATTAAGCCTTTGGATAATCCTAACTTGATTGTAATTCCAAAGGTGTAATTTGATGACACCCTATAGTGATCAGGTTAAGAGTATTAAGCAAAAGCTAAAAAAAAAAGTTGAGAAACATGAAAACTTGTTTGGTTTTTTTTTTCCCCCAGTTATTTCATACAATTTTTTCACAGTGAAATTTTTTTCCTCAGTACTTTAATTTACTAGAAAAAATGGAGTACCATTATTAACTCCCTTTGTAGCTACAACTCCCTTTGGGCTACAATTTATAGCTACTTGATCTTTTTCTTTACTCCAAATACTGCTTCTGACCATGAATACTTATATTACTTCAGAAAAATGCAAAACAAATATGAGCTTATTTTGATGGTGAAATGTGTCTTGAAAGAAAATATTATAGTTAGAATTTTTCCAAATATTTTATTTGATGAAACACCGTGGAATTTTGTGGAAACTAGAATGCAATATGAAAAGATGAGCTGTCCAAGTGAAGCATGGAATAAATGTCACAACTTTGTAATTGAGTTTTTTTGAATACAAACACAAGTTTTGCGAAATCAGTAGCAATTTTTCAGAACTGTGATGACAGCATCTGATTTATTATTATTACCCCAACTATTATTTTTATTACTGTCAGAGTTAAGCTTTACCCATCTGCTTTCTTCTGCGCTCACATTAAGAACAAAGGCCACTCTGGGACTTCACAGCAGAGTTCAGACAGCAGCAAAGCAGTGTAGCAACATGCATTAGACATGAGGAGGAATCACCACTGAGATGAGGCGAACACCTGGCATTAGTGATGAGCAGAGTCACTAGAATCCATCACGGTACTGATACCTCTTGAAAAGGAGCACCAACAGTTGAAGAATTACAGAATACTGTTACGCCTTGCCTGGTTGTTAGGAAATCAAAGATGGGACTAGTATCCAGCTGGTTCAGGTCTCCACTTGAATGAGTTTCTTCATCTCTCAGCTCTCCACTATTTTTTTTTATGTGCTCTTCTCTTAGTACCTTCAAAAGTACCCCCCTGCCCCCTCACCCAGTGTCACTTCTGTAACAGCTGAGATCTGTGCCGCTTCCCAGGCATCTTCCTGATACCTTGCTGGTTTCTTAAGGAGGCTTTATGATTTACAGTACCCCTACATTTCCCGTATGGAGACTCTATGTCACTCCTAGCTCCAAAACACACAAGATGGAGGACCCACATACTAGTTAAGATCATAGACTGTTTTGGGTCAGAAGGGACATCAAAGATCATCTCATTCCAGCCCCCTGCCATGGGCAGGGGTGCCTTCCAATATATCAGGTAGCTCAAAGTCCTGTCCAACCTGGCCTTGAACACTTCCAGAGATTGGGCATCCACAGCTTCTCTGGGCAACCTGTTCCAGTACCTCATTTCCTTTTGAAAGCCTGAGGGTTAAAAGCTTTTTAGAGAGAGATATGCAGGAAACCTGTTACACATATGGGGAGAAATCTGATCACATATATCTGCAGGAACCATCTGCAAATGAAAGAAGAGAAGGAAGGTTAAAAGAGCATGTTTAGCAGAGGTTTGCATAGCAAGCAAGGTGTGAAGGTGCAGATAAATAGTTATTAAACTGTAACCCTGACACAACCTGTAGCACTACAAAAATCTTTAATCTGTTAACAAGTTTTATGTTAAATTGCAAAGATAACTCCATGGTTGCATTTTGTGATTTCTACACATTAAACATGATGTTGATGTCAGCTTGGACTGGACTAGTAGTATGCCCAGGAGAAGAAGGCTATAGGGGCATATTGGCCTTATACAAGATGTTGAAAAGGCCTTTCATAACTTTTCAGGTAGATTCTGTGTTGCTTTCCTCTTTGCTTGATCTTTGATATTTAGCTGATTCTTTGAAATTTATCCAACTCTTCCTACAGATAAACTACATGCAAGATGTGGCACTGACACACACATTCCTACAGAGGGTCTTATGATATGCTGGGAACCTGATCTCCACTGTGCCACTAGGGCAGAAAGATTTTGTGTTCTGGGCCTTGACCTGCAGCTCTGGAGATCTGCATTTAATTTTCAGCTCTGCCACATACTTCCCAAGTGACCTTGTGCGAGTCATTTATTCTCTCAGCATTTAATTATCACCCTTTTGCAGATGAGAAGTTGACACTTCTCTGCCTTCCAGAGAGTAATGTGAGGATAAATTCATCAACCTTCATGTTCTGCTGTGAACAATGGGAGTTCACTGAGGCAAAGCAAAGTCCAATGAGGAGATGAGACAGCATAGGGAACCAAAGCAAGGATGAAGCCCATTTCAGCTAGCTAGAGAGCTGCCCTGTATGAAGAGAGTGTATGATGTCTTGCAGGGATTTACATCAATCCTCTGAGTGTGCAGTGCTATGACCTCAGTATCCTAGCCTTCATTATAGTGACAAACTGGAGGGTGGGGGGAACATGAGGTTCCTAGGTCTCTTTTAGTAGGCAGTCATCAGATGGCTCATTCCCTTATGTCACTTTTTTGTGTAGCTCCTGCCTTTTCATTTCTGTAGCTTGTCTGAGTCAAGCATGGAAAATGGTCATTTACTGAGATTACAGAATGTGGGTTGTGTCGCAAATAGGAGGAAAAGGTGCAAAGCATAAAAATCCTCTCTTGGAGGGAAAATGTTCCACGTCAGTCTGTGTTGTCATTGTGATTGATTGTTCTAGAACAGTTGAACATTTTTATTCTCACTGTCAAAGGACTTCAACTGTGTGGGACATTTCCAGTGTTCCCTAATGTCATGGGGTGATTTGTGCTATATCCCACATTATTCAGCCCCCACTTAGCCATGATTCCTGTGTTTTTCTGTGCTTTTAAATTGTACATAACTTATGCTTGAAAGAAGAACTATACTGGACACAAGGCAGACTTGACCTTGATGAGCTGTGTCAAACCAGGTGTTTCTACCAAGGGTCAGAGACCAGCTGGCCCTCGGGGAGGTAACACATAAGAGAGAGGAGAAGAGCCCAGGGGGGACTACTGAGAGAACTACTACTGAGAAGGGAAGACATGCCAGCAGTTTGAGGAATGCCATCCTGCTATAATCCTGGAAGAAGACCAGCTTGCTGACTTACAGAATACTGTTGCCAAAAATACCAGGAGCATTAGAGACCCACTGAGCTCCACCGCCTTCGGGGGCCCCTGCACCCCGTGCCGGCCAGCTCTGATTCCAGCTTCACGGGAGAGAAGGGGAAACCGCACCCACAAAAGGACTTTCAAATCTTTCAGGTTCTCTCCCCTCAGTGGGAGGTTTTGTTATTACTCTTAACCTGTCTGTTTGTTAAATAAATAGTTTCACTTTCTCTTTCACCTTCCTCCGAGGAGAATTTTCTTTTTTCTCCCGAACCTGATAAGGAGGGATGGCATCTCCTTTGTAAGAGATGTTCCCCTCGGATGTTTCCCCTAAATTTGGCCAAAACCATCACACCTAAGGAGATGGCTTTCATTTTTACAGGTGACAACTGTGGGTCTGGATTACAGGAACATATATCTTGACCTTGGAGTGAAGTTATTAAAAAGTAGGTGTAATTCAGATTGCTGCTGAGGTGTTAAAGTCAGCTGCCTATCTCTTGACTGTGGTTAGTCACTAAGTGCATGCCATAGACACTTAACAGTCCAGATAGTGCCTCCTGTGTCTTGTTTCAGTTGGAAACTTCCAAAACTTCCAAGCAGAGGACTAGATACCCCTCCTTTGTAGCTGTTCCTGCAAGTAATTCAAACTTGTTGATTGGTATTTTGCAGCTGTTGCTCTGCTGATGTTCAGAAGGGTGGATTTCAGGTGCCTTTCTCATCTTGCTCCTTCAAGAGCAGGTGAGCATTGAGCATCCTTCTGTGTAGCCAGAGTGTGAACTCAACCTTGAAGTCATTTGGGATGCCAAGTTACCTATGGCAGTTGGTGTCTTCAGGTATGGATAAAGGCAATTACTTGCCCCCAGTATAGCAAAATACTATCAGACAGGTGTGGTCTAATTTTTGGTTTATTCTCCACAGCTTTTATTAAAGCTGAGTGAAGCCTCAGGTTTTTAACACTTTGGAATGTCATGTTACAAGACAGACCTGTTTTCTGTTAATGGAGCTTACTGGCTGTGTAGATGGAAAACATTTATAAGAAATAGATGTCATTATTTTTATTATTTTTTCAGGTATTGAAAAGCTACCTTTCCCACTTGCTGCTTGATATTAGACTTAAAAAAAAAAAAAAGGTGCCTTGATAATTGATTTAACTTCCGAATAAAGTTCTCTTATTTTACAGCTTCCAGGAAGTACAGATAGTCTCTTTGGATGTGTGCATTTTGGGATCTTTTGGAAGCCTTCAGCCCATGATTCTCACGGTTTTATAAGATGATATGGTATCTTGGCTAGCAGTGTCCAAGATGCCAAGTAAAAAAGAGACTAGAGACTTGCGGGACCAGATATGTGGATATTCAAGTGGCTAATGGTAATCTATTTCAGTTTGAATAAGGTACTTGTATATCTTTAGGATGTAAATCTAGTTGGGGAAGCAAGTTCATCTGGGGTTTTGTTGGTTGGTTGGTTTGTTCTTGTTTGGGTTTTTGGGGTTTAGTTGGTTGGTTTGTTTGGTTTTGTTGTTGTTGTTGTTGTTTTTTGGTTTGTTTTTTTCTTGGTGTATGTATGTTTGTTTTTTTTGTTTGTTTTGTTTCCTTTCTGTCCCAATGGCATTTTAAAAATCTCCTTCCCAGCATTTCTAATGTTAGGAAGAATTCCAGGAAAATCAAGCAGCCCATGAGAAGTAGATGCTGCCTTTGCTGCATCTTCATCCTGGCTTCTCTGGAGTAATGTTGTAGGGGTATAAAACATGTTTCCTGTTAGGAAAAAATGTGCTGTAAAGAAGGAAGCCTAAGTAAATATACAATAAAGAGATGTATAAAAGTGTCTTCATGAGACAATTCATGGCTCTGTTAGTATCACAAGGAGATTTTTGTGTGGGTTTTTAAAGGCCCTTGCTGTAGTACAGGGAATGACTCTAATGCCAAACTTCAAACCCCATGCTGAAAACAAACAGCCAGCATGTTCTCAGCCTTTTCAGCATCTGTTAAATAAGGGAGTATAAAGAGCTGTGCTGTGGATATTAGAGGCTTGGCACACTCCTGGTATAGCTGTCACTGGGAAAAGGTATTTATAAAATGTGCTATGGAGCAAATATGGTATTGCTGCTAATAGTGGAGCAGCCCCAGAAAAATGCCTTTGGAACTCACATGAGGTATGATAATGCAACAAGACCTTTCATCAAAAAATTGTGGAGTGGGGAATGAACAAAACCTTCCTCTTCCTGCAGTGTGTCACGTCATATGGGTGGGTAGAGCTGATACTTAGGTACACGTAACAAAACTTGGCAACAGGAAGTGAAGGGAAGTCACATGCTTAGCAGAAACTTCAAGGGCACACTCAGGAGACGGAATGTAATTACTCAGTTTGGATTTTAGCCATGACAGTGAGTTAACCCTCACAGCAAGTATGATTTTATTTATCTCTGTTCCCGAACTTGAGAGTTATGAAGATTAGAGGCAGGCACTTAGGACCCTTTATTTAATTTTTTCATTAGCTTTTTCTATGACTTACATTTTTATAATATCTGAGCCTTACAAACATGAATTAATTTAGTCTAATATACCTCTGTGACTCTGAGAGGTATTTTCCCAGTTGCCTTTTTATACCTAGAAATGGTCCCTGAGAGAAGTAAAAGATTGGGGTGGTTTGGTTTGTTCCTTGCACTGGGGATTCCAGTTTTAGTTGCTGTCATTTTTCACAAGGGAAGAGCATAAATATCCAGGTTAGAAAACAAGTGGTAATTTAATGAGCCTTAAAAGATCTGTGGAAAACAGGGCATTTCCCCTCACTGCTGTCCATACTCATGATGAGTGCAGAAATGAGGGGCCAATCACTGTATATTTCATGAACAAAATATCAAGTTTGTTCCTGTGTAGTGTACTGTATGTTAGGCAGCTGGCCTGTCCCCTCTTTCTTCTGGCTGATAGTAGGATTCTCTGATCAGGTAAGGTTTCCTATTATGTGAGCCCTATCAGTGGAGTGCACATGGAAAGCGTGTTCTTCCTTTCATTAAATTGTTGCTTTTGATGAAAGAGATGGGACGTTGTGCTGGTTTGGGCTGGAGTAGAATTAATTTTCTTCACAGTGGCTGGTATGGGGCTATGGTTTGGATTTGTGCTGAACACAGGGTTGATAACACAGAGATGTTTTTGTTATTGCTGAGCAGGGCTGACACAGAGCCAAGGCCTTTTCTGCTTTTCATACTGCCATGCTGGTGAGGAAGTTGGGGGTGCATGGGACGTTGGGAGGAGACACATCCAGGACAGGTGACCCCAAGTGCCTAAAGGGATATTCCAGACTACATGACATCATGCTCAGTATAGAAAGTGGGGACGGAAGAAAGAGGAAATGTGGATGTTCAGAGTGATGGCGTTTGTCTTCCCAAGTCACTGTTACATGTGACGGGGCCCTACTCTCCTGGAGATGGCTGAACACCTGCCTGCCCATGGGAAGCAGTGAATCAATTCCTTGTTTTGCTTTGCTTTCATGTGTGGCTTTTGTTTTACCTACTAAACTGTCTTTATCTCAACGTGTGAGTTTCCCAGCTTTTACTATTCTGATTCTCTGCCTGATCCTGCTAGTGGGGGAGTAAGTGGCTGTGTGATGCCTGGTTGCTGGCTGGGGTTAAACCATGACAGGTGTGTTTCCCCCCAGTTTCTTAGATTATTTCCTGCAGAACAGCTGCACAGTGCTCTGAGGCTTGCTGCTGGCCAAGGTACCTGTCAGTATAGAAATAACTAGATAGGTGGTGACCCAGAATAGAAAGATAAAGGCGGGAAAGCTACAGACAGATTACCCTCCAAGTAATATTTAATTAATTTATTTTGTAATACACAGTGTGTAGCTATTTCTTTTGCCTTTCCCTGTCATAGGAATAGACGAGCGATGGACTGCTTTAAGTAAGGTCATGCTTCAGGGTACAGAAATTTGAGTTCAGAGTGCTCGACAGAAGACTTCTGTACAGAGAAAAGTTTAGACCCATTGCATGCACAGAACTCTCCATGACTTAACATAAGGAAAGATGCTCATACTGTGAAGTCTGGTGAGATCACAGCTCAGTTGTGACCTGAGCCGCCACTCATCAGGAAGCCATCAGGCCAGTAAGCAAGGGCAACAGGATCTAGACTCGAAGCTCAGGTTTGCGTGTTGAAATAGTCCAAGGACACGCTGCAGTGACTGGCAGTGCGGCCATGCAGCCCAGCCCGCCTGTCACGCGGAGCCAGATCCGTTCGCAGGGAGGGCGCAGGAGAGAGCCCGCCCGGGCAGGTGCGGCCGAGGGGAGGGCCAGGAGAGAGCCCGCCCGGACAGGTGCGGCCGAGGGGAGGGTCAGGAGAGAGCCCGCCCGGGCAGGTGCGGCCGAGGGGAGGNCGTGGAGAGCGGCACCGGCCGCGGTCACCGCGCCGCGATCGGCATCACGGCCTCACGCCGCCGCGGGATAACGAGCCGGTTATTTCAAGCCACTTGCTGCTTTTATAAAGTCTTTGTATGCCAAGCACTTCCCAAACACTCACTTGTCTGAAGACAATTGTTAAAAAAAAAAAAAANAGAAGATCGAAGTTTTTTCACAGGAGCACTCAGCAAAATGGCAGGTTTAACAGCCAGTATTTGGGCAGCACTTTTCATGCAAGGGTTTCCACGCACTTTGTGAATATTAATGAAGTCAGCTGCAAAATCAATCATCCCTTTATAACGAAGGTAGGCTTCATTATCCTTGTCTAGTTGGGGAAACTGAGGCTGGCAAGGATAATGTGGTTTGTCTCAGCCAGTACTGAACCCAGGAAATAAAAACTATGACATTTATGCTCTCATTAATACAAAACCATACAGCTTCTGTAGCTCTTCCTGTTTTGGTTTTAAGAGATGTATTTCCTTCTTCAAACTACAATTCTTCACTTAACTGATCTAGATTGCCAAGGCTATGGCAGAGGATTTTCCAGCTAGCCTAATTATAGCAATTCTCACCTACTGCCCTTCTGTTTCTTAAGGATTGCTGCTGTTTTCAAAAAGAAAGAGTGTCACTAGCCTTATTTCAAATGCACACCAGTACATGTGTGTTGCTGGGTTTGCTATTCTTGAAAATGTTATTTTGAAGCAAAAACTTTCCCCTTTGATACTTAGAAATAGGTAAATATGTGTGCTATTTTGCACTCAATTGTCAGGCATGTACCATGGTGTTTTGTTGTTTCCCTGGACAGGTGGAGACAGAGCAGTTAGGCACTGACGGCTTCTGTCTGGTGAGCTGGCTCTTGATTGACTGATTAGCTTCTTTGTATGGCAGGCACTTCTCTCAGCTCTGTCATTAAAGATGCATCATAACCCCTTGCAAGAGCCTTTTTTTTTTTTCCTGACACAGAGGGAGAGGGGAAGAGTAATTCTGAATGTTTTACAGTAGGGAAACTTTTGTTAATATGGAAGGTCTTTAAAGATGGGATTTAGCCAGATTTCTGTCTAAAAAAATTTGAAAAAAAAAACAACCTCAAACACTTAAAAATTGCTATCAGGGCAGTAACTCACCTATCTCCTCAAGATTTTTCATGTATAGCCTTCCATGATTTTTGTTTATAGTAGGTATCTTTAGTGTTAAATAGCTAACCTTCATAAAAGACATGGGAAGTGGTTGGAGAAGTGCTTTTCATTTTAAAATTGGGTAAGGTATGGAGAAGGAGACTAGCTTATAGACGCAGTTGCGGGTGTCTGGACTGCCAAGTTACATCTCTCAGTCATTTCAGCTTGACACCAAACTATGGGTTTTTCCAGAGGTAGGAGACAAAACCCAGGAGATGACCCCAATTCTCTGTCAGTGCTGGCATCTGATGTAGCTTCTTTCCTTTTTTGCTGTTGATAATACTATGAAAGTCCCTTATCTAATAGGTTTTCTGCCTGGAGAACTGATACTGGTATGTGTAAGTGTGAATTTAAATTGACATTCTAGTATAAATGCATTGTTTCTTTATAAGACAACTTTTCACAAGTCAGCTTGCATCACTTTGGAGGGAGCTTAAACCAAGGAAAACAAAAAAGGGCACCTCCTGTTCTGTAGCAGGGATTAACACAGGGAATTGTAACACTTCCTTGTTTAACAAGATTTCTGAAGTTACACATATATGCCCAGTAAAACACTATCTCACACAAAGCATTGTGGATCTTCTGATTATTTCTTCCTTCAGCTGAAGGATTAGTTCCTATAGGAGGATTCTGACTTTTGTGTACGCAAGGCCAATGCTGAGAGGCAGTGCCTCAGCATTTAACCAGGTACACCCATTATCTTATTGCAGTTCAAGTCCTGATCCTAGATCTGATGGGTAGAAAGCTCCAGTGCCTCCAGCTCTGAGTATAGGTATCCAAATAACATTTTGCCTAGTAGGAATTTGCTTGTTAGAGAAATGTAATGGTCATTTCATAGGAAGCCTGCATAAGGATTCACGTATCTTTCTGTGTGATGTGAATTAGGTCTATAAAGGCACTGGCACATCAACACCTGGATCTTTGTTGGCTTTTACACATGGTCTAAATCTAAGAGATTTGTAGGTCTTTGAAGTTGTGTTTTAAAACCATGGAAGAAATCCTGTCCCTTCAGAGGTCTACCGAGTTCTCCATTGAGAGTTAGACATAGCATAGGTCCATCCTGGGATGTAGTGTTATGTCTGGTTTAGTACAAGTGTGGGGAATTGAGAAAAACAGTAATTCAATGGAGCTTAAATTTGACTCCCTTTTAATTTCCCTTTTAAACGTAAGTCTTGTTGACTGGCTTCTAAGAATGTTTTATTAAGTCATCTTCAGTCAGGGGAATATTGATGACAATGGACTGTTATCGAGCTGTATTTGTGGTGGAATGAGAGGTACACTGTGGGGGGGCTGTGAAGGCTACTCTATTTTTGGGATATAAAATTGCAGTGCAAGGAGGAATGGATGGCACCTTGCTGTGAAATAATATAATTCAAACCCATTGCTTTACAGTACTGCCCTTTGAATGGGCAGTGACATGGCAGCCTTGTCTAAAGGCTACTGCCCAACTTTTCCTCATCCATGTTCAGTGCAGAATTTTAGCTCTGTTAGGAAATGTTTGCATGCAGCAGGTCTCATTCTCTCTCAGTTGCATTGGTGCAGTGCCTGTCAACTTGGAGAAGAAAGACAAACCATTTAACAGGAGCATTTGCTTGTTTGCTGTGTATTATATATTCCCTTCAATCTTTTTTTCCCCCCTAAAATTTAAATATTCGATGTCAGTTCATTTATTTTTATGACAATTTTTTTTCCATTCCAGAAATAGAAAGCAATAGAGATGCCAGAATCATGGGGGCATCTGTTCTCTAAACTGTTCTTAGTCCGTTCCCCCACACTCACTTCCAGCCCATATACAGAGATGCATGACTCTGTTTTTTGTTTATCTTTTCTTTTTTTTCCCCATCTACCTGTGTCATCCATTACAATGTACTGATCTGGGTGTTATGCCAAAGACAAATCATTTGTGAGGTCTTAAACACTGCTAAATGAGAAATAAAGGCCTTTGCATGCAGTTGATTCCCAAGGGTCAAAGCCTCTGTTCTGTGAGGAGTGCCTTCAGGGAAGATGATTGCTTTTTCCTTAAAGTGCAAAATACCATCATGCAGATTAATCATGAATCTCTTACTTTGGACGTATAATATAGCAACCAATGCTTTGTTTTCTCTTGTTAAATGCCATCTGCCCCTCCCCATGTGGGGTTTTTTTCCCCTTAGTAAGAAGACTTGATGCTGTGCCACCTTTCAATGCCTTCATAACAGGTCCTGTCTCAGAAACTTCAAAGGGATCTAGCAGTACTCACTTCCAGGATTGACAAAGTCACTTGTTCTGGGTGTCATGGGTTGTGTCTATTCTAGATCTCTTTATACTTTCTACTATAAGTTCAGGTCTAGCTTGGTTGATAGAATGAAGAACGAATCCACTGGGACCTGTAGTCAGTAGTCACAGCTAGTTTTGCTAGGAGCCTTACACTGATTTCAAGTAAAGGAAGAGTGAAAAACCTGCATTAGGAAAAGGAAGCATGAAAGTTGGGCCATTAAACCATAACAGGCTATCATGAGTTTAATTTGAGCAGGAAATCTATAGATGTAATGGCCCTCAGATTATGTCAGTGGTCAATTTATGAGGCTCTCAAAGGGTATCAGAAGGGGGAGGTAGTGAGTGTTGTATGGCATAGGAAAGTTTAAGTGAGGTGACAATGGCACCAACAAATAGATCATGGAGAATAATATCTTTCTGATTGAAGAACTATCACCTTAGGTGATCTTTCTCACCTCTAAGTCTCATGTGGATACAACACTTTGAAGTGCTGCGGCTATCCATCAATATCCATTGAAGTCCGTGATAACTAAAGGCACAGATCATTCTGCAGCAAATGGTATTTCTTCTCTGGATTTGAAGCATCCCTTTCTGTTTTCTGCTTCAAACACAGCTCACTCTTCTGCATGTTTCAGCACTCTACATATTTTGCTTGCCTCACTCTCTGCTTCACAGCTGCCGCATTAAATCCATCCGTGGACACTTAAAAGATGCTATGGAAATGTATTGCTTGCCTTCAGCAATAGCGGTGGTTGGCCAGCACGTTGCTCCCCTAGCCCATCGGCCCCAGCACTGTGGTGCTTGTGTTTGCTGGACTGTTCCTTCTGAGTGTACGGAGGTGAACACATGTTCCGTATTAATCTTCATTTCAATGAAGTTGTTTTAGTTCATGCTTTATTGCAGCGCTTTGTAATAATGCATCTGTAATGGCAGCCCTTGGGGCAGCAGTCGCATGTGGCAGGCTGAGTGCCTGAACTGCTCCTGAGAATGACTCCAATCATACAGAATGAGGCACTCCCTGGTGCACCATCTGAATTTATAATACCAATTTATATAGTGCCCTAAAGCAAGGTTTGTATTTGCTCTGGGACACAGGGGCCAGGCTATAGAAGGAGAACTGCTCTGCATTTTTTTTTTGCTGTCCCTTTTTTTGAATATATGCATTTGTCTAGCTTTTCAACTTGCCTGTCTTAAAGTCTAGACTGAGCCCAGGAAATGCAAGAATATGTCTTAATACAGAGTGATGGGTGCAGAACCTGTAACCGGACAACACAGGCCTGCTGTCAGTCTCACAGCATCGGTCAAACCTTCCACCAGGTGTGGAGGGGAGACATGCAGGAGGACACAGCCCTGCAAGCATTGTAGGGCAGAGCCCTGGCTGCTAGTCCATTATGGACCTCCTTGTGTGCCTGGGAGCCAGTGTTGGCTTAACCTCCTTTGAGAAAAGAGGTGACAAGACCCAAGGTGGTTAGGGTTGGATTTTCCTAGATAGGTACTCAATAGGATTTTCAGAAAGTGCTTAAGTAGCATGGATACCTAATGCCTATTAATTTTGAAAAAGAGGCATGTAGTGCTTTAAAGGTCAAAAGCAATGCTTTAGGCTTGCCCTGGAGAAATGCCACGCCTATCATTAAACAGAAGTTAAAGGCTTTTGTCAAACCTAGTGTTTGCTAAGAGAGAAGAAGGTATATTTTGCTCTTCTTGGCTCCCTGAAGGATTTTGTTGATGCTACAAAATTCCCACCCCTGCTGTTTTATAGCAGCAGGAAGAGAATTTTCCCCTCTCACCCTGATTTTATCTGAGTCCTGTTTGGGGTTTCTCATCTCACCTTAAAGCTTCACATTATAGATTCATGCCAAAAAAGGACATTTATTGGCTTCTGAGTGTGAATGAGAAGTACTTCCCCCTATGGATAGAACCGTGTTTGGAGGCATTGTGTTTGCCTGGTATGTGAGCAGGGAAAATAAGAGTTGTTTCATTTTATCATGTTTATCCAAAATAGTGCATAAGGTTTTCAAATGAGATAGCTGAACCATTAGAAAGGCACTGGCTGGAGCAGTTGTTGTTTATCCTGAGAGCTTTCCAACTGATCAGTTACTTATAACGTGATGCTTGCAAACATGTTTCAGGTGTTTCTCTTTCAGGAGATCATGGGATAAAAGAAATTCTGCTAGGGAATCTACAGTTGGCTAGGATGTGAGATGGGTGCTGTAGTCAGTGTGAGGGATTTGCTTTTTGAGAGAAAGCGAGGGCAGTCTGTCTTGTCCTGCCCCGATGCTGATATTCTGCACTGATGTCTCTATTCCACCCGCTCCTGTTGGCTGGGAAGGGTTTCTGTCTCGTGTGGGTAAGTGGCCAGCTACAGGTAAGTGTTTGACATGAGACTTCTGGGGGTTGATTCTAAAGACTGAATGCAATACCAGATACAAACTCCCAAACTATCTGTGTTTCCAACATTGTTGGAGTGTTAACTAGTGGATACAGCAGGAAATGTTCCTATCGAGTACCACTGCTCCTGAGCAATCAAGGTGTCTGTACGTCAGGGTCACTGAAGGGGTCAAAGGCAAAAAGAGAAATAGTATTTCATCTTCCTTGAGGAGCTGCTGAAGTTCTTCAAGGAGTAGCTTCTGTGGATGCATCAGATTAGGATTTTATTAAAGAGAGATTTAACTTTCACTCATGTTAAGTCCAGCTTTTCTGATTACAGATCTTTTTAGCTCTTCCTCTTTTAGTACTCATCAATTCCTATTCTTACCCAACCCTGTTGATGGACAAGCAGGTATGACATGATATTTGTGGCCAGGGAAGCACACTGTGATGTCATTGGTTAATTCAACGTCGTCTGGTTGAGGATTCAGAAACAAGGAGAGGAGGCAGAGTTCAAGTGGAGGAGGTAGTAAGCAAGAAAGATCTACTGAGTCTTACTGCAGATGGGGGAGCTGGGTGACATAATGGGAACATCACTGGAGTGATCCTATGGAGGTATAAGGTGCAAGAAGCAAGAAAGGATGGAGTTCAAAGCTGGTGGAAACACCTGTTGGAAGGTTGTGCTTTAACTCCGAACTGTGGCTTTGGTTTTGGCCATTTCACTGGATGCTACCTGCTGCCCCTAGGAAGTGGTTCTCTTCCTTTTGGCCTGGACTGAGTCGAGGTCACAGTGGGCTTGGTGACAATGTGAGATGGCAATGGATGTCTTTCTCATTCTTTCTGTCTTAGAATGAGATGTAGATATGTCTAATAGCTGGTAGTGGAGGTCACGAAGCCAGTGTGACAACCATTACATTTTATATCACTGACCTAAATAATGTACAGGTTTTATTTTATTCTCCCTTGCAGATTTGAGTGTGCACACACATCTGTCTCCTCTGTTGTTGTTATGTTTATGTATAAATACACACGTACAATGCATCCTCTTACAATGATGCTCCTAAAGATGGTGGAAAACAGTGTATGAAACTTGGAGAAGGTCTTGCATAATTTCTTTCCCCAAATTTATCAGTTGATGCAATGAAATATACTTTTTTTCCCTACATGACTTGCCTTGAATTTGCTCCTGCAGCATTTGTGCACACACCACTTATTTAATCTCTCTCATGCACTCTTCTCACAAGGAATTCTTTCATCTGAATGGATTCACCCTTACATTATTGGCTACACACATCAAGGGTTTTTGTTCATTCTTACAGCTTCCACACACTCAAAGGTGTGTCTGTATAGTTTCTGTCCCTTGTACACTCACTTAAACAAAATGGTGCTCAGAAAATTATTTCCTGTATACACTGTGTAGAGCTTCTATTAAATAAATGTGACAGAACATGCTTGGAGGAGGAAAAAGCCTGTGAATGAAGAATAAATGGCTATGTCCTGCAAGTGGTCAGAATAACTTTGGAGGTTGAACCTCCAGCTGGAGTGAAAAATGGCGTTTGCGGAAGATCTTAGAACTAATCCTCTGAAATTATGGTAAAGGGAGTTCTGACCAAGCGCTGTCATGATTACTTTCCCCGCATCTCTCTTATTTCTTATTATTGTAATGAGTTTTGCTCTCTCAAGAAGAATAAGGTCACCAGTGAGATATGATCAGCTTTGTTTGGCACAACCAAGAAGATCTGATCACAGTTTGGACTGCAGCTTCTAAATTCACCTTGGATATTAACTTCTGGGCAAAAAGACGCTGAAAGTGCTAGCATGGCCAAANAGCCAGAGAGATAAATTGCATTCTTGCCATGTTGCACAGATTTTCCTGCCACTGTTTCAATGGCAAATTGCCTTAAGCCTCATTTCCATTAAACTGTACCATACAAATGCTTCATTTTGAGGATTTGGTGAATGCCATTCAGAGAATCTAAGGAGAGATACCAGATTATACTCCATGGGACAATATTGCAGTGTAGCCCTTCTTCCTATCCCCTGCTGCCATACTCAGGGCATTAGTTTAGAATGAATCTTCTAGATCTTGTGGTGCAGCATTTGGACATCCTGGCATGATGGATGATGCCTCTAACTTCTGTCTCCGGAGTCCTTTCCAGGCTCGGATGCCTCTCTCTCATTACCCCTGCTCAACAGGAAAGGGGGAACCAGGAACTGATGATAATGGCATGTGCATTTTCTATTGTGTCAGGGAGATGGGTAGCCCCAGTGAGCCAGCTCACTCCTCTAGCAGACCTAAGCAAAAGGTGTGTGTGGTTCCTACTACAGCTGCTGCCCTGAATTAGCAAGCCCAGATCTTGGAGCACAGAAAGTACTTCGAAGATGAGCAGTCCCATGTAGCAATTTATTGAAATTGCACTGACGGTATTACCCCAGTTTGTGACAGCATTTTGTCTTTTAGTTATAACAAGCACATTGGCTTGGTAAAAAATTTTGGAAATTTATTCTAAAAGGAACAAGCAAAAGAAGATGAATGGCATTTCTATGAACATGTGTTCTTGCCTTTGCCTCTTCTCTCTGGTGGTGTTGAGAAGGAACTGTCAGGTGCCTAGGTTTTTAAATCTATGTCACTGCTAATTTTTAAGGCTCTTTGGAAAGGAAATTGGCTATTTTCTCAGTGAAGATAGAAGTCTGATGTGTCTACTTTTCTTCTAGATGGGTGCAAAACACAATCTAGAGCATGTCATACATCCTGAAAAGTCTCACCCCAATCCTAGTGGCATATAGTGGGGAGATGAGTAGTGTTAGAGGAGTCTGGTACAAACCTCACTATAGGATTCATGTTTTTCTTTCCTCTCCCTACAATTTATTTGCTAACTGCAGGGCTAGAGCTAGAGATGAGAAAGAAAGAAAGAAAAAATTAGAGGAATTAATGAGAAAAATCCACTACCCTGTTGAGCAATTAGAGCATTGCCTGCTGGACAAAGAACTTCTAGTATTGCACTGCTTTCCTCTTGTCTCTGTTTTGCTGCACAGCCCAGTAAAGATGTACCTTGCAACCTTAACAAAACTTCCTTGCTCTTCTAATATTTTCTTACTATTCTGTGCCTATTTATAAAATGATGTCTGCTATTTTGGTGCCTAACTGTAACAATTTTTCAGAAGTAGAGGTCTATGTGTCCGAGTTAGGCACAGTAAGATTTTTTTCAAAGTAGTTGTTATCTTCCTTGGTTCTATGTAGCACTCTGAATGGAAGTTTCTCAGTTAGATGAAGTCTTCTATCCCTCTTTCTAATTTTTAGACATTTCCTATGTGGGTGTCCTAAGTTTTTCTTTTTCCAGTTGAAAGGATAGGAGGAAAACTAGCTTATTTTCCCCAAATTTTTTGGGCTCACTTTACCTGTGGTGATAAAGCTGGTTAAAAGTTGCTAGTTTGCTTTTTCTTACAAAGAACGTGCTATTTTCTGTCTGTTAAACCAAAGAGGATTAATTTAGAATTGGAAGTGGAGACTGTGCTGTTGTCATTGATTTTACGTAGAAGATACTCTGTTGATAGGCAGCCAGACCAAAATATGATGCAAGTATGTGTGTGCATGTTCTGAGAAGATTTTGGAGAGGGAATGGGTAGAGGTGGTGCAGTTTCAGAAGACTACGTCTACAAATCATTACTTTGATAAACTGCGTGCTACAAAATGCTAGATTGCCAGAACTACCAGCAGGTGAAGAAATGTACTAGAAATCAGATTTTATGGCCAGATGCACTTTTTAAATCTGGAGTTAACTACTGAAGTAAATGAAGTAATACCTGATTTTCTTCACAGTAATTGAGACCAGGATCTAATCCCATGCCCTAAGGAGGGATTGATAGTTCTTACTGCTGTTATGTTGTCCAAATAAAATAGGATGTTTAACAATAACTTGCCTTTGCACAAACATGTAAAGGGATAAAATCTTGCTCTTGGGATGCTGATTTTGGGTCAGGAAGATGCCTCTTTGCTGGACCATTGTCACCTTGTTGAAATAAGTCTCTATTATCTTCTCTGTGCACGTATCTGAGTTTGTTAGGGTGTGTGAAGGACTGTGTTTTCCAGGGAAACTTCCCAAGGGGCTCCTAAAACTACTTGTAACTATTATTTAGTGTTTCTATGTGGCTATTATCCACCTCAGACACAGCTGCATTTTGATAGTAGAAAGATGATCAATATTTAGTGTATCAAATAATAATTATTTATTATTTATTGAGTACTGCAGGTAGGCTGCTTGCTATGCAAAATGTAGAAAAAGACAAAAACATTTCAATACATGATCAGATGGGGAAGGAAAGACAAATGGCTTTGCAGTCTGTCCCTAAGGCAAATGCATTCCTAAGTGTCTGGCGTTGCAGTACGAGCATCATACACAAATTTTACAAGATCACAGGGTCTGGAGAGAAGGGCCAGAAGGTTTTATTTCTCACTTTTGGGTTTGTGTGCACTTCATGTGCATAATAATGTTCCTGTCTGCTAATGCACCTGTTTGAGGTGGACTTTAAGCATGATAACACATCAAAAAGCTTTACATACACTTTCCCCACAGTACATTTACTGTGCTAAGCGCTAATGGTGATAAAATTATAAATAACAATATCTAGGATGTACACTCTAAATGATTGAAATACTGACCACAACACAGGCGATGGTGTCTGTCAGTTGCTGTTGTCTCTACTTTTACAAGTGAGGAAATGAGTGGAAAAAAAGTTTGAGAGATTTGTACAAGGAAACTTAGTGGCTGGTTTAAATGAAATGGCCAGTGTATAAATTGACTTGAAATACGCAGTAGGTTTGGGTCAACCTCTGAGCTAGACGGGAAAATTCTTCGTGAACTTTAAGGGTTTTAAGGGACTCATGAAAGTGATTGTCTGAGGAAGACGCTTCCTCTCCTCTGACGGCAGGTCCCTGGTGGCAAACTGAAGGAAAAAATAAGCCGCATCTGCCCGGCTTCGCCTTGCTAAGACCAGAGGGGCAAAAATCCCCCCTTGCTGTGCCAGCCCGGTGAAGAAGCGCTGGAGGAACGAGACGCTGACGGGCCGAAGGCAGCCGAAAAGCCGCTGAACCTCTGCCCTGGGAGGAGGCGGCGGAAGCGTGGGAGGTGAAGCCCGGCGGAGCTCTGCTGCCCGTGCCCGGGGCCGTGCCCTCTGTCGGGGCCGGACGGATCGTGTCGGGAGCCGGGGCGCGGACCCGCGGTCTCTTTAAAAGCCGGGGCCGGTCGGGCGGGC
>WEIT01021190.1:140663-165451 GCA_013389985.1 Dryoscopus gambensis
CTCGGCACGGATCGGAGGCAGCTGCCCGCCCGGCGAACGCTGGGCGCCGCCGCTCCGGAGCTCCGTGGGTGGGTTTCTCCTCACCCTTCTCACGACAACTATTTCGGATCGTTTTATCCCTCTCCCCGTTCCTTGCTGCCCCGGCGGGGCTGGGCGCTGTCCGTCCGGGCGGAGTGGGCGCGCACCGACCCCCGGGACGCTCCTGGCTCCTTTGGTCAGACTTTTTGGGAGATCGCAGTTCCCACGGCGGGGCATTTTGGAATGGAAAATTGGTGGGGGGGGGGCTCTCGAAAAAGAAGACACTACGCTGAGTTACAGCAGGGAGACCCTTAGAGTGAGCCTGCTGTTTGCCTAAAGCTTAAGGATTTCTTAAAAAAAATACTAACGAGAAAAGAAGAGACACTGAAGATGAAAGTTTTTTTCTTTAATATTTTTTGCCTCTTCCAAGTCTTCGGATCTATTACGGTAGCGCCTTTCCTCCCCGCCTTCCATTTGTTTGTATTAATGATTTAGTAGCCGTCTTGCCTGAAAACTTCCACCGTGAGTGACTGCTGTGGGTTTTCAGGCAGTCAGTGACCTTAAAGGTTGGTTCAATGCTTTTTTTTTGCAAAATGTATGTGAAATAACCGCTGTATTGTTTTTTTTCTTATTTTTTTTTTTCCTGTGAGAAAAAAATACACCTGCTTTATAATTTAAAAGAAAACACCATCGAGTCAGGGAGTGATGTAATTCTCCTACCTAAGGGCACCGACTCTGGTGCTTTGCAGGTGACTTGTCTTTTGCTTACTCTTAAATTTATTTTAATGGTAATCTTATGTAGCTAGAAAATAACATATTTACCAGTGCTGTTTTAAGAATTTCTTTTGTTAAAATTGAACACTTTCTATTTAAAATTATTTTGCTTCCTGATTTCTGCCCTTCCTCCCTCAAAAGAAAACAATAAAAAAGATTAGGCATGAGATCAGCAGCAAAAAACCAAAGGATTGGGGAGGCAGAAGCGGGGCTAAAAACATTGAATCGTTTATAAAAAGCACACTTTCAGCTTTTTGCTTTTCCAAGCTCTCGTTCCACCTTTCCGTGGCCAAACTGTTCAACACTTCATTGCAAATGGTTTTAAGAAATTATTTCTGTTTTTTCTAAATATTATTTGTCACTCCTGTATTTTTTACTGCCTATAATTGTTCTGAGAGAAGCACACAGCCCTCCTAAAGAGGTGAATATTGAAATGACCGCTCAACAATACCTGCTTATTGCATATTTTGAGGGGCTATTTTTTGAGGGGGTGAACTCTTAACTGGACTGGTGAAAAGTCTAAGAGAGGTGTTGTGTAGGTGGGGGAAAATTTGATCACAAAAGGTTTTTGTTTGCCGTTATGATACAGTCAGTTATTAATTGTAACGTTAACCAGAAAGGTGTTACGCCTGTCACTGGTTTCATTTAAAATGGTCATCAGTGTTACGTTGAGCAAGTTTATATAAGGGTTAGTAGTATTTTGGGGGGAGGAGGTTGCAGAGATTATTGCTCGTGGGTTTGCGACTGAACGCACTTTATCAGCTGAATGAACTGGATTATTGTATAGACATAATTTTCCATTTCTCTATCAGTTTCTTTTCAGTATTCGGCACTTTCTTAAACGTTTATCTCTCGCTAACAAAGTGTCTGGTTTTCGGGAGTAGGGAGGTGCAGCTGGGGACACTGGAAGTTTGGGGATAATGTGAGCAACAGGACTGTATTTATTTATTTAAAAAAACAAACCCCAAAGTTAGGAGGTAAGGATTCTCTTTCTGGAGCATTCGGGCACCTTCTGGTGGGGTATGTCTCTAGGCTTTTAATTATTTATTTCACTTTTGTCCTTTCAAAAATGAAGTACAGCGAAACCAAAATGAAACAAAGTAAAATTAGAGTAAGCATTGAAAAATAAATAAATTAAGCAAGGGAACGGCTGGAAGCCCAATACTTGATTTCATCAACCTGGTGGCAATGGCTTCTCGATAGAAGCGATATCTGCCGATATCACCCCTGTTCCGTGGCTGTAGCCTGGCCTCATTTTACGCTGCGTTTCCACTGAACATGTTGACGTGCTGCTGCTTATATAAGGGGAAGAACAAATTCAAGCAGATTAGTGCTTGGGATTTTGAGATCGACTACCCAGATCGTGTTGTGGGTTTTTTTCCTTTCCTTGGGGGAGCCGATGGGGGAAGGCTGGAGAATGACGGGAGGGGATGAAATCGAAATGTGTGGTTGGGAGAAGATGGGGGTGATGCGGGGAGCAGCTTATTCGCATAATGTCTGCGCTGCGTCCCTTTTTCTTTTCTTTTTATAAAACCCATTATCTCTAAAAACACATTATTCTTCAGCCCAGTCTAAAAAAAAATAATGGGAGGGGTTATCATAGCGAGGGGGTTTGGTATGGGAGTCATTAGACCCACTGCTGCAAAACCAAGATACAGAAATCCATCTGCACCAACATTTCGGAGGGAGGGAGGGAGGGCGTAGAGAGGGGGGAAGGGATGGATTGTCTATCTTGGATTAGCGAAGTGGAGCTTTGTATTCTTCATTTTCCTCCCAATTTTCTGCCATTTTCCCCCATCCCCCCAATCTGCACACCCGCTTTCCTCCTCCCAGCCCCCACTCCCCCGAAGGTTTCTTATCCCTTGACGAGAAAATTCTGTGTTACATCCTGATGGCTCTGCGGCTTTTTTTTAGTGCATCACAACAGTGGCACGATGACCTTTACTTCATGCCACACAGATTTGGGTTCCCAATAGGACTGTGGCCGCAGCTTGGGCACACTCGTACACCCATAGTCATGTACCTTGGATAGTCAGTGATTTAATTTTGATTTTTGCATGTGCATCTTTATGTGTCTGTGTGGATGGTAAACACTGGCAGAGGGTAAGGAACGCAGTAATTGCCAAAGGCTCGTCCATCCCTTTTGCCAGCCCCTCTTGCTGTTCTCTTTTCCTGGACATTGTGTCACACATCATGAGATTTTGTGCTGGGGAGGGGTGTGCCCTATGTGGATGGCAGGGGCCTGGGGGTTGAAGGGAGTGTATGTGTACTGGGGAGGCAGAAATTGTGTGGGGGGGAAATGGACCTGACGATGCTAATAACATTATTTTGGTCAAATGAACGTCTGGTGATAATGATTCAGTGTAACCATCCGTGAAATACATGCTTGCGACACACTGGAATAAAGGTTACTCCAGGGAGCTCCGTCAGAGCCAGGCATGCTCGAGGGAGTGAGCTGTCCCCTTGATAGGGGAAACAAAATTCATAAGCATCCCAGGTCCCCTCCCTTTTCAATGCCTCCTTGCATGTCCGAGCTGGAGGGCATTGCAATCACGAGAGGAGGTGGGCTGCACTGGAGCCAGGACAAAACAAAGCATTCCCGCCTCATCCTCCTGTGCCATCCTCTCTTGCCCTTTTTGAGCTTATCCGTACTGTTGATCCAGACGATACTCGAATATCGCCATTTCCATGCAGTCCCTGCTGGAGCCTGGAGGGTGGTGACTTGAGAGGCGGAGAAAAGCTCCTTGTGCTTCTGTTGTAGGATGCGCAGGAGAGCCATGTCTTTTCAGGTCTGAGTGGAGCAGGGAAAAGACTGGGGTGGGGGAGTGAAAGGAGGTAAGAGTCTCTCCCACCATCCATTGTTCCCTTCCTTCTTTCCCCCAGCTAGAATATGGAGAAGGACCTGACAAGCCTCAGTGGGTGGCTGTGGTGACTGGCACACAGGGATGAGGGAGCTGAGATAGTGAGAGGCAAGCTTTCCCTGCATTTCAGGATGTTCAGGACCCTCTCCCAGGCTCGCAGACCTGCTCAGCACCCTCCTTCTCTGGATGTGAAGGACTTCCTTCTTTGGTCATGGGCTGCTCACACCCAGGCTGAGGGGAGCAGGGCAGGAAGGTGCTCCTGTGGTGCTGCCAGCTGCTACTTCTCATTGCCTCTGTGTGGCTGTGGCTGTGCCTGCTCTGAGGTCTCCATGTTTCTGGATCTTTCCACTTCATGAAACAATAGCAAAAATTGAATAAATAGATCTGTCCAGAGCTACTGTTGTTGTCGCCTTTTGCTTTTCTCCTTTCTCTGACCTTGAGGTGCAGTGGTAAACTACAGCCAGGAGGATGGGGGCAGGGGTGTGTCCAGTGCCCCAAATTGTTGCTGTAGGTGATGCCTGGCGAGATTCCTCTGCTCCTGTGGTTTTTGCTCACCAGAGCCAGTCTTGCCTCAGCTGCCCAGCTTCACCAGTAGTTACTTTTTGATCTCTCCCTGCCCTTCCTCTCACCTCAGTTACTTTGGAAGTGGTTGTTGTGCTGCAGCTCTTGTGCTTGCAGGAATCCTGCCATCATACAGTATCCTCAGCTGGAAGTCCAACTCCCGGCCCTGCACAGGACACCCCAAGAATCATACCATGTGCCTGAGGGTATTGTCCGAATGCTGTTTGAACTCTGTCAGGCTTGGCGCTGTGACCACTCCCCTGGGAAGCCTCTTCCAGTGCTCAACCACCCTCTGTGTGAAGAATTTTTCCTGATATCCAGCCTAAACCTCCCCTGACACAGCTTCATGGCATTTCCTCAGATCCTGTCACTAGGCACCAGAGAGAAGAGATCAGTGCCTGCCCCTCTGCATGCCCTCCTGAGAAAGTTGTAGACTGTGATGAGACATCCCCTGTCTCCTACAGACTCAACGGTCCAAGTGACATCAGCCGTTTCCCATAAGTCTCGTCTTCTAGGCCCTTCACCATTTTTGTAGCCCTCCTTTTGATGCTCTCTCATACCGTTTTATCCTCCTTACATTGGGCTCTTATATGGCTGCTCTCTAAGATGATGTGGTGGCCATCTGAGAAACAGGCAGAATATATTGCAGGGCCTGTTTGCCTGCTCCCATCCTGTGGAGACTGCCTCCCTGGTATCTCCCTGGTACCCTGAAGGGAAAAAGTGGGCCCAGGTTCTATGGTTCCTCCTTGTGTCCCCAGTGATTCAAGTACTAGTGTGTTCTTGTGGCATGATTAGCTTGCTTTTATGAATTATTTGTTAACAGGAAAAGTTGGAAAGAGCATTTATCGTAGGTACATTTCAGTGATTGCAATGTGAGTTTTGACTGTCGCGCTTTGCCCTTCCTTGAGCTTTCATAGCCAACGAAGAAGAACATTGACATAGTGCTGGAATTTACCCCTGACCCTGAATTTTTTGCATCCTTGAAGTGAGAGGGGAACTCAGNTGCCTGGCGAGATTCCTCTGCTCCTGTGGTTTTTGCTCACCAGAGCCAGTCTTGCCTCAGCTGCCCAGCTTCACCAGTAGTTACTTTTTGATCTCTCCCTGCCCTTCCTCTCACCTCAGTTACTTTGGAAGTGGTTGTTGTGCTGCAGCTCTTGTGCTTGCAGGAATCCTGCCATCATACAGTATCCTCAGCTGGAAGTCCAACTCCCGGCCCTGCACAGGACACCCCAAGAATCATACCATGTGCCTGAGGGTATTGTCCGAATGCTGTTTGAACTCTGTCAGGCTTGGCGCTGTGACCACTCCCCTGGGAAGCCTCTTCCAGTGCTCAACCACCCTCTGTGTGAAGAATTTTTCCTGATATCCAGCCTAAACCTCCCCTGACACAGCTTCATGGCATTTCCTCAGATCCTGTCACTAGGCACCAGAGAGAAGAGATCAGTGCCTGCCCCTCTGCATGCCCTCCTGAGAAAGTTGTAGACTGTGATGAGACATCCCCTGTCTCCTACAGACTCAACGGTCCAAGTGACATCAGCCGTTTCCCATAAGTCTCGTCTTCTAGGCCCTTCACCATTTTTGTAGCCCTCCTTTTGATGCTCTCTCATACCGTTTTATCCTCCTTACATTGGGCTCTTATATGGCTGCTCTCTAAGATGATGTGGTGGCCATCTGAGAAACAGGCAGAATATATTGCAGGGCCTGTTTGCCTGCTCCCATCCTGTGGAGACTGCCTCCCTGGTATCTCCCTGGTACCCTGAAGGGAAAAAGTGGGCCCAGGTTCTATGGTTCCTCCTTGTGTCCCCAGTGATTCAAGTACTAGTGTGTTCTTGTGGCATGATTAGCTTGCTTTTATGAATTATTTGTTAACAGGAAAAGTTGGAAAGAGCATTTATCGTAGGTACATTTCAATGATTGCAATGTGAGTTTTGACTGTCGCGCTTTGCCCTTCCTTGAGCTTTCATAGCCAACGAAGAAGAACATTGACATAGTGCTGGAATTTACCCCTGACCCTGAATTTTTTGCATCCTTGAAGTGAGAGGGGAACTCAGTTCCTGCAGAGCATTCAGAGACTGAGAGGTGGTGCCAAGGGTAATTTGTGGTAGCAATGATGGTAGGTTTTAAGATTTAAGTCCCTGTGCAGAAAGGAAGTAAATACGCCTCCTCCGTCCCTTACTTTCTTCCCTTTCTAAGCAAGTTGCCAAGCCATCAGGTACAGGCAACTCTTTTTTTTAGTGTTAGGATTGGATTGAAACCCTCAACCTTGAGGACACCTTCAGACTGTACAAGATGGTTGAGCTCTTGACTGGATTATTCCTGGGAAGGTAGAGTTTAGTTCCCTTTTTCTTGTATCAGCAGTGGTATTTTGGTGGATCTACTGAACTTCTTTTTCTGCAGCCTCCTCCAGGGCTCTTTAGTGTATTTTTCTTGAGAAGCAGAGTGTATTTTTCCCCCCGATCTGTTTTCCTTTGCCCTCTCTTTAGCTCTGTGCTCTGGGCATGTGCAGGTGGATGTCAGGATACTGGCTGAGCTGTGATATGCTGTATCAATGATAAGGATACACAGTGGTCTGTCCAAAATCAAACTGAAGAAGTCAGAGGCTTTGTGATGACAAAAAACCAGGGTAAGAGATGATGATGCAAGAGACACTGTGTTTAATTTAAAAACAAAATGAATCCAGCTTTATCTGCCCCCTCCNCCAGAAATTACCCAAATTTTGGTTAAGATATGAAAAATTTTATCAGCTCTCATCTCTCCCTCATCCCCCTCTTCCAGGTAATAGCAGTCTATCAGTCTAGCAGAGCTGGTTTTTAATTCATAGAGCAAGTGGTGAGGAAGATACTTTTAATTTTGGAAACCAAGATACTAGAGGGATTGGTAACTTCTTGAAACCAGTAGTCTTGGTTCAGTTTGTTTGCTTTTTCTTTTGTTTTGTTTCTCTTCACTTGGGCATACACAGTGACAATTCATGTGTAAAGGACTCTGAGAATCAGAAGTGGTTTTGACTTCTCACTGCCATCCAAACAGCCAGACCAAGACATATCTGTAGAAAGGCAGCATGAGAAAAAGTTGTTCTGCCTTTCTCCTTGCTGTGGGCAATAGATGGCACTTTAAATGCTCGGTTTATACCTTTTTTTGAATTTTTTTTTAATGGAAAAACCATAACTTTCGGTTGGGCTAGCTGAGTATGGTTTGACTGAAGTCTAGTAGGGATAAAACGCAGTGTGTCTCTAGTGATGTTCTTGCAAAGCTGAGCAATAAGACTCCTACTGGAAGTACACTAGTGATGTTGGAAGATCCTGCAGTCTTCCTTAAAGGAAGGTGGGAACACAATTTCTTTTGTTACCATTCACAGAAAACAGTGCTCTCTGAGCACTGTGGACAGCTCTTGTGAATTGTACACCACACAGCCAGCTTGGCAGAGTGCTCTGTCTGGGCTAAAGCCTTCAACCTCTTTAGACTCTGGGCTGCTGTGGGTATCACTATGTGGCTTTTCAGAGGGTGCTGGAGGTTTGCTTACAGCTGTCAGAAGTTCAGCTCTGTCTGAAATATGGCCCCTTGCTACAGGGTGGATTAGCCCTTCATCTGCTTTGCTTCCCCTTGTCTCAGAGCTTTCTTCTTGTTTCTCACAGCCATGTGCCTGACTTCTCTCCCATGCATGCTCCCCTGCCTGTTGTTTGTCTGCTGGCAGAAGGAGTGAGCTGGGGTGGTGGGAAGGCTATATCAGGGATTTGGGGGCTGTCAGCATACCTGTAGTCTCTCAGTGGTGTGCTGAGCTCCTGTCCTTTCCAAATTCCTTTCCTCTGCCCTTGATGGTGAGGGATGGCTTATTTCAAACACAATCTGCTTGTGTCATTCCTAGTCCTGCCGCTTGTCATCCATCACATCATGGGAACTAATTAACACTAGTAGCTTTGGATCCTGGGAATGACAGTGCTGGGATGGCAGACTCTTTCAAAGATCCTGATGTCTCCCTTCATAACTAGGGCAGCTCAGCCCAGGAGTTCATGGACTCCGCTGTCCTTTGCTGGCTGCACCAACCCTGCAGTGTGGGTGCCTGTGTGTGTAGCAGGGAGGGCGCTCAAGCCCTAGGCCTGCCTCATAATGCCCTTGACAGTGCTGCAGCATCCCCTGCATCCAAGTACCTCCTAGCAGCCGGATGAGAGCCAAGGAATGGGATAGAATAATAATTGATGAGGATAGGGGGAGGTATGATGTAAACATTTTGAAGCTGCCGGTAGCATCTCTGCTGCCTTTGGGTACATACAGCTGTGTGTAGTTCCAGGATCTGCTTGTGAGTTTGACCCTGTGAGAATCCCCTGCTCATGGCAGAGCGCACGGTCCTGTTTCTGCTGTGCTTGCCGTGTTGATGGGGGGGTCATCAGGGGAATCAGTGTGCTGCTCCTGTGGGGATGGCAGATTAAAGATGAGGCCTCAGTCATACTGTGAGGCTACACAGAGAGCACTTGCTTCCCTTCTCCCTCTACTTTGTCTTTTCTGCTGTTGTGAACCACTTCTAAGAAAGGAAGGAGTCCTATGGGGATGGAAAGAAAGGGAGCTAAGCAAGAGGATGATGTTTGCTGGCAGCTGAAGGAGGATGAGGAGAGGAGTAACTTTCCAGTGGGGTAACTGTCTAATGGGACTGGCTGCATCTGCAGAGCAGGGAAGTGCTGGCTTTGTTTCAGTCTGCTCTTGCATCCCATTTTTTTTCCCAATAATGTGTTAATTAAACATTGATTTCAGGGGGAAAAGGAATCTGCTTGAACTGCAGAAACTAAATGGAGTGTGGAGGAATGGGATCTGGTGAGGGATGTGTGGAAGAACCTTCTGTCTTCATGACTAGTCATGGAGGGAAACAAGGAAAGGGCTGGAAAAAATCTGTTCACCTTAAGTTTAGAGTCCTTCACTCATCTTAAGTGTAACTCTTCCTTCTGTAACTGCATGGTTTTCAACTAATATGTGTTAAAGAATTACCAGGTGGACAACAGTATTTCTTACAAAATACTTCCTTTTTTTAAAAAAAGCAAAATGGAACAGAGATTGTTTTCAAGCTGTTCAAGAGGCTTTCTGTACAGTCTGACATTCTTCTAATTTTCTACTCTTATAGTTGCTGTTGTACATATAAGTGAATCAAGTCGTGATGCAAGCTAAACCACCAGTTGTAATGCTCTTGTTACTTGCAAATATCTAACTGACCTTCATTTACTACACCTGGATGTCAATCACTGAACACATGTATAAAGTTTTGATGTGCACTTTTTAATATTTTCTCTTCTGGTCCTTGGAGCATTGAAAGGTGAGACAAGATTATGGTATGTCCTTCCCTTGCTTGGTTGAACTCTGTTCATTAGACTAGAAGAGCCAATGGAAGGCTGTGCTGCCCTCTTTTTGTGCTCCCAGGTGTCAGGGATGCATACAGAAGATAAGAGTCCTTGCTTTAGTCTGAGATCTTATCTGGAATGAACTTCTCTGCTGATGTGAGCAATATATTCTTAACAGTATTAAACAGTTTGATTTGAGTTTTTTTGACCACTGTGTTTTCTGTCTCACTAGTTCTGGGAAGCAATGGAAAGGAGGGAGTAACCTGTCTGACCTTTCTGAGCGTTGCATAAGTCTGAATTAAAGTGATCTCACAAAGATCTCAATCAGTTCATGCAGTAAGTGAAATAGCAGCATTGTCCTGGGCAAGAACCCATCCTAGCTGTTAAATGGTGTTTCTGCACCATCTGCAGTATCAGTCTACAGAAGGATCTGCTATAGCATCAGGACGCATTTGAAAAGGAACAGATTAAGCCAGAGAGCAACTATTTTCTGGGAAGATTTTTGATCTGCTGATGGCTGGTGAAACCCACAAAATCACAGAATGGTTAAATTTGGAAGGGACCTCTCAACGTCGTCTGGTCCAACCCCCTGCTCAAGCAGGGCCACCCAGAAATGATGACCATATACAGATGGCTTTTGAGTATCTTCAAGGAGGGAGACTCTGCAACTTCCTGGGCAACCTGTGCCAGAGCTGAATTACTCTCCCCCAATAAAAAAGTGTTTCCTGATGTTCATGCAGGACCTTCTGTCTTTCAGTTTGTGCTCGTTGCCTCTGGTCCTTTCACTGGGCACCACTGAAAAGAGTCTGGCTCTGTTACCTTTACACCCTGCCTTTGGGTAATTATGAATATTGATAAGACACTGCCCACCCCAGACACCCTTTAGAGTATTTTCTCCTCCAGACTAAACAGTCTCAGCTTTCCCAGCCTTTCCTAGTATGAGAGATGCTCATGATCTTCTTCATGGCCCTTTGTTGGATTCCCCGCTTATCTGCCTCTCTCTTGTATTGGGGAGTCTAGAACTGTACACAGTACTCCACATTTGGTCTCACCAGTGCTGAGAAGAGGGAAGGATCCCCTTCCTCACCCTGCTGACAACACTTCTAATGCAGCCCAGGATACCATTAGCTGCCTTTTGTGCAAGGGCATGTTGTTGGCTGACATTCAATGCGGTGTCCACCAGGAACTCAGGTCCTTTTCTGTAAAGTTGTTTTTCAGCCAGGTGTTCTTCAGCATGTTCTTCAGCATCCATGACCCATGAACTTCATTACAGTGGTACTGAGTGTCAGCAGAGCAGGCAGGATCGTCCTTCAGTATTAACTTAAGAAGCAGAAGTCTGGAGTTCTTTCCCAGAATGTTTTTAACCAGTTTTTCATAACAGTCATGGCTTTTGCCATTCACTGAAAATTCAAAATTATCATTTATAAAACAGTGAGTTCCTTGAAAGGAAAGCTTCATATATCTGATAATAGAATGGAATAGTTCCAGTTGGAACCAATCTACATGGATCAACTAGTCCAACTGCCTGACCACCTCAGGGCAGACCAAACATTAAAGGATATTATTAAGGGCATTGTGCAACCATCTCTGAGAGTCATAGGGCATTGACCACCTGTCTAGGAAGCCTGGTCCAGTGTTTGCTCACCCTCTCTGTAAAAAAGTGTTGCCTAATATCTGGTCTGAACCTCACCTGCTGCATCTTTGAACCATTCCTATGTGTCCTGTCACTGAATACCAAGGAAAAGAGCTCAGCACCTCCCTGCAGTTCCCCTTCTTGGGAAACTGCAGATAGCAGTGGGCTTGCTTCTCAACCCCGTTTTTTCCAAACTAAATAAACCCAGGTGCTCAGCCACTCCTTAGAGGATGTGTCCTAGCATTTCAGCAGCTTTGTTATCCTCCTCTGGACACATTCAGTTAACATCCTTTATAATTTTGGTGTGAGAGAAATCCTGGAAATGTAATTGTTCTCTTATGATGGCTGGTTACACACTGCAATCTTTTTGTAGACCACAAAGAAAAGAAATTTTAAATTGTTGATTACTTTGACTTTTTGAAGGGGGACAAAGATAGAGAGTGTCGAAGTCCGGTGGGGGGGACTAAGGCCAACCTTCCTGAGAGACTCTGAATGCCTGTTAGTGCATCGAAGTCCTGGTATTAAAATCTGCCTGTTTGTCTGGTCAGCTCAAGCAGGACTTTCAAAGAGGCTATGATACAATATAATTTCAGGTATATGCATTAAAAATACCTCCTGCATATCTGGGAATCAAATGCTAAGGACTTCATGGAGAAAATACAAAGAAACATTTATCCTTGATGTAATTTCATATAGGTCATTAATCAAATACCTATTGAGGGTGCATCTAATACTAGTGGACCAAAAGGCATAATTTTGTTAAGCCAGGTCTTAAAGATTTAGTTCAATATAATTAGTTTTTAAAACGTGTCCCTTCTCTTCCTTTTTGGTTGATATGAGTTAATGAGTTGTTAGCAGCTCTGTTTGGTACTAGCTTGGGTCATAGAGTGGTGTGGTGCCTAGGATATTGCTGTACTTTTTTGGCAACAGATTGTAATTTCATTGAGTAAATGTATTTTATGAGGCTACGATAAGCTACTGTTTATTTACAAAGACCACTGTGTATCAGTGCATTGGGTTTGCATGGCCAGGTTTTGGTAGCTGGGAGGGCTACAGGGTGCCTTCTGTTGAGAAGCTGTCAGAAACTTCCTCCATGTCTGGCAGAACCAATGCTGGTCGGCTCCCAGATGGATGTTCTGCTGGCTAAGGCCAAGCCAGTCAGGAATGGTAGTAACACCTCTGTGATAACGTATTTGAGAAGGAAAGAAAAGTTTTTGCACAGAAGTAGTTGTGGCCAGAGAAGAAAGGAAGGAGAATATGTGACAGTAGCACCTCTGCAGATGCCAAGGTCAGCAAAGAAGGCAGGGGAGGAGGGGTTCTGGCTGCTGGAGCTGAGATCCTCCTGCAGCCTGTGGTGAAGACCATGCTGAGACAGGATGTGGTCCTGCAGCCCGTGGAAATCTGTTGGGGTAAAAAGATCCACCTGCAGCCTGTGGAGGAACCCCATACTGGAGCGGGGGGATGCCTGAAAGAAGGTTGTGACGCCTTGGGAAACCCTTGCTGGAACAGGCTCCTGGTAGGGACCTGCAGATCCATGGGGAGAGGAGCCCATGGTGGAGCAGGTTTGTTGGCAGGACTTGTAACCCCATGGGGGCCCACGCTGGAGCAGTCTATTCTTGAAGTACTGAACCCCATGGAGACAGATCTGTTTTGGAGCAGTTTGTGAAGAACTGTAAGCCATGAGAAGAACTCAGGCTGGAGAAGTTCATGGAGGACTGTCTCCCATGAAAAGGACTCCACACCAGAGTAGGGAAAGGACTCCTCTCCTTGAGGAGGGAGTAGCAGCAGAAACATGTGATGAACTGATCATAACCTCCATTCCCCATTTCCCTGCACTGCTGGTGGGGAGAAGGTAAAGAATTGGGAATAATGTTAAGCCTAGGAAAAAGGGAGGAGTGTGGGGAAAGTGTTTTTAGTATTTGCTTTGCTTCTCATTATCCTGGTCTGATTTTGATTGGTAATAAAGTCAGTTAATTTCCCCAAGTCATGTCTGTTCTCCTTGTGTTGGTAATTGGTGAGTGATCTCTTACCTCCACTCATGAGCCTTTCTTTATATTTTCTCTCTCTGTGCAGTTGCAGAGGGGAGGGGTGGAGCATCCTTGGTGAGTACCTGTCATCCAGCGAGGGTCAACCTGCCAGAATCAGGTAGAATGCTGCATGAAAAGGGAGCAGTGAATCAATAGGCTTTTGATAAGACAGTAACTCTTTTTAAGAAGTTTGAACACAACAGTTCTTCCTTTCATGCTCTCTTTGTTGCCAATGTGTAACATGAGGCTGGAAGTTGATTTGCTCTAGGCACAATATAGATAATTTTCCATTAAACTAGAAAATGGTCTAAATTTGATAAGTAATTTATTAAAGACAAATGAAAAGTATTGTACTTGGAAAGATCTACTCAAATTCCTGTATGTAAAATGGGGAATAACAAGCCAGGCAACAGAACTGCAGAAAAAGATCTGGGAGGCACTACTGTGAGTCAGAGACTGAATGTGAGTCAACAGTGTGGTGATGTTGCAAAAAAGCAAATCCCATTTTAGGGTATATTTAACAGGAATGTCACGTGTAGCACACAGGCAGTAGTTTTTCTACTCTAGCAGCCACTGCTGAAGCCATGGCAGAGCATTGCATCCAATGAGAGCAGGAAAACCAGAGACAGTGGAGAGAGATGAGGAGAGAACAGCCAGAGTGGCAAACGCTGTCTGCAAGGAGAGGATTGGTTGGGCTGGTTTAGGCTAGAGAGAAGATTGACGAGGGAAAAGCTGTCCAATATTTAAAAGCTTGTTTTAAGAAGACAGTGATTAATTGTTCTCTGTGTCCACTGGGGATAGGACAAGAAGTAATCAGCTTAATTTGTAGCAGGAAGATGTGGAGGTAAGTGCTAGGAAAAGCTTTATGAGCATTTGGAAAGTTAAGCAGGAAAACAGTGTCCTGAGGGAGGTTGTAGTGTGTTCATCATGGGAAGTTTTAAGAACAGATGAGACAGGAAGACACAAAATTTTATCTAGCTTGTTTTATTATAGTTCTGACAGATTCAGAAGGGAATGGGCTGCCTGAACTCCTGATGTCTGGTCCCAGCAGCTCCTGCAGTGCCTCAGAGGCAGGCTTGTCCCCTCACTGGCAGTTGTGGTGGGAGTGTGGGGAGGCAGAGCCAGGGTGAATCACTCCCTCTGCAAATTGCCCTGCAGCACCTACCATGCCCCTGGCACGATCCAGTTTTACAGTGCACATCCCCAGAAGATCTGAGGGAGCTTGTGTGTTCAGCAGTGTTACATTAGCAGCCAGCACTGTAAGCCTTTCTATTTCTACAGATAACAAACAAGCAGAGGGCTGGCCCAACTTCCTGCATCTTCATAACTAGGAACTGAAGGTTACTGGAGACTTTTATCCTGGTTACTGATTAATTTACATTGGAAAGATTTGATGAAATTACTTGGAGATGGAAAAAAATGCTTACACCTCTGCTTTTGCCTATTAAAAACCATTGCAGATTTGTATGGTGTGTCAAAGTTACAAGATGATTTTTCTGTGCTCTTGCATCAAATGAAATGGATGAGGGCAAAGAATTTTTCTCTCTGCCACATCTTTCTTCCAGTGTCCTCAAGCGGAGTAGTGTGGACGCGGCATTGCAGGAGGTGCCTTTGCACTCAGTGGATTTGAAAAGAGAGAGCCTAATGCCTGATTTGGTAGACAGATACTTCAGTAGTTGTGAGAGGGGCTCATGGTGCTTTAAGAGAGGAGGGCGTTTCTTGGTGAATGGGGCTTTTCTTCCCTGAGAGTTCAGCAAAACCTTTCAGCTTCTAGCAAGAAATCTAGGACATACTATGTGGCCTGTTACTGCTATCTTTTCCTGAATCTTAGATTTACACTAACAGCCCATCTGGATCCACTTGGGCCTAGAACTGAATTTCTGAGTATCCCCAGCGCAGAGAGCCAGTTTCCCTAGTGAACCTCAAAGAAGGAAGATTATCCTTTTAGCTTAAAAGAACATTTGGGAATATATGCTTGTTGAAGTTGTACAGTGTTGTGCTTGGCCACAGTCTGTGTGCACAGTTAATAATGCAACTGTTTTCCACCATCTTACATAAACTTGTAACCACAGGCTCTTGCCATTCTTCAGAGGGGGTAGAGGATGAAGATACTATACTCTTGGCACTAGAAATGAGTCAGGGTTGACACACAGAAGTAGGAGGCAACAGTTTGTGTGTAGGAAGCTTGTTCTGTCCAAAGAAAATCTATGGGTTATATGCAGGGTGTTAGTCCTGCTGCACTGCAAAGCTGGTATCTTCTTCTGAAACTGAGTTCACACACATTTGGAGCATATGGACAGCTCAGCAGACCCAGCCCTCGAGGGATGACTGGTGAAATGGTTGAAGGTAGGTTGGGATGTAATTATTTGTTTATGAGGCCCCATATTGCACCAAGTTATAATTGTTTATGAGCACTGCTGTGAAGTCAGGAGGAAAACGTTCCAACCCAAGGAGATACTAAGATATAACCTAATTATTGTTGTTATTTTTATTTCTGCCTATTGTGGTAGCACCTACACACAATGCTTGTTCAAACACAGGGCAAAAAATGTTCCCTGCCCCAAAGAGCTAGCAAGCTAAGGATGAGACAGAAGACAACAGATGGACACAGATAACTGGGGGAGTGCAGAAAACCAAAGATTGGTCAGCAGGATGGGTGGTATGATAGCATGTTGACAGCTTAGCTGTTGTCAAGCTTTCTGTAAGCATGTGGCAAAGAATTATAACAATAATTCAAACTGCATCCTTTGCTTCAATGTTGTTGTGTGTGCATCTTCCATCTGTTTAAATAAAACAGATTAATTCTCGCTCAGTGAGGCTTTTTCTGTCCCAAAATTTCCCATCATTCATCTGGAATAGTTAGGGAGACACTGGTCCAACAATGAAGTGTCCATTGCAGTTTTCAAGGGAAAGTTTAGTTTATTATTATGGAAAGAGAATGAAGCTAAGCATGGGGTTTTGCTGCCCTGTGTTTTAAAGGACACCTGGAAAAGACTGATGGATCTCAGCAGGATGAATATCCAAAGTAAATGGCGTAATGCAGGAGGTTTGTTGGCTGAAGTGGTGTCTTGCCAAAGTGTTGCAAAAACTATCTAATGCCATTCACAGGCAACAACTCTGTCTATATAGGTCATGTCCTTGGTGCTGTACTGGTGAGTACAGGAGCGGCTGAAAGAGTGGATGGCTCTGATTCAGCTGAACAGTGAACAGTGGTTCCACATATGTGGCTGTACCTAACTTCTGGGGAACTTGAGTGTGCTTGGCCTTAGGACTCTGCCTATGCTAGTGTCTGCATTCCCATGTAAGTCTTCTTTTCGGTGCCACCTTGAGAGGGCCACAAAATGGAAGATAAACAGGTAATTTTAGGGGGTCCTTGTTTCTGAATTAGAATTATATCAAGTAACTTTGTGTGGTGCTGTGATGTCATTTCTCTCTCTAACTGTGTGTTGTGTTATCATCACACAGTATACCAGCATCAGACATGTTATAATGGATGGTGAGATTTCCTAGCTGCTTATACAGTTTTTAGGTTTGGTGCTGAAGAACAGAGAATGAAGAGTAAATATTCAGCTGTTCTTAACCTGAACATAGCCAGCTCCGCCAGCTTCTTTGCATATCATGCTCTAGCTGCTCATCATTAGGATGGTTCTTGCAGTTGTGAAAGCCAATCATATATTAAAGTGTATTGGCCAAAGCATAGAAAGCAGGACAAGGCATGAGTTTGTTTCCCCATACTCAGCACTTGTGGGATTCTGTCTGTTTACCGTGCCTTGTACTGGGCTCCCCAGTACAAGAAAGGCATTGGCAAAATGCAGCAAGTCCAGGGAAGAACCCCTGAGGAACACTGTTAGTAACTGGGTTGTTGCATTGTTGACCACTAGCCCTTGAGTGCAGTGGTTCTGTCAGTTTGCCATGGGCTTTGCAGAGCACCAATATGGTACCATCTGTCTGTAAACCATGGAATCACATAAAATCTTGGGTTCAAAGGGACCCATAGGGATCATCAAGTCCAATCCCCTGCTCTTCACAGCACTACGTAAAACTAAGCCGTATGACTGAGTGTCATCCAGATGCTCCTTGAACTCTGACAGGCTTGGTGCCCTGACTTCTTCCCTGTTCACTGGAAGCCTGTTCCAGTGACTTCCTTTCAGTGAAGAACATTTTCCTAATGTCCGGCCTCAACTTCCTCTGATGCACCTACATAGCCTTGTTTACAATCATAGCACTGGGGACTCTTTCAAAAGCTGTGCCATTCTTTTACATATTGGGCCTGTCTCATCACAGAAGGCAACCTGGCTGGTTTTTTGGTATTTGTTCTTCCATGCTGGCTGTTCCCAATCACATTCTTGTCATTCTTGTCATTTGTGTGCCTAGAAATGAGTTCCAGCAGGATTTGCTGAATAACCTGCCTTGGGACTGATGTTAGGCTAACCAGCCCATAATTCCCTGAATCTTCCTTCTTGTCCTTTTTGAAGACAGGTGTGACATTTACCCATTTTCAGTCATTGGAAGCCTCCTCCATTTACCACAACCTTTCCTGTGTGACTGAGAGTAACCTCACAGTGACATCAGCCACCACTGCATGCCTCTGTGCTGTTAGGGCATCTTGTCTTGTCATAGGGACTTGAGTATGCCCAGTTATTTAAATGGTTCTTAACTCAGTCTTCCTCTGCTAGGGGTCATGTTTCAGTCCCCTGGATTCTTCCACTGGGCACATGGAACAAGAAGGCTGAGAACAGTCCTTGTCAGTGATGGCTAAAAAGGCATCGAGGACCTAAAGGTTTTCGTTTTACCACTGGTTTCTTCTTCCATTCAGCTTTGGGCCCACAAACTCCTTAGTCATGCTTTTGCTAGCAGAGTGCGTTAAGAAGCCTTTCTTGATGCCTGTCACATTTTATGAATTTTCATGCAATTTCAAGCTTTTCTAATTTTCCTTCTGACATGCTGAGGCAGAGTTTCAGTATTCTTCCTGAGAAGCACACCCCCACTTTCACCTTTCATTCGCATCCTTTTGTGTTTGAGTGCTGTCAGGAGTTTCCCATTCAGCCACCTGCTTCCTTCCACACCCACTTGGCTTCCCACAAATTGAATGGAACTGTTCTTGTGCTTTGAGGAGTTTGTTCTTTAAGATCTTTAAGGTCTCCTGGGTCCCTTCGCTAGATTATCCCATGTAAGTGCTCAGTGAATGATTTCTTAAAGCTCTCCAGTGATTATTCTGTCACTGGAATTGTGCTGGAAAAAGGGTTCTGTTTGTAAACTGATTCATATGTCATTTTAGATTTAGTTGTTCTTCTCTGTAATTTTTGTTTCTCTTTATGTTAAACACATTATACCTCTTCTCTCTATTTCCACTTAAGTCTTTTCTGTCTTGCTTCTGGTGGTTGGACTCTGGCTGGATGCCAGGTATCCACCAAAGCTGCTCTGTCACTCCCCTCCTCAGCCGGACAGGGAGAGAAAATATAACAAATGGCCCTTAAAGTGAGATAAGGGCAGGGAGAAATCACTCACCAAATACTGTCACGGGCAAGAGACTCGATTTGGGGAAAGCAGTTGAATTTATTGCCAATCAAAATCAGAGCAGGATAATAAGAAGTAAAAAAATCCTAAAAACACCTCCCTGCATTCCTCCTTCTTTCACAGCCTTAACTTTATTCCTGATGCTCTACTTCCTCCCGCCTCCAGCAGTGCAGGAAGATGGGGAATGGGGGTTACAGTCAGTTCATCCTGTGTTGTTTCTGTTGCTGCTCTGTCCTCAGGGAGAGGAGTCCTTCCCCTGCTCTAGTGAGGGATCCCTTCCACAGGAGACAGTTCTTCACAAATTTCTCCAGTGTAAGTCCTTCCCACAGGCTACAGTTCTTCACAAACTGCTCCAATGTAGATCCCCTTCCACAGGGTGCAGTCCTTCAGGAACAGCCTGCTTCAGCGTGGGTCCCCCACAAGGTCACGAGTCATGCCAGGAGCCTGTTCCAGCACAGGCTTCCCATGGGACCCAACCTTCTTTGGGTATTCACCTGCTCCAGCGTGGGTCCCCTCCACAGGCTGTAGGTGGATCTCTGCACCTCCACAGATTTCCATGGGCTGCAGGGGCACATCCTGCCTCACCATGGTCTTCACTGTGGGCTCAGCTCTGGTGCTTGGAGCACCTCCTGCCCCTCCTTCTCCACTGACCTTGATGTTCTGCACAGTTCTTCCTGTCACATATTCTCACTCCTCTCTTTTCTGACCACAATCTATTCTGTGCAAAACCATTTTTTTCCTTCATAAATATGTTATCACAGATGTGTTACTACCATCATTGATAGGCTCAGCCTTGTCCAGTGGTGGTTCCATCTTGGAGCCGACTGGCACTGGCTCTATTGAACAGGGGAGAAGATTCTGGCAGTTCTCCCCTGTAGCTTCTGTAGCCCCCCAGGTACCAGAACCTTGCCATGTGAACACTGCTTTATCTCCTCTTTTTGCTGTACTCTTTCTAGATATTTTCATGTGTTTTACTTTATGGTGAAGGTTGTTGTTGTTGTGGGGTTTTTTGTTTGTTTGTTTTGTTTTGTTTTGTTTTTTTTGGTTTTCTGCAATTTTTTCCCCCTGCCACCTCCCTTCTTTATACTGTCCATGGTAAATAATCAAATGGAAAGGGCGGGAGGCACAAGCTTTCTTTTTCATCCCACCATTGAGTTATTTCATGACAAAAGCAAATTGCTATCTCTATTTCTTATTTCTGAAATGGGTCTCGAATTCAATAGATAGAGTTTAAGTTCTTTTTGTTGAAGATCACAGAGAACAGACTGATTTATTTAATCACTTTTGGTACACTCTTCATCTTAGGATTGGTTTGAGATTGTATCCTGAAGTGTTTTCTCAGTTAATGGCTGTCAGACTTACCAGCACATGCCGCCAACACACAAAATTCTGTGTTGTGTGCCCTGTACCTTTGTCCTCTGACTTGTAATAGCATTGCTGTTAAAAACCCACCTGAAATGATACTGTGGACTAACAATAGTTTAATTGCCAAGACCCTAATGATAACATGTTTAGCAACAGAATTAATCAAGTAACATATTCCATGTAACAGTGTTGCCATCCCTTTATGGAGATTCTTTGCCATTGCTCAAAAGAATAAAGACATAGGCTCCTTGTTTCAATTCTTTCCCCCTCAACCCTCTCATAACAAAAGAATGGGCATCCATCAATACTGTAGTCCTCCAGATTCTATGGAGAAAAATCCAACTTAATATTTTAATTGTACAGAGAGGAGTCTAATTGTAGTGACAATTAATCTATTGAATTATATTACTGTATTCCCCAGTCATACACAAGAATTTTGTTGTGTGATGCTGTCTAAATGTAGAACAAAATGTTTTCATCCAAAGTGATTTGTGTCTCTAAAACATGCCCCTCTGTGGCCTCTAATAAAGATAACTTTCTATAATTGATTGAGCCTCAAGTACTGCACCCAGACAGAATGTCCCTGAAGGCTAACCTGCAGGAAGAAGTGAGTCAGATGAGTATTTGTTAGTATACTTAACAACACACTGTATTGTACCAAATTCCTGTGGGCCTTCCCAGTTCAGGTAGGTGTTGCAAGGGCCAGAGAGCTTCATTTAGAAAAGGTTCTGGAACAGAAAATTACTTGTGCCTTCAGACAATTCTCTTTTGGAATGAGTAGGTTTGGAGAGGATTTTGCTGTGGAAGCTATGACAAGGAGTTTAAAGTTGTTATCTGGGCATGCATGCATGCAATACTGGTTGAATCCCTTAGTTCATCGTGTCTGTATACTGTGCTTTCCCTCGTACTCTCTTTCCAGCACTAGATGGTAATAGTGAATAGTGGCAGTACATGCTGCACACCTGCACGTCTGTTTGTAAGATCTGGTTTTAGAGAGGCCTGGCAGGGAGAGGAGCGAAGATTGGTGAGGCAGCCTTTGCTTTGCATCTCTGCTGAAGTCAACTGCACAGTACTTATTCTAATGCCATTGGTGTTGCGTCTAATCTGAAACGTGAGCAGACATAAAGCTTAGTAAATTGATGACCTCACTGTCTTGCCATCTTTGTCTCTGGATAACTGGATGTCTAAGAGGCTCAGGCAGTGATAAAGCTGGAAAACTCAAGCTCACCTAAATAAAGCTTGCATTTTGGACAGCTTAGTATGCTTAATTTCTTCCCTGAAGTCCTGGCTTCAAATCCCGGTAAGACCATAAGTGAAAAAGGCACGTGAAGGTCTTCAGTTATTCCCTGCTTGGTGTATATCTCTGTGACAGAAGTAGCTGAGGAAATCTGGTGTATGGCAAGTGTAGAAGAGTCAAGAAGATTGTGAGAAAGGGTTGTGGCAGAAGATGGGATGGGTCGCAGGCTGTTTGGCACACAGCTTTCCTGTGCTTTCCCAAAAATCAAGCAGGCATGTACTCAAACACTTGCAAAGTTTGCACCTGTGTGCGCTCTGGTTGCTCACCCTCACTGAACTCTCTGCCCCTGTGCCAAGACAGCACTTGATGGCTCCTACTTTGATAATATATGCTGGCTTCTGCCTGTACCCAGCACAGCTGAAAGCCCTTTGGGGTGCTGATGCTCATGCTGGCTGTGATGGTGTTTTCATAAGGTTCAAACTTTTATCCTCCACCTCGTTCCTTTGAACTCTGCCCACCACTCTGTGAATACTAACACCAGCCTATAAATTATCCAGCAGAACTCTGGCACTTTAGCAGCCTGTGTTTTCAGTGGCGTGCATGCATAATCGATCTGGGAGACTGCCTCTGCGTTTACTCAGGCATTTGCAGAGACCTTAGACTTTCAGAGTTTTCAATCACTGCTGCCTGTTCGTTTGTTCACTTCTCTGGCTGCCTTCTCCTCTGCCACCTGCGCACATATCCTTCTGCATCTGCCTGGGTATAGCGTGTCATGTCACAGTGTAACCTGCTGTAAGTTTGGGGGTGATGCTATAGGCAACCTTCCTATGAGGTGTGGAGCAACAGGTCACTGCAAGCAACTTTCATGTAGAGTATTGTGCATCAGAATTTGAAAGGCTCTATCCTGACTCGCTACTTGGGGGTTGGCTGTGTGAGTGTTTTTGTCCTGTGATGTGCCTTATGGAGCAGCCTAGTGAGCAGATGCTACTGTCCTTTTCTTCTCTCATGTTTCCAGATGAAACTCTTAGCATCATAGATGCTGCCCCTCTGACTCATTGCTCTTAGCTTCTTTAAGTAGCTGGAAAGTTCCCTTTCTTTCAGTCAGTTGCCTGCTGACTGTAGAGTTTGAACTCTAAAGAGTTAAATGGTTGCTCTAGTATTTGGCTGCTGGGGCTGACTTCTCTTGCCTTGGAGCGTCTCTGTGTCTTTGCTTAGCTCTGTCCACAACGAAAATCTCTTGGCTGAATCTTTTTTCTCTTATGTTTCTTTTTTCTCTTATGATAAGTTGCCCAGAATGGTCAGCCCCTACTTTGTCTAAACTGCAAATGGAGTCAGCCTTGATTATCAAGGTTTCACTTATCTCTTACGATCAGTTCATAAACCACCTTCTAAACACTTGCACATTATCACATGCCCCTGTGAAAAGGTTTGGTTATTGCACCCTATATGAGCAGTCAGTTCCCAGTAAAAGATTGTACCATTTGAGAGAAGAAGGGGACAGGGTATAGGTTTGATGTCTGTGTGATTGGGAACTGACAGTGCTAGGACTCCAAGGAACAAATGGGGAAAATAATTAAAAATGGAGTCTAATAAATGATTTAACTGTACTGTAGATGTGGTTGGCACTAACAGCATAGATGACAGCCCGGTAGCAAAGGAATCCAAAGGAAGTAGGTGGAGAACAGGTAAGAAAAAGGAAGTTTTAAAAGGAAGAAATAAAAACATGAAAAAAATTAGCAAACTTTTGGTGAGGCAAAAGTATGTAGTGAAGTAGAAGAGGCTGGGAAGGAGAAGGACTAGAGAAAAGTTTTTGAATGAGGAGTGTGAATAAAGAGACCAGAAAGCAGCTTTCTGATTTATGAAGTATAGATCTAACAGAGCTTCATGTGTGTGCTGACCCAGCTGACATCTGCACAAGAACCTGGCTGACTTGGCACAGAAAGGAAGATGGGAAAGCCAGGAGGCAACACTGGAAGGGATGTCTGGAAGGAGCAAGGTGGAAAAGGAGACAGTCTCTGGGAAGGGAAAGAACATCAGGCAGTGGGTTGGGTGTACAGGAAGTGTGAGGAAATGCAGAGGGGAAAAATTAAGTGACGAGACTCCTTTTGAGGAGGAAGAAAATCCCAAAAGAAATGCAATGCTTTTAACATTTTTATTCTTTGATGTAAAACAACTCCCAAAATATTCAACATGCCTTCCTCCTAGGTATGTGATTGGAGAGGTGGGTTGGAGAATGAATCATAGATGTCTCATGGTTCTAGGATAGAGTGTGTGAAAAAGACTGTAACCAGTATTGACACTGTCTGTTGAACACTGAGTATGTTTTTGTGCCTGATGGGGAATGTGTGTTTATTTGAGAGGATTTTCAGTGTGTGTGTGTTGTTAAGGACTGTGCAGCAGCTTCATTTTACTTAGCTGAAAAGAAAAACTGTTCTCTTTGGGTTCACGTGCTAATATTTGGGTTTCTGCAGTTACATCTCCNCCAGCTGAACTAAAAGGGGATCTGACTGTTTACAAGAGAAACAGTCAAACTGACATGACAAAAAGTACTGTCAGATGTATGGAGTAAGCACTCAGGTGAAAGGCATTTTCCCTTCTAATCCTTCAGTTGTATTCATCTTAGGTGTTGCTTGCAACAATAGCAAATAAATAAGTACTCAAATGGAATAATGATTTCTTTTAATTAGTAGTATCCTTTAATGGAATTCACCAGTGCCAAATTATTTTTGGATGTTTGGATCCAAGACAAATAGCAAGAAACATTTGTAATTTTTTATTAATTTTAGATGTGCTTAAAATCAGTGTAAGATCTGTTAAAAACAAACTTACAAGTTTCTGAATTTTAAAGCCTTCTAGGAAAGGAAATGCCAATCTTTAAATGCCTTGATCCCCCTCAAAAAAAAAAGTAATTTTTTATATATATATATATGTACACATACACATACATCTGTGTTCATGGTGAAAACGTTTGAAGAATGGTATCATTTTTGACCACTTAAATTATTGGACAGGCTAGTAATTCATATTCATAATGAGAAGAAACACGTGGCTCAGTTATATAGAGCATTGCAGGAAATGAAGAACGTGGAAAAAGCATTGAGGAAAAATGAGGAGGGCGCAGGTTTGTATGGGATAAGGAGATAATGTTCCTTTCATCTCTTCTTCANGGACAGCATGGCTGCATCTGCTCTTGGTTCATTTCCTTCTCCGGGGGAAACAGTGGACTTGGCAAGAAGATTTATATAGACTCTTGCCACTTTTCTTGCTGACGCCACTACTTTTCAAAGTCCCTAACTACATTTTCTTTGGCTAAAACTAGGAATTAAAATCCCACTTTCTATCAAATGACCAGCATGAGGCTAGGATTTGACACTGTGTATCCTCATCTCTCCTTGGCTTCTCTAGATGGAGAGGTAGAGTCTCATGTTTCCCTTGGAAAAGCTCAGCTTTCTCTGCTTGGTGTGGTAGTGGAAG
>WEIT01021192.1:9079-19527 GCA_013389985.1 Dryoscopus gambensis
TCCATTGTTTCTTTCAGTATATGCAGTGTTTAATTAGAATTTAAGGCTAAAAGGCCATATGCTTCTTTAGAAAGATTTTCTCAGCTCTGCACAAACTTGTCTTTGTCTTGTATTGCCCAGTTACTCTTACCTGATTTTTTTATTCTACCCTAGGTAATTAACCTTTTTAAAATAAGATTGAGGTCTTTCCCCCTTTTTGAACTGTTGTACACTTTTTGACAAGTAGGACAATAAACATTAGGTAGTCTCTGCATCTCATAAACTTCTAAATGTACTTCTTAAACTCATTCCAGTTTTCATCACTTTTTCTTTTTCTTCTGAAATCGCATTGTCATAACATGCTATTATTTACTGGTAAATTTCCTATATTGATTCTTGCCTGTGTATTTCAGTTGGTATCTTGTGTAATGAAAATTATCTTCTCCACATTCACTCTCCAGTTCAAAAAAAAAATAAGGGCTGGGGGAAGAAAAAAAGAAGAGTAGTTTGCCTCCTCCTTCATGATTTTTAATTTCCAGTATATCCTACATGGTAACCTACAAGTCAGTATCACAGAATGGGTCAGATTGGAAGGGACCACAGTGGGTCACCTGGTCCAACCTCACCGCTCAAGCAGGGTCATCCTACAGCACATTCTACAGGATTGCATCCAGGTAGTTCTTGAATATCTCCAGTGAGGGAGACTCCACAACCTTTCTGAGCAGCCTGTTCCAGTGTTTGGTCACCCACACAGTAAAGCAGTTCTTCGTGTTTACGTGGAACTTCCTGTGCATCAGTTTCTGCCCGTTGCGTCTTGTCCTATTGCTTGGTACCACCAAGGAGAGCCTGGCTCCATCCTCTTGGCACCTCCCCCTTCAGATACTGACAGACACTGGTAAGGTCCCCTCTCAGTCATCTCTTCTTGAGGCTGAACAGGAGCACATCCCTCAGCCTTTCCACATAAGTGAGACATTCCAGTTCCCTACTCACCTTCTTAGCCCTCCTCTGGACCCACTCCAGCAGCTCCATGTCTCTCTTGCACTGAGGAGCCCAGAACTGGACACAGCTCTCCAGATGAGCCTCACCAGGGCTGAGTCGAGGGGCAGGAACATGTCCCCTGACCTGCTGGCAATGTTCTTACTAATGCATCCCAGGACACCATTGGCCCTCTTGGCCATAAGGACACACTGTTGGTTCATGGACAGCTTGTTGTCCACCAGGATCCCCAGGTCCTTCTGTGCAAGACCCTGCACTTGCCTTTATTGAATTTCAGAAGGTTCTTGTCTGCCCAGCTNATAGCACTTGTGTTGTAGGACACCCCCCGCTTCCAGACACTGGATTTGCCTTTAGTGACTTTCAGACGGTTTATCTCTCCCCATCTCTCCACCCTGTCAAGGTCCTTCTGAAGGGCCAGACAGTCCTCTGGGATATAGGCCACTGCTCCCAGCTTTGTGCTGTCAGTATCAGTGATCTGTCCCTTGTCTGAGTCACTGCTGAACAAGTTAAACAGCACTGGGCCCAGTATTGACCCTTGGGGGACACCCCTAGTGACAGGCTCCCAACTAGATTCTGTGACAACAAACACAAACTTCTGGGATCTGCCATTCAGCCANCCCCAGGTCCTTCTCCACAGAGCTGCTTTCCAGCAGGTTGATCATCCGGGGTTATTCCTCCTCAGGTGCAATAGCACTTGTGTTGTAGGACACCCCCCGCTTCCAGACACTGGATTTGCCTTTAGTGACTTTCAGACGGTTTATCTCTCCCCATCTCTCCACCCTGTCAAGGTCCTTCTGAAGGGCCAGACAGTCCTCTGGGATATAGGCCACTGCTCCCAGCTTTGTGCTGTCAGTATCAGTGATCTGTCCCTTGTCTGAGTCACTGCTGAACAAGTTAAACAGCACTGGGCCCAGTATTGACCCTTGGGGGACACCCCTAGTGACAGGCTCCCAACTAGATTCTGTGACAACAAACACAAACTTCTGGGATCTGCCATTCAGCCACTTCTCAATCCACTTCACTGTCCACTTGTTTAGTCTGCACTTCCTAAGCTTACTGGTGAGGATGTTATGGCAGATGGTGTCTAAAGCCTTGCTGAAGTCCAGGTAGACATCATCCACTGCTCTTCCCTCATCTATCCAAGTAGTCCCACCACAGAAAGCAACTGGGTTGCTTAAGCATGATTTTCCTTATGTCATGTGATCAAATAGCTTCCAGCTTTAGGATAAACACCCCAAGTATTGCCTCACAATTATGAAAAATTGAAAAAGGTGATAGCACTGCTGTATCCTTCTCCTAGTCCCTTTTGTTATTTTATTCTCCTGTTTAATTCTTATCCACTGTTCCACATTAAACAGTATGTTCTGATTAAGGTAGGTATTGCCAACAGCTATTTCAGTGGATGTACAGCTCTTAGTGTATCTTGTGGGACTACCACTCCATGTTTTCTAATTTTGAATGAGCACTGGAGTACAGCTTCCTGTTACAGCAGTAAGAATTTTGCCATTTATTTTTTGCCGATTCTTTTCTCCTGTCTGCACTGCTTTTTGTAACTGTAATAAAGCAGTAGTTTAAGGTCTGTATACTTAATGCTATTTGTGANTTCTGTATGATGGTCCTATTTGAAGAAGAAAGTAAAGTGGATTGCAAAGTAAAATCATAGCAAAACCATGTAAAAATTTGAACTGAAATGTAATTTTTGAATGGTTCTAAATCAATGCAAGTAGATTACTTCTGTGTTATTATAAATTAGGAGGATGTTACAGCAGCAGTTCAAGTACTTAATATGATTTCTGATAAAGCAGCTTGTTAAGAAAGGCCCTGGCTTTTGCTCCAGTTATAACCTCTATAGGTTTTGTGTTTCCTTTTACTAAGGCGAGAGTACAGGTGAAGGGACAGCTCTACAGGAAAATGCTTCATCAGGTAGCAGCTATGGTTAGTAACTAACAAACCAACCACATCAAAATATTTTTTAAAAGAATGCTTTTACTAAACTCTGAATTATCTTTAGCAGTTGGTCATCCAAGTTTTATGGAGGGTACCTGAACATTTTTCTTGCATTAAAATCATTCTTATTGGATCAGAGTATGACTTAAAGCTATGGATTGTTAACACTTGCTATTTCTTTTTATTGTTAGTTATGTCTTATCTTGCAAATTTTTTTTTCTGGATGTACATAATAACTACATGTTGATACATGGCACCATTGGAACCAGGAACATAAGTGAAATGCTCATTTTTTTGTTGAGATACAGTAAATTAGTAGGCTTGGCAGTGAGAATGATCTGTTAAGTACAAAAATATCATTCAAGCATGTGATTTGGAGAAAAAATAGGGAAGAGGTATAATTTTCTTTCATACTTAATAGAGTTCAATAGTGTATCTGTTAGATTAGTCCCAGAACAAAATGTTGCTGTTTAAATACTGAAGTTTGAGGCTTACTCCTTGATTAGTTTTTTTATCTGAACATAGAGATTTTTGTGTGTATTTTACTATCAGTGCGGAGAATATAACTGATTCAACTGATAGTTGAATTCTATTGGAGAAATAATCTGAAGAAAGCATAATTGCTACCTTAAGATACATAGTTATTCTTGTACATGGAAACCACACTCTGAATAATAGGCACTTCCCCTCAAGAAAATTGGTTGGTTTGGTTCTTTTGTTTTGTTTTTTATGTGAGCGAGGTTGCAGATTGGAAGATGAAAATATCTTTCCAAAGTTCTTAAAAATTTAAATGAGCATAGGTCAACAATATAAATTGTTTAATGTCTTCTGTAATGATAACAAGCACAATAAGAAAGTTTTTGAACATGAATCATCAGTGCCAAGGTTTTTCTGAAATTTTCAGTTGTACTGACAACATTACATCCCATTTTCTTAGAAGAAGGGATTTGGGAAAATATAAAAATGTGATCAAACAATGTGTATGGTACTACAGCATGCATAAAAGTCAGATGAATCATGAAGATAAACAAATCAAGAGAGACTTTGTCTTTATGTTGCAACTCATTGAAAAATACTTTAGATAAAGACTATCCACCTGAAAGTTGTTCTCGATAGACCATAGTATACAGAGCATTTGGTATTTTGTTTGTGAAAAGCTATCAAAAAAGTTGTAAGGTCAGTTATTACTTTAATAGATTCTGTGCTGATCAAAAGAAGGCTATTGGCATAAAATGGCCTTGTAATTTACTTAGCCATTTCTATAAATTGCACTTAAGATATGCTAAATGAGACATAACAGTGGTGTATTTTAGTTTGTAGAATAGTTCGAAAAATTCAAGAAAATCACTTATATGAAAAAATACATCATTAAAGGTCAGTAAAGACCCAAATTTATTGCAGAGCTCTTCAAGTTCAGGCATGGTTTAGTCTTGTTATAATTTTAGAGGGTTTGATGTAGGTTCCTCCTGCATTGCATATGATTGCTGATTTAGAGAAAACCACAGATATTCGAGATTTGACTAGCATTGTTACATAGTATTGTGTGATCACATTCAAAAATTGGGAAACATGCTGCCTCAGGTGAGATGCTCAGGTAGCACTGAGTAACTTGGTGTCTAGGCTAAATGTAGATAGTAATTTTTAGAATTTAGATTTGAAAGCATTTGCCATAACATTTTAGTGCCTCTCTTGTTCTAATTTCTAAAAGTGAAGTTTAAAACAGAGTTTTAGGAGTCTCAAGTCATTAACTGAATAATTAAGAAAAAAATACTTTTTGAGATTCTCAGCTGGAACCATGAGTCTACATTAAGGATGAGAAGGATGCTTTACTGGTTTTAGTTTAATGACCTACTGAAACACTGGCTTGCCTCTCCAGTTAAAAGCCAGATTTTCACAAGTGTCCTTCTGTTTTTCTTCAGACTATCTTTCAATATCATGCAGCTCAGAGGTAAAGTACTTGTAGTAGTATAGTAAAGCTGCAGTACTTCAAGAAGTTGAAGTGTATTTGAAACAAATATTCAATTTCTGAAATGACTGTGGACTGGATTCCATGTATTTGTTCATTAGAATCTCTCTTAAGTTTAATAAATTTCAAGCTGTCATTTTCATTCCCTTTTCCTATTAACTGCACTGCTGAACACAAAAGCTGTGTTATGTGCAGAATGACTGAGCTTATCTATTCTAGAAGGGAGTTATGTTTGGTATCTAAAGAACAATAACAGTTTGCTGCCTCACTGATCAATGCTGGATCAAGTTCACATTCCCAAGCTCCCACTCTCCCACCTACATACACAGGAGGTGGAACCATAGCAAAGAGAGGGAGTACAGTCCTTCTTTTACACAGAAATGTTGAACTTAGACTTGTCTAATAAGGACACAGCTGGGCTTGCACAGCACTAAACATAGATTTTAATTATTGCTTGTAAAAGCATTCAAAGAAAAGCATAGAAGTTAGCACCAATTAATTTTTAGCCTGCTCATTGTTTTCTTTACTCAATGGAAACAAACCATAAAGGTTTAAAATATTTTTCGTGCTACATTGCCAGAAAATTTTACTGTATTCGTATATAATTAGGAAAGAGTGGCCTTTGAGATATCTGAAACCTCTCCAGTTTCAAGTTCCCTATAAGTAATTTTACTGAATTGGAGCCAGGGTATGAAATAACAAGAAGTCAAATGCTCTAGGAAGTAATATTTAAGATCTTTTTCGTTCAGAAGGATAAAGAATTGGGCCTGAAACTGAGGTAAAAATCTTATGTAACAGGAACAAGTTACCATATACCATCCACAGTCTTCTATGGTTTTTAAAAGAACACACATTTTACTTCCTGGAAATTTTCCCTGTCTTCTAGGCTTAAAAAAAATGCATTTGTGACTGGAAGGAATGAATACGTGGGGAAGGTGTATTACAACACATACTCTGTATCTGAAATCCATTCAGCCCTCTCTAGTGCTGACCGAAAAACTGTGGCCTAAGGATTCATGTACTGGTTCAGTCAGAAACTCAGAGTGATCCTGAGGGCTCAAATGCTGCTGCTGTGTTTCCAGCTGGCTAGACTTGAGGAAGGAGGTTCTTGCTTTTGAGCCCTATGCTTTTTTTCAGACATTCTGCAGCAATGCTGAGAAGTATTTCTTGAGAGCAGATGGTAACTAAGTTTGTGTAACAGTCTTCATTCCATCTCCATCAGTTCACTGTCTTCCACACAAGTCAGTAGGAGCAATGTTGAGATATTTCCCAGTTTATAGTACCTTCCTTGCCTCCTTTTGACTTAGCAATGCTTTAGAGTCAGACTGAAGACATAGATGTTGATCACCTTTTCTTTAATCATGGAAAAAAGGTGATTTTTCTAAAACTCGTTCCATCTCCATAAGGAAGGAATACTTTATCTATTCTGTCTACTCCATTCTCAGGTCAAAGAGAAATTTAAATGGTGAAATGAGAATGTCTGGAGAAAGATAGGTTTGAAAAGTCTATTGGCTGGCAGAGCTAGTATATGTCACGGTTCAGTTTATGGTTAATTGTCCTTAACATATGGGCTAGCAGTATATCATGCCCAGAGGCTGGAGAACTTTTGCTTTGAATATGTCTTGTTGGTAAAGCTTTCACAAGTATTTTTGATTCCTTCAAGGGGTCAGTAAAACTCAAATTTCAGTACCTCTGGAAGGTGTATTTTATTTCTTCAACAAGAAATTAAACAAACAAGTGAAGTTGTATCAAGTAACATCCGGGCTTTAGCCACACAATCTCCCAGCTACTGCAAAAAATTAACTCCGTCCTGGCTGAAACCACATTATCCACCCCTTATTCTTTACCATTTCTATGACGCCAGATCCTATACCTTCCAACTAGTCAGTATAGAGGTAGAGAGCAGGCCACTTCTCTCATTGAGTGATATCTAAAGCCAGCTGGACAGCTTTCAGCTCTGCAACATGACTTGACCCACCTTGTCACTCCATAGCTTCTGCGACTCTCTGCATAGGGCTCCATAGAGCTACTTTCCATTCTCGATGTATCCCTACAATATGGCAGGAGCTGTTAGTGAAGAAAGTGTATCGCTTTTCATTTCCAGGTGGCTGGATATGTGGTAGGGGCTCCTCAGCCCATGTCACCTTTTCCTCCTCCAATGACAATGGTCTGAAATTTTTGTCTTCAGGAAAGTTAGTGATTAATTTCAAGATCCCTGGGTGATTGGGGTTCAAAAGCTTGTTGTTTTTCAGGACTCCACTTGAAATCATTTTTCTTCTGTGTTACATAATAGAGGGGGTTTACAATCTGACTGTAGTCTGGAATGTGTATCCTCCAAAAACCCTCAGCGCCTAGGAGAGCCTGTGTTTCCTTCTTGCTAGTCACTGACTAGCAAGATGACTTAAATGACTGTCTTCATTTAAGACAGTTTAAGAGGAACACTCTAAAATGAGTTACCTTTGCCCAGTTTTAATCAATCTCTTTCCCCTGATAAGGAGAAATGAATATGAGTAGTTGTTACAAGCGAAAAAATAACAGTTTGCTAAAAAACCGAAATAGCAACAGGCAAAAAGTAACAGTTATAGTCACTAGTTGTGACTTCACAAAGTTGGTGAAATCTCAGGGACTCCCTGGGAACAAAGAGAAATTCAAAATGGTGGCATATCCCTTTCCCCAAGATGGCACCAGGCATGGGTGACCGCTGGGAAACAAAGGGGAGATGGCAACCTCCCTCCCCACCTTGGGGCGTGGGCAGCAGCACCGTGTGGAAATGCCGCTGGCAAACTCTGGTGGCTGGGGTTTGGCCAGGGTTTAGAACTCATGGGGGAACTTTGCCTTCCTGTTGGCAGCAGACGGCAGTGCAGCTGGCTGGGATGCTTCACACCCGGCACCTTTTTGCCTCAGCCAGGCACCGCTGGCGGGCTGGGGTGGCTGCACAAAGTGCTCCTCTGGGCCTGCAGGCAGGTGTTGCAAAATTCACTCTGAAACAGTTTTTGATTGTGAAATGCAGCCTCTTGAGTTGCTACTGTTGCAAGTAGAGGCAAGAAAAAGCCAAGCCAAGCAGCCAGAGAGGCAAGAGAGAGACTCTCTCTGCATGAGTGCCTTGACTTTAAGGATTCTGGGGCACCCTCCAGCGCTCGCCCGCCATTGTTTGCTAGCCACAGGGTCTTGTAGAGACAGTAAAGATTTTTGGGCTCAGAGAGGTATGGAATACAGTAACATTTTGGGTTACCCAGAGCAGAGACATACCTGCTACTTTGCTAACCATGCCCATTGGACTCTGACAACGTCCATCTTGCCATTTTACTCCTAAATACTGAATTTTCTGGGCAGGTCCCCTGACCTTACTCTGTTTTATGGCAAAACCAGCCTTCAGAAGTATTTGGATTATCTTGTCTGCTTTCTCAAAAACTTCCTCTGCTGTGTTACCCCAAACAGTGATGTCATCAATGTACCGCAAATGTCCGGGAGCCTCACCCTTTTCCAGTGCAGTCTGGATCAGTCCGTGGCAAATAGTGGGGCTGTGTTTCCGCTCCTGGGGCAGCCAATTCCAAGTGCATGCCCCTCCAGGTGAAAGCAAACTGGCTTGACTAAACCTCTGCTGCTAAAGGAATGGCGAAAAGCTCATTAGCAGTGTTGATGGTGGCATCACTTTGCTGTTTTGGACTTCAGTTCATACTGAGGTTCCTGCACCTCCAGCACAGCAGCGCTCAGAGGTGGTGTGACTTCGTTCAGGCCATGACAGTCCACTGTCTGTTTCTGCTCTCCGTTGGACTTACACACTGGCCATATAAGACTGTTAAAGGGTGAACGAGTCTTGCTGACCACTCCTTGGCTTTCCAGCTCACAAATCATCTCATGGGTGGGGACAACAGAGTCCCAGTTGGTGTGGTTTTGCTGACAGTGCAGTGATGTGGCAGCGAGCAGTACCTGTTGTTCAACCCTCAGCAGCTGCACAGCAGAAGGGTCCTCTGAGAGACCAGGAAAGGTGCTCAGCTGTCTAATTTCCTCTGCCTCCACAGCAGCCATTCCAAAAGCTTAACAACGCCTGTCTGGGACCTTGAAATACCCTCTCCTGCTGTGCTAAGGATTCACATGGCCGCTGGGCCAGCCACAGTGGGGTGGTTTTGCCATTCATTCCCAGCCAGGCTCACTGCAGCTTCCAGTACAGTCGGCTGTTGGGCTCCCCAGAAATAGAGATGGATTCTGTCCCTACATATCTTGATGCCATCAGGGTACACTGTTCACTGGTGTCAGCTTAAGCCTTATACCCTTGTGTGTGTGATGTGCCAGGGCATGGGATCAACACAGTCCAACAGATCCAATTGTCCCTTTCCTCCACTTGCCTGGATGCAGGACGCCTCTAATCCTCGTCATAGCACTCATTGCTCATTCCTTGTAACGATGAGCTGAGGTCCTTTCAGGAAGATCAGAAGTAACATCAGCCCTGCTATTCTATCTGAGGGAGGTCTTGCCCACTGGAAACTGGAGCAGCATTTATCCTTGAAGAAATTCCTGTGGTTCCTGTTCTTCCTTTTAGCTCACGTACCTGTGCTGTTAGCACAAAGATGGGTTTCCATCCCACTTCCTCATGTCCTCTCTGAGGGGATTCAGGTAAAACCACAGGTTTCCTCATGATGTGTACTCTCTCTCTCAAGCTGGGAGGTGCTTGCTGCCAGTAGCAGAGACTCTGTTCCCATGCTGGAGAAGCATGGGACATTTCCTCTCTAACTTGCTTGAGGCACCTGCATAGTAGTGAGAGCATGTGGTGTAATCAGGAGAGGAATTTAAAAAAAAAAAAGCATTTTAGCACACCCTGAAAATATTATCATATTATAGATAATATCTAATATGATACATGAATTATTTATCTTACATAAGATTATTTAGTAATAAGTAATAAGCTTATTATTTAGAGATCCTGTGGTCATGTGGTCATGTTTTCTTTATCAGATTATGAATCTGATCTTGTAACTAAATAGGTGGTTACAGTTCTTTACACAATGTGGATATGAAGAATATATTTGCATAACCAGCTTGAAAAAAATATTCCTACCATAGTATATGAAAGTCATATTGCAGTGTACTGAAAGTCCATCCTCAAAGTTATTGTTTCAACAGGTTTTTGTCTCTTGGAGGTAGAGATAGTTCCAGGAGGAGCAAGTATGACTTGAACAGAATTTCTCTGGAGGGATGTTACATTGAAAAATACCAGACACAGCATGCTGATCTGAAAAGAGTGTGTTTATACCAGCACAGCAACTCTCAGAGGAATTAGAACATTTAGGTTTATGATACCAATATAAATTAGCATCTTTCCTTAGAAATGGATAATGTCAGAAAAACTTGATTTTTCATTTCAGTAGGTAAAGCTGTATGCATGAAAACTGCACAGAATCAGTTGGAGAACTTGGTGTTCTAACAGGAGCACATTCTGGGCTGGAATTCTTTTTCAGTAATTTTTAATTGGTGCTGATATAATGTTTCTTGCAATGTGGATGCACCAGCCATCTTGTCATTTTCAGATGTAGCTCACTGCCTCCTTAGTCTCTCTCCGAAG
>WEIT01021193.1:237-54353 GCA_013389985.1 Dryoscopus gambensis
TCATGATTGAGGCTTGCTAGTCAGTCCTTACTTTCAATGCTATGGGCAAGGGAAGGAGAAGATCTGATGCCTCGTCATTTGCCAGGAGTTCTCAAACAGGCATGGACATGGCTCTCTCTTAACAGGCAGCAGCGTGTCAGGTAGCAAACGTGGCCTGGGCATACTGGGTACAGGACACGGGAAGTGAAAGGGAAAAGGGCTATTTTGCAGGAGGAGCAGAGTATCGGACAGAGGAGCCTCGAGGGTGTTTCAGTAGTTTGCTTTCTGTTGTTTTCATGCATAAATAGACGAGAGAAATTGTTGACAAGGTGAGACATGTTGGCTGAATAATTTTGTAGGGGTATTTTACAAACAAGTCTGGACAAAATTAGTCCAGCTTGTGAGGTAAATGTGATGTATTTTTGCTTCAGCTCAACGGGTGTCAGAGCTTAGCAATTGCATGCAGACTGCTGTGGAAGCTGGTTTTCCTAGGATGAGTACTTATCATCCCTGGAAGCCAGCAAGACTGAAAGCCTGAAGCCTCTAGCCCTAGGATAGGCTACATGTCAGGGTAGTTTAGGATGAGTGACACTGATGGCCTGCCAAAGAGCTAGATAAAGTGAGCTAGTGGGATCCAGGAAGAGATTTGTTAGAGGAGTCATCAAGTGACACATGTGGGGACTGGCATTTTTTGATGAAAAATGTAAACCGTAAAATTTCTGACTGTCTGTATTTTATGGCAGGGTACACCAGTATCCTTTGGGCTAACCCTATTTCCCCTAGTTCCTTAAAGCCCTGGGCTTCTCTGTGATAGCATCAACATCCTTTGAAGATTTTAGCTGTGCAGCTGAAATCATGCTGGACTAGTGTGTTCTTTTCTGAAGCAAGAAAGGTTTCTTGGCAGCTGCATCTGACGAGCACCAGTGATTTGCTGCGTGTGGTGGGACACCAGCCTTTCCACTTTGAAACACTGGCAATCCTCAGTAAAGAGTCCTGGTGCAGTGTCAACAAAATACTCCTTTCATCATGCTGTGCTTTGTTGTCTAAACGTTAACCTTCAGGTATTGACTTAGATAATTATGAGTAAACTTTTGTGAACAACATTTGTCATTCAAAATGAGGGGGGTTTTCCGTTTTTCCTCTCTTTTTAGAGAGAGGGAGATTGTCCTGTTGATTATAGAAAATGAACTAGAAGTTGCCATTTTCCAGTTCTTAAGCAGATTTTGGTTGACCTTAATCATTTTGATCAGAAGCGTGTCTAACTTTTTTCAACTCTGATGGTAGAAGTCACACAACTTCCTTAGTCTGCATCACTGCTTTGCCATGCTTACTCCTAGACTTTGAGGGAAAAAAAATCTTGACCTAAATCTTTTGCTGCAATTTAAGTCCACTTTGGGTTTTAGAGTGTGGTCATTTTCAAGTTCCTCTGAGACGGAAGATGGAGCTATACCTCATCTTCTTTCATGTATAGTCACACTAAAATACATGGTTAATAGTAGATGACCTTTTTCTGTTGGTAGCTCTTCACTCAAAATAGTTCTTTTAAACAGAGATATTTGTGGTGCCATCCTGTTACAAGTTAATAAATTGTTCTTTTGATTAGAGAATGGTAACACCAAGCCCTTCTGCATTGCTGTGGGTGAACTCTAAATACTGCAGGTAGCATACCTTGTTTGAGTACGAGTGCCCCAAGTTTTGGTCCACCAAGGGACGTTCTCTCAGTTGTGGCAATGGAAGAATTGCCACGTCACCACCCATTATCATTCACAAGTGACTGGAGTTGCTCCGTAGAATCTGTAGAATCTGTAGAATGCAAGTGATCTTGCTAACAGATCAATATTAATATTTATTTGCAATTCTCTTAAGGATACCTGGAAATCTTTTAAAAGTAGTTTGCTTTTCAAAGCAAACATGTAAAGTATCAGAACTTTTTTCACGGAATGTAGACTGTTGGTTTGTATAGGCTATGATCTGTAAGTTTTACATGGGTCTTCTGAATAGGCTGCCCTAAGGAAAGGGATTCCACATTTAATTTCATTTCTAATTCCAGCTTTTGCAAGTTTTGAGCCAGTTGAAAACTTGGATTTTTGCTGATCTGAAATAATATACCCTTTCATACACGTCCTCAATTTCTAAAGATGGGAATTCTGTAAAACATAGCTTTTTTTTCCAGGTGATTTCAAACAATATATGTGACATATTCCTTCATAGCTAAAGAAAAGTACAGAGATCCTTCTGTGTTGGGAGCAGTTACCCTAGTGCCTTCTGGGCTTAGAACTCCTTGGTAGCCTTCAGACAGTTTTACTGGAAAGTAAATATATTGTGTTTGGTGTACCTGGACAGTAGTATAAACCCTAAACTTCCCTCAGTGAGCAGTCACACTTGAAGCAAAACCTAGTTATCTGCTGCAGCTGTTAGGTTCCTAGGAATTCAGGCCTTGCAGATTCAGTGCTTATAGGACTCTCCAGCACTTCTGAGACCCTTCAGTAACCAAGCAAGTTGCATTCATCATTTCAGAATGTTTGGGATATGTGCTGTAGAGTGAGATTAGGGCTATCTGCACTTAAGGCTCATGGATTAGGACACTGAGTAGGCCTAGAAAAATCTGGGAGCACTTCAGTCTGTTTTGAGACAGTTCCCTCCTAAGAAATCATGGCATATTGAAAGTTGTATTCATTTCAGCTTCACTTAGTATTTAGCAACCTGCTTGAATTCTGAGTAACCAACATCCTTATTACACTCAGAGAGAAGCTGTTAAAATACCTCATTTTTTTGGAAATATTTTTGGAACTTAATGTTATGCTCTGAATAATGCTTTTGTAATTTAAAAAAAAAAACTTACATTTTTTAGTCCTCTACTTTGTATTTTTTTTTGTTATGTCTGTGGTAAATGTTACTTACATTTATGCTAGTAGAACTTAATAATAGTCAATGTAGAAGTTGGTGAACTTGCAGGAGGATTACCACTTGGAACAATAGGCATTAGTTTTCTGTGCTGGAAAAAACGAGTCCAGGCTTCTGGCACTTAGAAGGTGGTATCTAGGCAACTGCTACTGAATGCCAAGATCCTCTCTTGTGCAGACATCTGCCCTGCCAAAACCATGTTCCTAGGGAGAAGAGAAAGTTCATCCAGATGTAGTGACTGAGTATGCAAAGAAAATGGAACTGAGGGAAAATGCTGTAAATACTGAATTGCTACACAAGAACCTCAGCTCCCTAGAGATGAGACAAGTAGCCAAGAGCTTCCTCTGCACGTACTGTGTGAAAGGCGGCTACTGCAGGGCACGTGGCCCGAAGCGGTACCCTCTCTCAGTCGATTTCAGCCTATCTCCTGGCACTCCTTTTTATGAGAATGCTTTTTCTTCCCTTTCCAATTTCAAAAATGAATTTGCAAATGTAAGTTGCAGTGTTTTAAAGTTTTTTAAATCTGTCAAGAAGCACTACGGAGATGAGCTGTGTGTCACTGTGAGGCCAGGCGTGATTCACTTAGAACTGGAAATAATGTAAGACACTGAATCTAGCTGAGACTTCACTTTTACAGATTAATAATTGTCACAAATAGAACTCTGATCTTTGGGCTGCCTTAATCTATCGTACAAAATCTCTTGTTGAGTAAGTACATGTACATCAAGTTGCCGTTCTCTGTCAGGTAACAGAATGCCTGTTTGCCACCATTCTATTGTTCAGAGACATTAACAACTCCTTCCACTGATAAAGAACTGATGTTTTAAACTGGTTGATTTGTATGAGTTACCAGGTTTGTTACAGACATTCTTCTGTGCTTCGCAATTTTAGAAGTGTTGAAGTGTCAAAATATCTTACATTTGTTAGCATTTAAGCGTTTGCAATCATTTCAAGCAGTAAGGAAGATGGAACAGGTACAAGTTTCAAATATTGTGGATGTCACCTTTGTTCCAAATTTGATTTTAAGATACTTAATACTTGTAAAATTGCAACTGGATTTTTAAAGTATAACATGTACAACTGCCTAATTCCTTGTACAAAATGCAATGAAGGATTTAGCTACACACAATAGAGTCATAACTTTAAATATATTGGTACTAATAATATAACCTATTTCTCTCTCCTATCCCTTTGTTAACATGGCTGTCAAGGATGGGAGGTGTTCCAAATGCTGCTCTTGCACTGCAAGAAGTAGCCAGGAATCATTCAGGAGGTGCTTTCACTTTGCAGTTGGGCAGTTCTGAAGGCTTGCTGCTATTCAAGGGATTAGTTCTGCTCCTGCCATTCTTGGTTGGGATCTTCTGCCAGCTCTGATGCCTGTCTTCTTGCCCTTCATCTGCACGATTCAACCTGCTAAACTGACAGCATCCCTACCAAAAAAGTCAAACTTCTCCATTGTCTTCTCCCTCTACCCTTTTTGGTATTAGTTTTGGCACTTTAGTGGACTGAACCTGGTCACTGAATGGTTAGAGAAATACTAAAGGAGATGGAGCATACTCCTGGGAGGAGGGGGGAAAACAACACTGCCTGCTTCAACTTGTCTGAAGTCAGGTATCAGCTAAAATGTAATAAAATCTCATATTTAAAACACTTTATGCTGATATAGTTGTTGCAGCCCTAAAGGCTGGAACTGTCACAGATTTTAGATACAGGTGGAAATACCAAGTCGCCCTAGGACTTGAGCTAATACACACTGTGATGTTTATTGACATGAGCGCCCATATGAATCTTTTTAGCTTCTAGGTATTAATAATTACTAAAATACTGTCTATTACACAGAGCTGTAACATAAATTAACATAATAAACACATCACTTTACAACAGCATCTTAGGAAATGGTCTGCCACACACTGCCGAATGGATTACATCAGCTTCGTGGGCTATGTGACATGTTTTGCTGAAGTAATGTTATGTAAATTCTTAAAGTTTTTCCTTCAGTGAAGCAGGAAAAAATACTTGTAATTATGGGTTAATGTTCTCTGAGATGCTGTTTATTTTGCATGGGGTTTTTTGAGGGGTTGTGCTTTTTTCCCCTACCTTGTGCCTCTCATGCCACTTTTGTTGTGTTTCTGTCATTGCTGCTTTAGGTCCAAGCAGGATTGTCAGGGCATGGCTCTTTTAACATCTCTGGTTATTATCTGGGTGGGATTTTCTTGTTCCGTTTCCAGACATGCTCTTTTGAAACAATGTGTTAGTTCCTTGTTAAGCATGCTGAGGATGATGTTTGCTTTTACTTGATGGAGTTGGGCTGACATGTATGCCCTACGTTTCTTCAAGCAAAGGCTCTCTTTGACTTTGAGGTGTCAGACATGTTGTAAAGGCCATAAGCATTCTCAGAGAAACACTTCTGATTTTTGCCCCATCACTGTAGTATAAGAGGAGAAAGGCAAAAAAAATGGTGCTTCATGAGCCAGGATTTTACTGCTTTATGGTGACAGATAATGGTAATATTTACTCCTTGTGAGCCATGCACATAAATCTACATATTTATGTAGTAATGAATACAGTAAAATATTGTGGCATTTCTACTTAGAACATAATTGCCATGCATATTAACACAGATCTGGATGTCACAGAAAGTGAGCCAAAAATAAAGCTGTTTTACCAAATTGATTCAGTACTATGGGAATATTTTAAGAAGCTGTATTAAGGGAGATTCTTGAGAAACAGACTGAAATATTTCTGTTTATACATAATGACAATGTAAAGGTGATAAGCAGTGTCGTTCTTACAGCTGATTACATGCTGTGAAGGTAGCTGTAGACTAGGTCTTTTACTAAATTTCTGAAGTGTTTTAAATAGCTCTGTTCTTCAGAGTCAAAGCAAATTGAACATTAAATTAAAAAAAGTTCTTCAAGACTTGGTTTACTCTTTCCTGAAACTTTGCACCTCTTTTCCTCCTTGTTCTAGCATGTCTCCTTTTCCATTTTCCATTTATCTCAGCCTAGATACACCAAACCTTAAATGAAATTAATGTTTTTCTTTTCTCTACTTTAACACCTGCCTGTCATCACACCACCTGCTCCAAGTTTGGAGCATTTGCATTGTTTACATTGATTGGATTTGAAAGCTGCTCTCCTGATCTGTTCTCCATCCAGCATTGCATCCTTGTACCTTATTCGATGCTGCTGCCTCCTTGTCCTTTGTACACCACCCTTCCCCCGTGAATGATCCCCACACTCTTGCTTTGGGCTCCCTTTGCTTGTTGTCGGAGGTGTAATGGTGCTGTGGCAAACCCGGCACACAAATGCTGCTGTTGGCCCTCTACAGGTGTGAGCCACTGGAAATTCTTGGGTTTGGGAGCAGTTTCAGGAACTGCTTGTCTTCTCCAGCCAAAACTCACCTTGGGAGGACTTAATGATTCTAAACCTGAGCACAGAGAGTGCTGCCTTGTGACGTACTATCTTTATCTTTCATGTCCTGTGTATGGAGTACTGGCCCGGGAGACCTCACCTACAAGTACATCAGACTGTGCAATGGGGCGCTTGAGCAAGACCTGTTCTGTTCAGAACATCACAATATTTACCAGCAAAATGTCCAGGTAATGGTGACGGTCTTAATTCTGAATTGAGGGGTGGCAATGTTTTAGGATGTGTTTTCCATGGATGTAGGTTGAAATCAGACTTTAAATCTTGCTGGATAGTTATAATGGTGGTAGCAGGGCTTCTAAACACATTCTAGAGCTTTCAATTTTATTGATGTACAAAGCCAAATGAGGGGCTTTTTTTAAGGTTCTGACCCAGTCCCTTCCCATCTGTCTGGGCCTGTTTCTCAGGCATGATACCTGTGGGATATGGCAGAATTGCTAGTTAGTTTGGCTTTTTTAGATCACAAAATCTACTGACATACTAAAGGAAGGGCTAGTAATGAAAAAGGTTCAATTGACAGGAGAAAGAGTGGTTGCTAGTGTTGAGCAGGGAAAATGTACTTGCTGCTCTCAGGGTTTTCTTAAAACAGTTTCTTTCAGCATGTTCTCTAATGACCTTGAAGGTGAGGTTAATTTGCTATTGATCAGATTAACAAGTGTAAAACTGGTAAATAAAAGCAATTAATTGAAAATAGTGAGGAGGTTGAATAAAAGTAAGGGGAGCTTTAACATTTGGAACTGCTGATGTTCCTGAAGTTACGCACGAACTTGTGACTCCTTGTTACTTGCTAGAGAGAACTTTGATTCGAGGGGCCTCTTGTGCTTCAGCATTTGATGCTGCTCACAGTGATCCAACCACTGAAGCTGAGCAGAAAATAAGGTCTTATCTCCCAGGATTTCTAGTTAGATTGCAATCGCCCAGGCTTGTATTTATAGGCTTGTATTTAATTAGTCCTAATATAGCCCAGGAAAGCAGAGGAGATTTTGAGCTTGCTGTCCATGTTATGTTAGGGTACTGTGATATTATGTCACGTTTATATTATAGAAAGAGGTTAGAAGGATGTTGGGATTTAACAGATCTGTTTCCGAGCCTTGGCTGCAGACTTGGGGGTCAGACACATGAATATCCCTGTGTTTAATATTAGTGTTGGTCCTTCTTCTCTCTGCCCTTCATGGCAAATATTCTGCCTTCTTGCTGAAGATGTGCGGTGTGAGGTCAGGATATGGGATACCTGAGCATTCTCATGCAAATCCTGATTTATTCCTGATGAACACATCTTTCCACAGATGCTGACAGGTCATGAGAGTAAACCTAGCAGCACACACCACGTGCTCAGAATTCACGATCTTCATCTCTTCCAAAGCAAGCCCTGCAGTCTGCTCTTTAAAGCACGTTGTGTTTTGGGAGGTGCTGGGGTTTATGGGAAGTTTCACAGTCCTAACCGGGAAGCTCCAGTTTGCATTGTGCACTAACATCTTGAGTAGAGGCTTTAGGCAGATGCTTTTTCCTACTGTTGTTACTTATTCTGTCCTTTACATACAAATGAGAAGATGTGAGAAAATCAGCAAGTGAACCCAAGCCCCAGGCTGTTTGCTTTCATGCAGTGGGCAGAGAGAGAAAATGAAGTATTGTTAACTGCCTCCCTCACTGCCTCCTTCAGTCCATTCTCATCCCATGAGTCCACTGAAAAGCCTTTCACATTTCTGTACTAGAAATAACATTAGCAGAGAAAAAACCACAACCACACTCCACTCCATGCATTGCAGCTGTATCATCCTTTCCCAGGTGCCTGTGTTGCTTTTAAGAAAAATGATAATAGAAACACTAGTGGGGAAAGACAGAGCACAAACTATTCCCACTCTTCCCTTGAAGTGAGCAGTTTAAAAATGGGCTTATTTTGTTAGAATTCAGGGTAAATGCTTTTCAAAAGATGAGAGATACTTTTGCACAGTTCCAATGGACTCCACCAAATCAACCTCCCACTCAATTCAATTAATTCCCTTCCCCCTGTGTGTAAGGAACAAGGTTTGGATATAAAAACACTAAATGTAAGATTAAAACGTCTACAGAGATGATCAGAAGGGAGTCTATTTTAATAACCCTCTCAGATTGCTGTGCATGAGATGTTGAAGTAGGAGGTTTAATCTCAGTGCAGTGCCTTTACAATTATAATCAGAATTGAGCTGAGTATTGGTCAATAGGAAATTTGCTCCTCAGGGTAGGGAGAGGACTGTAACAAGAATTAAGTCTCAGGATGTTAGTGAAGGAAACCATCTGAAAAGAATAATCAACTGCAGTGGTATGGATCTCAGGTTCACAGAAAGAATTGTTCAAAATTAAACAAAAACCTGGAGTGAAAAAACCCAGGAGAAAATTCACAGAGACTTAGATGATGGTACTAACAGGAAAGAAACACAGGTTCCAAGAGCATGATGCTTTCCTTTGGCAAATTTTTTGCTTTAAGATATTTACAGCTGGTGTCTGTGTAAAGGGAAGAAGTTGGGTATCAGCAAAAGGTTTTCACCCAGAGGGTGTTTGGGCACCGGAGCAGGCTCGCTGGGGAAGTGGTCACAGCACCAATCCTGGCAGAGTTCAAGAGTGTTTGGACAATGCTCTCAGACACAGGGTGTGATTCTTGGAGTGTCCTGTGCAGGGCCAGGAGTTGGACTCGATGATCCTGTGGGTCCCTTCTAACTCAGCATATTCTGTGATGCATACTCAAAAGAGGAAATGGTTTTAGCAAAAGTCACTTGACAAAAAAGTTTTCCATAATTGCAGCACATATTCGTGAAAATGTTTGCATTTCTGCAGGTTCTGATCATCTCTAGTATTTAAAATTTCAAAATTACACACTGTCAGTGTGTAAATATTAACAAGTCAGGATGCTTCTTATGTTAAGGCAGTTTTCTGTGGCGGTAAGCTATTGCCTTAATGCTTTTTAAAGCTGAAGATTTTCTAATACCAGTCGCTAACCACAATTGTTAGTACTCAGTAGAGGTGTCCATTTCTTATGCAGAAGTAGTAGAATATACAGTGTGGTGTTTCCTTCAGTCAAACCTTAGTCACATGATGCTTGAAATTACCACTTCAATTTAAAATTGAATCTTGTTTCAAAGCGCTGACAGTTACCATGTCTTTTCAATATATTTATCATTGGTTCTGAATAATGAAATTACTCACAGGATGCAAGGAAGTGAGATCAGGCCTCATCTTTGAAAACTGTCTCTGCTGGGGAGCAGTCTGGCAGGGCCAACAACAGTCAGGTAACCCTGTCAGTCATACCACGTCAGGCTGGGATTGCCTAGGAAAATGTCAGAAATACCAGCCTGGGGCACAGAAATCAGCAAAACTGGCACCAGTGAGGGAAGAAGTCATTGGAGGGAGGTTGTTTATTTTGTGGGAGGGTAAGAGAGAGAAAACAGGGTCAAATAATGGGAAGAAATATGGTAAGGTATGCAAAACTCTCCATTTTACTGCAAAATGTGGGAATCACCTCCGAATGTAAAAGCTGCAAGATATAGCAAAAAACTTGTAAAGCTGAATATAAAATGAATATTCTGAAGGGAATGTAATCTAATTATTTGCGAGTTCAGATGTAGGTGATACTAGTTCTGCTTAAAAATAGCACTGATACTGTGGAAATATTGAACAAGCTATTAAGGAATTACCATATTATATAGGCAAATATTTTTTTTAAATTTTCTTCCAGTGCAAAGGCATATGGTGCTGCTATGTCTCAAGCAATAAATAAGCAGATGTCAGAAATGTAGCCTGTGCTTGACACTGCTTGAGCTGCCTTGCTTCCCCAGAGGCTGAAGCTGCAGCACGTTTCATGGTGCCTACCAGAGTCAGAGCGGTTTGCAATACCACTGAGAGGCTGGGGAGTGTCACAGGGGGTGCAGTGCCATCGGCCTCACCCATGTGTCCACCAGAATTTATCTACCTGCTTGGTAAGGGAGGTTTCCCTTCCTCAGACAAGAGACCAGACCTGGGCAGTGCTCCTGAGAGGGAGGAAGGGCCTGAGCTATACTTTCAGTCATTCTGACTATCCCAGGTGGATTATTTGGATGATTGCAGGATCATTTGGTGGCTTTCTCTCATAAGGCATCTTTGAACCTAGCCTGCCTTAATCTAGTCCTGAATAGAAGTTAATTTAGAGCTATTCAGAAGCTAATTTAGAGAGGTTTACTGAGCTCTCTTCAAGAGAGCAGTCTTTTAGGATTCCATTTCTAAATCATGGTTTTTCTTTTTACTGTGGCTTCCAGGCTCTGCATCAGGGAAAAATATCCTGGTTACTATTGTAGGACATGAGATGGTGGTTAATGGTGGTTACTTTGTCTTTAAAGAAGTGCTGAGTTCTTGAAACACTGATGATACCTTTACACAGCACATGTGGCACATCTGTGTGGCTCTTAACCCCACTGGTACAGATACCAATGGCAGCTTGCAGTGACTCCTGGGTTGCAGCAAACACCCAGTCTTCTGTATTTTTCCCAGGAATCTGACTATTCTCATTCTCGTTACCCACATCCTGCCAACTGTTTGTCATCTTCCCACCAAATGAGCCCTTGAGGCCCAGTGATGCTGTTCAGATGAATCCCTGGCTGCCTTGCACCCAGTCCTGCATTCTCCTGAAGAGCACGTGGGTTATGAACAGCATGTCCTAGGAGGATAACAGGAGAGGATTTACCTGAAGAGGTTACCAGATACTGTTTAAAAAACCACAGTATTTCCATAACAAACCTAGGGGCAACTGGCACTGGATTTCCTGGAGCACTTTTTATGCATTTTAATTGACAATTGTCTGAAGACTTTGGGTGAATCTCATTCTAAACTGCAGGCTCTTGTGTCTTGAGGCACCTGGCACCTTGTCTGTATGTGAGGGTAGGACCGTTGGCCAAATTATTGTATCTCTGACAAGTTCAGAACAAGAACTATACTGCATGAATTGTGGGTCAGTGTAGAAACAGGCAGAGATGAGTGTCCCCTGTTGCCAACTGATTACAAAAAGCCCCTTTTGGAGCATTGGGAGGACTCCTGCTCTGGAGGATTAATGTATTTTCTTGGTGGTGTGTCAGTGTTTTCTGACTGAAATGACTCTAGAACAATAATTCTTTAAATAATACAGGGTAAGAGCAGGAAGGACACAGTGGTGAACCTGAAGGAGGTGAGCTTTAGGGCTTCCCCCCTACAGTCTGAATGTGGCACCAAGGCACCCCGGTGAGCACTCACCAGGCTGCTTCACTTGCAAGAGAAACGTGCAGCTTAGCCCAGGGCAACCTCCTTGCTCAGAGCTCTTGTCCACTTCAGCTGAATTGTATCCACCACCTGTGCAAAGGCGGCATGACCTACTGATGGCATGGTTTTCCCTGACCTTAAACTGAGATATTTTGATACATATTTGGTGTAAGGAAGAAGTAAGACCTTCAGTGTTCGCATGGCACACCTTTCTGTGCCCATGCAACCCAGTCTAAGGTGTGCCCCTAAATTCCAGCTGAACGGGATGTGTGCTGCTGAGACCAGCAAAAGAGGAGCAGTGCAGCCCTGTCTTGGCCCTTGCAGGAGAGCAGGAGCAAGCAGGCCCAAGAGAGCACAGCAGTGCCCTCGGGTGCATCAGGCTGGTGCCTCTCCAGTTTGGGGAGCGCTGTGAAGGCTGTGGGGTGGCACACCTCTACTGAAGTTCGTGTAGAGGCTTGAACAATGACTTTCTACCTGTAAAAAGGCTCAGTTGCACTTGATAGGAGAGCATGTAGAAACACAATATTTAGGGCTTTTTGAAAAGTGGTACAAAGCCGTAGTGCAAGCAGGGTATATGCGTAGCTGTGGTCTGGGGATTGCACTGGAACGCAGGAAACTAGGTGGTTAATTCCCTGTGATATTTTTAACTCCTTCCTCAATTGCAGCAGTGTCCAGTGGGTGTCAAATTCTATGTCTGGAGCTGATCTGGCAGGATTTCACAATGGTGGTTCAGTTGTAAGTATTGTACAGAACATGTGGCTGAGGTTATCCTGACTCAGTGCACCTGGGCACGCTTTCTTGCAGGAGTTCAGGATTTTCCTGGAGTGTCAGGTGGGAGTATGAGTCTTGTTTTCAGAGAGAACTTTTGAAAAAATTGCGGTTGGTGGAGAAGTTAACTCAGGCTGAGATGATTTCTTTTTCTGTTACTCCTTCCAGTCAGATAACTAAATTGATTAAAAAGCTGTTTTTAAAACAGAGGATTACTCAGTCTTTTGTAGTTCCTTTTACAAGAAAAACGTGCTCAATAGAAAGGAGCCTAAGGTTTGCAGTAGAGAGAGATAGCCCTGTAATCTTTGTGTCTGTGTGTGGGAAGTACTTGAAAATTGCCTCCTACGGACAGATTAGTGAATTGTTGGAAGAGAAAGTTTCTTAAAAATTATGCTTTGCATAAACTTTAAATTGCAGAAAACATCTCTTTCCTGTTATCTCCATTATTTATGTACTATCTGAAACAAATGTCAGGCTGACACCTCACAAATTGGTTGCTACTGATTCTCCTATTACTTTACAGATGTTCCAAAAGTTTTCACACCAGCTTCTCAGAAAATATCTAAAGATGAGGGCAGGTTTCATTCTGGAGCATCATTGTTTTGGCAGGTATGAAGAAAGCTGAGTAGGCTAATCACGTGCTTCCCATCTGTCAGCCCATCACTGTTAATAGGTGCTTGAAGGAAAATTGCAGTTATTTCACACAGCACTGGAAGCTGAAAGTTCATATGTCAAGAAAAGATGGACATGGAAATAACAGACTTTTTTATCTACAAAAGACATCCCTGTGCTGCCCTGTTGGGGGGAGTTATCTTTTGTGCACCTGTGATCTTGGTCTAATTTGTACTTGCTGATGCTCACTGGAAAGGACATTACATTCAGCCTGGGCCTGTCTTCCTCGAGAGGTTGAAATGCAGAGCAGGATTTTTTCCAGTAGTGCTGAAGTCCCCCTAAAGGCCGACGGAGTACTACATTGCACACGTTTTCCTGATTCCTGGAACTATAGGTCATTCCTGAGTGCCAGCTATTGACACCTCTCTCTCAGCCACTGTGTTTATTGCTGTTTCTTATCCACAGAAGTAAGATACAGCAGTTTCACAGGAACGGGTCCATATGTCCGCCATGGATAAAAGTTCCTCCAAATGCAGGCTGGACTCTATACCTTTAGTGGTTTTAATGACTAAACCATAAAATTTCCTTCTCTTACTTGTCTAAAACCCATTCTAACAACCTAGTCAAACTGCCCACATCCGTGGCTTCCTGGGCTGCAATTTATCTCAGATGATAAATACAGAAAGCTGGTGCTTAACCCAGATTAGAGGTATCCTGCAGTGCTGGAAACAGCTCTGTGCTTGCAGGTTTTGGTACAGCATGGCAGTAGCATGGCTGAGCTGTTAAAATGGCCAGTTTGCCATTCTTAGTGCACCAGTCAAATAAAACTTGTCTTGCTATTGATTGTTAACAGCAGCTAGGCAAGCTCTTTGGTGTGATTCATCTCCCCTAAATTTAGCTGCCTAAATATTAGACATCTCATCTGAACCAGTCATCTACCATAGTCTCAAAATTAGTCATCAGAGATAAGCAGCTCAACACTACCTGTGTCAAGAGAGGTTTCTGGCAGAGATAGGGGGTTAAGCCATCTCTGGAGGTAGCTGTTTTTCTCCACTCTTTCTGGCTTAATTTAGTGACTTTTGACAGCAAGGCAATGGAAGCTCTATTCTTTGCTCTGTTTTCCAAAAGCATCCTTTCCATTTCAGCTAATATACTTTCTTTTAATTATGAAAAAATGTCTTCGTGTGTGAAGCACCAAGTTGGATTTGCCGCCACGATTTGAAGTTATTGCCTCTTATTTTCATATTGTTTCTCCTGATTGTGAATTAGAATAATTTCCAAGGTTGGGTGAAAAAGAAATGTTCTTTATTCTTTAGTTAAACACATTTTTTCCAGTAATCAACAGCATAACTGGAACTCTGGGTTTCAATGCTTTTTCCCTAAAAACATAGATCAGAGTATTGTGAAGCCATACATCTTCCCTGTCAAACATTTAATTTATTGTGCTGTTCATTTATAGCTTGAGACTAGAGAACTATTGGTTGACAAAAGAGGATGGATGACTCTTTTATTGAGTCCTTATACAGCTGGCAGAAGATAGCAAATGGAGGAAGGAGATGTGCAACCCTCATTTCCAAACTTCTAATAAATCGTGGCTGGATCACAAGGGATTTATGCTAACTTAAATAACTTTCCAAAGGATCAGGAGTTGACAATCATTTGTCTGCTTCACTGTGGTTAAACTTGAGCATCAGAAAGCAGGTTAAGAAGAAACTTTTATAGTGGTACACAACAGCTAATGATGTGGATATAGACAAATAAACAGCACTATCCATTTCTAACTCAGTTATGGATATTGCTTTATCACTCTAAAGTTAAAGCAGTATTAGCATTTGAACAGTTCTTGTTTAGTGTTATTTATCCCGTTACAAGTCAGTGCTCCTTTGCAAGTTAGGATTTTATGGTAGTGGCAAAGTCATTTCAGTACTTCTCTGGGGCTCAGCTTGTTGGTGTGTGCCCAGGGGGTGCTGTGGGAGTGCTTTGGAGCCCCGATGCTGCTGCTGCCGCCTCAGAACCTCTTGGTTATGAGGCACTGGGCATCCCTCAGCCTCCAGTCCTGCAATTCTCTTTCTTTGATCATTTTGATGTACACAGAAATCTTACCATGGTAGAAAAATACAGAAGCTTATTGGTTTGAGCTAATAATTTCCTGCATTTAATATTTTCTGGTTTTTTGCAGTATCAAGTTGTAGGTTTTATCTTCAGCTTCTGCTCCTTTGCTTTTTCTTACCATATCTGAACCCATCTTTCTCTGTATCTCTAATGATGTTCCAGAAGAATTATTTATTATTTCTTAACTATGATATTTTCTTCTTCAGGAAGGTTCTACTATAACATTTAAAATACATCTTTTTAATGATCTCTTGGCTGCATATTGTCAGTGGGTATGAGCCATGCAATCTCAACTTCAATCTGGTTTGTTATCCAGTAGCAGTAAAAGTCTTATATCCTCTCTCTCAATCACTAGAGGGGAATGAATCCTATTTAGCCATAGCAATTAAAGAGATTGTGACTGGTTTCAAGTTAGAAATCCTGATGCATTGGTTGGAATAAAGAGCTGCATTCTACAATTCTCTAACTTTCCCAAATTCCTTGTTTCACTTTTCTTCAATAATCTTTTATTTAGGTGTGTTAAAGCTAATATTACAGTTTATGCACATGTGTGTAGAACATGTCACCCACTGGATAACTACTGGCAAAGAGGATTGCAGAAGCCATTGTGCTCATAGAAGCTAAACAGAGGTGAGTGACTGCTTTCTATAATAGTTCTCTTCAGAATTTCAAACAGTGTATAAATGAAGCAAATGCAAGGAAAGTGTTATCTGAGCTTTTTAAAATGAAGTGAAATTCCTGCTTGCAACATCTTAATAAACAGAAACAGGCTAAGACATATTTCTTTAATCTGCACAAAAATGAATGGCATTTCAATCAATAAACACACTAGTGAAGAGTAAGTGGTTGTAAGTATGTAGCTGCAAATGTCAAATACAGTAAGTATTTAGAAATAAATTGAAAAAACTGGGATTAGTGCATTTGTTTATTTTTAGTCAAATATACTTACAAAGTTATCAACACTGACCATCAAATTAACATGCAGAATTAATAATGCGTGATTTATTTTTGAAATGAAGAATGCTTTTATATCACAACCTCATTATGAAAGAATTAGCCTGGTAAAATCCTCCAAAAAGGCTCATAAATGGGACACCACAAATCAAAATAATTCCCTTTACTCCTATTATATTCAGAAAGGTTCCTGTATAGAATAGGTAGAAGAAAGAAAAAGGAATGCGTGGATGTGATACGATGTAGCAGAACTTCCTAGACTTTCATTCTACCCGCACGTCTGACTACCTTTCAGGGAAAGTAGTGGGCCAGACTTTGTTATTTAAAAGTTTTAAATACCTTTTATTAAAAATATTATGCACAAAAGGAGAAGGCTATGGCACTTTTAAGAATTAATACTTAAAATACCTGCCCATATACATCCCTGTGTGGAACACTTCTGCCAGCTTGTCTTAAGAAGCTATTTCACCAAAACAGTGTTTTCCAGCACAGATTTATGTCTTCCAAGCATCATGAAACCTTACATATAGATACATTTTTAGAAACAAAGCTCCAGCCTATTGTCCAGAGTTAACATTTGAGTTTGTGGAAATGGTCTTTGAAAATATTTTCACCCTTATTCCCCAAAGTCAGAAAAACTTACTCCACTAGTCTGTTTTCCATAGCTTTCTCAAGAAAACAGCTTATAAAGCCATTTTCATCCAGTGGTATTCCTGACCCAAACTAGCAGCTTTTCACTTTCCAGTGAAGCAAAGTTTGAGGTGCAGAATCAACCTGGCGCCTCGTGGGGCTGTGCTGGTTTGTGCCCCGCGTTCCCTGCAGCGCCGGCTGGGTTTGTGTGCGGGGGCAGCGTGGGCAGCCGCGGGAGGCCGGGCAGCGCCGGGGCACGCAGGGCAGAGCCGGCCGTGCCGGGCTCCCGTTCCTGCCGGCAGCCGCCCCTGCTCCTCTGCGCTGGGGCAGCGAGGTCGGCTCTAACATACGGCCTGTCTTGAGCAAGTGCAGCAAGGAACCGATACCTGACTCTGCACCAGACCTTGACCAACCCACAGGTTTGTCGGCAGCACTCATCACAGTGTGAATGAGCGTTCCTGGTAATTAACATACTACAAATTAGTCCTGCATTTAAGAAGTCTCTAAAGGGGCAGGATGGTCTGCACTAACTCCCTGTGAGGACTAGGTTCGCGCACTCTGAATTCATTGATAGGCATCTTTGTAATAACCGTAGGTACCCTGGACCTACCAGGACAATCTGAGGCTGGTACTATTCTGCATTTTATGAGACTTGGTGCCTTCAACATCTTTGCAAGGAAATTTAAGAGGAAAAAAAAAAAACCAAAAGCATGCCCCTACTAGTTCATACAAGCATGTTTGCACCTTTTTCCTCCATTTTTAAAGAACTGTGTTGAGATAGAGATATGGTTGAGAGAAGATCTGTAAGAATTAAACTGCAATCATTGTAAACAACAGTAAAACTTCCAGTGTTTCTACTTTCCCTTTTCTGTTCCTTTTATTTTCTCAGTAAATAACAGGCATGTTCAATAAGTGAAATAGACTGTTTCAGTAGTCCATCACGGATTTTATTTTGGTTGTGCTTTTTATATCATGCTGCTTTAAAAAAAATCCATTTTGTCAGGCTATTTTTCATTTAAGCTTATTGCAAATTATTTGTTTGTCCCAAGTACATCTTGTGTTTAGTGCACTGACTTCTTGATGGCATGGGGAGATAAAACATAGGATGGCTAGATACTCAGCATTAGTTCCTGAAGTTCCTGTTATATCCTTCCTCACACTGCCTCCCTTCTAGCCAGGTTTACATGTATTCTCATACTTTTTTCCACAAGGTAAAGTATAAAAATGCTTCCCCGCTCTTAAATTTCCGAGATGCACACTAGGGAAAACACAGGAGGAGGTTTTGTTTAAAACAGCCTCAGCACTATTGAGGCAACTGATGTTTTATTATGTTGCCCTGGTGAACTCGTTATTTATCAAATGTATCCTAGCCGCAGAAATATGCCTAAAAAATACGTGTTCAGTGATTTACAGAGAGAAGACTTATAAGGTGTTCATTACCTTTTGGTAAAGTCTTGTGTGTGAGCAAAAAATCTACCTTCATGTTTCTACCTATCTAAGTATTTCATAGGCTCTCCTGCTGTATCCTTGCTGATTTGATTTCCAATCTCCAGTTAGCACGCAGAGCCAGGTTTTTATGAAGCTCGAGAACTTACATGTTGTCACAGCCATTTCCCTGGATAGGTGATAAAGCAAGTCTGTGTCCATACGCCAGATACTGCACCCAGCACTGCAATTTTAGCACGTTGTTGTACGGAGTCTGAAGCACAAGAAACAAAATAACCCCCCTCGAGACATTTTATCGCCAAGCCTTAATCACACAAAACAATCTTTTCATTATTATAGCTTTTTCAGTATTAATATCTCACTTTCCTACCAAATATCCTCTGTGATCTTTTTAGGTAAGTTAACATATTTGTCCCCCCCAAGCAATACAAAATAGTAAGAAAATAGTATTTTCTGAAGGTAAGAGGAATACTGAAGTTTGCTACATAAATTTAAAAGCTGTGTTGAATACATTTAGAATATTTACTTTTTGTTTAAATGGTTTTAAAGTTTTAAAGGGTGAGATGGATTGCACTTTTTTCCACTGCTGTCTTTTCGGTGCATCTTCACATAGCGATGTATTTGCCTTTTGGGAAGTTGACAGTGTAAGTGGCTGACAAACTAGCTAATAAATCTGAGGTTAATAGGGTTGTAGACAGCCAAGTACATAGGCTAAGGAAGGATCACCAGCCACAGAATGCTGCACATCTAGAAGCTGTCAATATAGAGTATGAAAAATGCAAAGGACAAAGCAAAAGTAGAAGTTCCAGCTCATTTTTCTGCTTGCTGAAGCAATCTCTCACATCAGCATATCCTGGTCCTCTAGGGAAGACATGTATTTAGGGTTTGATCTTGCTTCTACTCATGCCAGAAAAAAGTCTCTTTTTTAACCCTAAGTGGACAGGATCAAATTGCTAATGATTGTCCCCCCAAAAAATAAAACCAGAAAAAGTAAAAATGCCTCAGGTTATACCAATATGACACGTCTCTGTAAGAAGTAGTACTCTCTCCTGCTTGTGTAGAAATTAGTTTGAATTCATTTAGAGGTATTTAGAGATGGGTATTAGAGCTTTAAAGCTGATTATTCTAGTTCTCTTAATTAGTGGACCAAATGTTTGATACAGCTGCTGTGCACTCATGGTATTGAGGACAGTTTCCATCCAGAGGAAAAGAATCTTTTGAAGAAATTTTCTGTGCAGTAAATTAAATCCCTTGAAGTAGCTTGTGGCCAGAAATTTGAGTAAGTCAGCATGGGGCTCTTGGATCCAGCAGAGCCACACTGATGGCTGTCACCTGTGACTGTCATTGAATTATGCAATGGAATTATCTTAATGCCTGAACACAAGTCTGAAACAGGAAAGGGTGGAAAGATGTTACCATTCTACCAAAACTCCTCAAAGAAATCACAATTGCTAAAGCTTTGCATCTTCAGTATACTCTCTGCTTGTCTGAAGCCACCATAAAAATAGCTGGCTGGAGACTTAAAGGTGTGCACATCACAGAACTGCCAGGGAAACCCTCCCTGCACTAGGCAGACTGCCAGGCTGCTCAGCTGGGTTCTTTGAAGGCATGATGCCCTGAAGGCTCCATTTTCCCCCTCTTCTTCCCTGTGAGATGTCTCAGATGTTTTTTGATCATGGAAAGACCTTGCCAAGGGGTTATCATTTCAAAGGGAGCCAGGATGCCACACACCAGCTGGTCTGGAGTAGCCGCCCGCCTCTGTTCTCAGAGATGCTGTGGACACCATCCCATCTCACAGCCTCCCACTTGTGGCAGAGCAGCAGCAGCTCCTGCTGGCAGCTGCTTATAGCTGGGGAATGCTTCCCACATGGCACAGAGAATCAGGCAACGGGATCTGAGGTTGCCAAAAGATGAGACCTGGGAGAGCTCTGCTCTGGCTGGGAGCTGCACCAGGGTGTTTCTCATGGGGTGGCCGCCTGCCCATGGCTGTGTCATGAAGCCCATCCTCTGTGCCTTTGTGTTGCAAGGCTGAACTTACACCCTGAGCTGGGATTTTATATTTTATAAGTAACTTTTTTAAAATACAGATTAGCCACATAAGGCCACAAGTTCTTATACAAAAGTCTTGGTCATTTAGAAGGGTGTTCTGCAGGAAGATGCTTGTGGGAGGTGTCAGTGAGTACATGTAAGAAGGAGTGTGTGGTTAGGCCAGTTTGGGGGGACTGGGGTCTGACAGCAAATGTCAATTCAGATGTTACCTGAAACAACACCCCTGCCTGAAGTGGAAGTTCCCTGGGGAGGAAGCCTGGTACGCTGAATCAAGTGCTTGGAGGTGCACTGACTGTGTTAGGAGTCTTAGAAACCGTCTGAGATCAACTTATAGATGAGCAAAATCAGGTGAAATTAAAGTCAGGCAAACAAGAAATGTGCTTGGAAGCCTTTCTCTGACCCACAGGAAAAGGTGTGCTAATAAGCACAATGGTTGTATTTTCAATGAAAGTTGGTTTGATGCTTAAAAGGGAGATGGATAATTAAGACTTCATCTTCCAAAATATTAAATATTGATTTGTAGACATTTAGCAGCAGGCATAAGGCTCTTCTGAGAACTGGCTGTAACTGTCTAAAAGATTAGAAAAGATTTTACTTCTCCATGTAGAACTTAGCATTTATTTTTTTTATTTAAAATTTATGAAATGAGAGTAAAATAAATCAGGAGATAAACTTCTAGCCCTCTGAGTGTGTTTCAGTTCAGCTTTATGTGGCCTTGCAGAGTCAAAATGGATATATGATTTTTTTTTAAGGTTTGTATTGGCTTTTGGTTTATTGAAGTGTCAGGAGGTTTATAAGCTCTTCAACTCCAATTTTGATTGTTTTATCCAACTACTGTCACTTCTTATCAGTATTAAAGGCAGAAATCAAAAGCATGGGACCCATGGGAAGTAGCGTTTCAAATGTACACTGCTGCTCTTTTTTGTCATTGTTCTAAACTATGCCCCTCTGCTTCTGACAGCAAACCCACAATGAGATAAGTAGGTGAGTTTCTACTTCATTAATTCATTTTCGAATTAAACAAAGGTGTTTTTAGCTTGAGTGTATATCTTTCCACCTGCCTCGTCCTTTCTTTGTGACTTGGGAAAATTTCTGAAGCCCAGCATGTCCCATATCACATAGGGCAGCTTTGCTCTAGGAGCCCGTTTGTCTCCAGCCTTTTGCTGGTTCTGTGCTGGGAATCAAGACCTGTTTTGTTTAAACAGGTGAAAGAAGAGTCTTCCAGCTCAGCTGCGTCTTGCAGATGTTTCTCCCCAAGAGAAAGTAACCCAGATTTATAAAGTGGACTGGAGAGCTTATCCCTGAGCGTGGCACTTGCTGGTCTGAGCAGAGTTAACCAGATGTTCAGCTCCCTGGAAGGTGCTGGGCACGGGCCACCCACAGGACACTGCTGTGGTACCAAGGAGGCAGGTGTAAAGCCATTTGGAAGACCATCTCTTTGCAGAAAGAAAACACCCACAGTAAAGGGAAAGAAAGAGTTAATTCTCACTAGACAGTGTCTGGGTGGGTATTGTGAGGTGGGGTCTTTTCTTTTTCACAGCTGGGCTGCAAAAATATCTTCACTGAGTAAAACTGCAGTATTTTTAACTATGCTTCACCACGGTCCAATCTGTGTAGTAATAGCCATTTTTGTAAATCAAAGACTTTATTCATAGTAAAGCATTTGTGCAGTAACTTCTCTTTTTTCCTTTTTTTTTTTTTTTCTTTTTTTTTTTTTTTTTTTTTTTTTTTTTTTTTTGAGATGTCTGTGCATTAGAAACTGACATGAATTTTCCCAGTAATTTTGTTTGGGTTAACAAGTGTATTGAATTTAAGGAACTACATTTTCTGTGCTTTATTTGAAATAGTTTCAAGCTGATCAAATCTACTTCAGACTGTTCTCCATTTTACGCAAACTCACTTTAAATAAGTGTAAGCAAAATACGTTCATTTTACCACTGGATCAATGTATTAGGTTTTAAAAGTGCATTTCCACTCTACCATCAACAGCAGTGAAGGGGAAAAGGGAGGAGCAATGACAGAAAATCTATTTGAGAGAATAAATTGTTTCTTTGCACATATGTGTATATAGGTGTGTGGGTTTATATGGGTAAAGTAATAGTGATGGCACTGATGAAGCAGACATGTTTTAACATTATAATGACAAATTGGAAAACATGACACATGTTGGAAAAAAAGATGATGTTTATTGGAGACTTGATTGTTTCCTACCTTCACCAAACAGAAAATTGACTGAGACAATAGAATCCAGCAAGTCAGAGTCCAAATTGAAACACTAAGTCATGTCTACATGGCAAGTAAAAAGTAATTAAAGAAAGAGTCACCAGTTTTAGAGGAGGTAAAAGAGAGAGGCAACACAATTAGAAGTCAGTACTTAAATCTTACTTAAACACTGCAATTGCAAAAAGCAGGTATTTCAAAATAAGATTTTGCAGGGGCATAAAGCAGAGGGGAAAGACACTAGGGTGAAGCAAGCAAATCTGTACATTTACACATTTCTAAGTAAGCATAGAGACAAGATATTTTTGTGTCCTTGGGTGTTTATTACATTTCTTCCCTTCTTTGACCATTTCAGCTGGGCTATAGACCCAGGAGGGACATACATTTTATGTTATTTTCATTTTGACATTTTTATGGTTAAATGTTGTGCAGACTTAAAATTTTTTTTGTGCTCAACTTTAGCCACTTGAATCCTGAAGTCCTTTTATTTATCCTGTCATCTATCACTGATGTAACTGACTTCTGTGACAGTGTTGACAGAATTTATCTAAGAGTTTGCTGGATGGCACATTTCACAGAATCAAATAGAAATAAAAGGGTCCATCACTGGGGGATATGGCATTGGAAGTCAATAGGTGTTGAAGGTGCTTAGTTTCACAAAGACCTATTCAAGAACTCACACAATCCCGTCTTGCAGATTTATCTCTTTATATATGACCATGTTCATATTCCCTTCAGGTCGGGTAGCAATATGTTGTTCTTCTTTTTTTCTTTCCTAAGACCTGGTAGATAATCAAATATGTACCTGCATTTCTTTCTGACATTTCAGAAATGCTAAATATTGTATTCTGGTGATAATGCTTTCTGAAGAAGGAAGGAATGGCCCATTTAATAATGTATACTTCATTTACAGTTTGGAGTGTTAGCCAACTACTTGTGATGATACTTCTTCCAGTCATAATACTGATATATGCAGAGTTCTAACTACATTTTTAAATAGAAAAACAACTGAATGATACTTTCAAAATAATTCATGGAGAGGAAATAGATGTATTTCAGCATGGGAGAATATTTATGCATTATTTAACAGCAATAATGTTTGAATTCATACATTATGCAAATGCCATTATAATCAGGAAAATGAAAGAACTTGGACTGCTGCAACATCTTTAAATCTACCATTAGGTACTTACTTGTGCATATCATTTAATACTGCACAATGTTACAGTATGTCACTTGAAGAGAGAAGTTATCAGAGACTAACAGGTTATAAAAAAGTAAAGCTGATGAATCCTGATTGCTACCTTGATGCTAATGTCTATAAATTTATCAGCAAACAAGAGTAAAGGCTTTAATGGTAATTTACATAAACTTCTCTTCTGGAGATGAGTTACTGTGGTTTTACACACGGTTCCCATTTTGTGTTGTGATCCTTATCCCTCCCTACCCCCACGTGACAGACCGGCACACAGCGTGGGCTGACACTGCCAAATTGTATTTTCTAAATGTATCAGGAGCTCTATTCCAAAACTATCAAAACCAGCAAGCCTGACCATATAAAACCAAAGCTGCTTCTGTTCCCTCTTATCTTCAAGACAAAAAATTTTAAAAAAAGAAAAAAGAAGAAACGAGAAAGCAAAAACCTGTGATTTGGAGAATCTCATGTCAGACCTACAAGACTGTTCTCTCACAGTCAGAGGGGTGCATGGTGACGAAGGGAGAGCTAGACTTTCCCCTTGTAGTTGATGAGTGAATAAAATTTCTTCAGAATTACTCATATTGCAAAACTCTTCATTTGTAATAACTAGTATTTCTGTTAATCATAAAAATGAGAGCAAATAGAACTGAAGAACAATTGTACTGGGAGAGCGATCTGTTTTCTTAACTCAGTAAATAAAGCTGGCCCATCACTTGTCCAGGAGGTATTTACAAAAAGGGACAGCAGAGGGAAATTTTCATTCTGATTTCCATGTGTATTTGTTGTGTGGCAAGCAAAAAAGAATTTACATGCAGATGGCATCAATCTGGCATGTCTCATAAACACTATATTCCCCTAATAGCTCAGGAATTCAGAACAGATCTTGCAACTGGGTGGCATTTGGGCACAGTTTGGGTGCTCACCAATTTGAATCCAGTCCACAGCCTGGAATTTTTACTGTGATAGAGTCTTCCAGAAATGATTACTTTTTATGTCATAGTGGATGCAGTAGTGTTTGCTCCTCCATCATAAAGACTGCCAGGGCCTCTGCTATAAAATCTCTACTGCTAACAAGAAAACACAATTCAACCAGTATATTGTGCTCCTGGCTAAGAGCTGGCATGAAAGAATTCATCCTGGAAATTTTTATTTGCAGGGAATGATACTAATTTCTCAGAATGCAAAATAATGCATGAACTTACTTTTGTTGAATATTAGCTACTTTTTTTTTTTTTTTTTAATGGCATTGTAGCAATCAGTTGTTGTAAAGCTGGTTGGGAAAAGAAAAGGATGTAGGATGCAGCAGGCAGCACCGGTACAGTAACGTGTGCCCACTCCAGTGCCAACTGGAGATCACCAGCTGACGATGAGGAGGAGACAGGACTATACAAATTGGAGTCAATATGTCATGCAATGGCAGATCAGTTAATGAGATATTACCTTTGGAGTGGTTACAATAATTAATGGAGACTTCCCTGTTTTACTTGGTTTTGACAGTGCCAGCTGGATGCTGGCTATACAAGAAGAAAGTGGGAGACGGTTATCACTGCAATTATTTTATGGCATTGTGGGACTGGCTGTTGTGTTTGTGCCTAGGTGAGCTGAAGTTTAAATTCACCTCAGGTGGCTTTCTGTGTCTACAGTGCCTGAACACAGTGACAAAGCCCAGCCTTAGACAGGACAACACGTTTGCATCACTGCAATGCTTCCTCCTGGCTGGTGTGCTCCTTTTGGCCAAGCAGATGGTGCAGCATTTTGCAGAAGCTGTCCAGTGTGTCTGTGTTTTCTCTGTCATTACAGCTCCTGAGATGAAATTTCAGAAAGTGCCAAATCCAGCCAGGCCTCTGTATGACTAACAAGGATGCCGTCCCCACCACAGACGAGTGCAAGAACTTGTGGCAACCTCTCAGCAGAGGAGCTTGGAGAGAGCAAGAGGGCCAATGGCATGGTTAATTCTGAACCTGTCACAGAAATCATCTCTTTTGCCCAGTGCAGCCCTGTTGTTCTGGCAGCATAGACAAACTCCAGTTGGAGGAAGTGCCTGCTTGGCTAAGGCAATTCAGCCACCTTCTGCAAAGTTACCAGAAAATAACATCAGAGCTTTACATTTCTATAGACTTAGAAGAAGGTCTTCTAAATGATGACCATAAACTCAATCCAACCAAAAAAATGACGAAGTAACTTCTTTGGCATGTGGAAAAGCATCTCTGGGTGCTCTCGTTTTCCCAGCTCTTCTTCCACTGGAGTAGGATTATTGCTGCCATTACTCCTAATAGTTTCTGATTGCACTGAAGACATGCTCCAAAATCCACTGAAGTAGAGAGAAAAATTTCCTGAGAGCCTAAATTACAAATTTATGTGGTTTTCTCAATTCAAGATCATCCAGTGTCTGGCCCCAGTGTGCCAGGATGGGTCCGGAATACTTGTTTTTCGAAACAGAAAAATTAACTTCAACATGAAACTTGGCACTTACTTCAAAAGGATTATCCCAGTCATCTATGTTCTGGCAATCCTTGCTTACAGCACAGTTTTAACATATGTTAAATTTTATGCTGATAGTTTGCATATCCTTATACTAAATAAATATGTACATTTATGTACACTGTGATGTAACAGTGATTTACATCTCATATGACCATCTGACATTGCTTCTCCTAGGAATGGCTGTATCTCCTCAGCATGATGAGGAAAATGCTATTTCAACCTAACAGAATATTTTAATTTCAGATAGTCAAAATGGTGTATCTTTAACATAAGGTTGTCTGCGGTTTGTGACCTGGCTTTCATAACTTTGCTAATTCCTTTGTGTTTTAATTAGAAATACTTCAGCTACATTTCCCTAAAACATGCAAATGCTGGGGCCCTCACAAACAGTATTATTAAGATGGTTTCTTAATTGATTTTTTTGGAAGCAATTTGATTCTCTTCCATTTTATTGTGGCAAACACTGGCATTTGTCACTTCTTCCATTAACTGTTGCTTTCTACTTTAATAAATGCACATATTAGATGCTATTCTTTTTCTCTGTTTGATAGGTGTATAGTGTCAGGAAGAAGAAGGTCGCAATGATGTTAAATTTTCTGCTAAGCAAAGGATCAGAGTGTAAATGAAATCTTGAAAGCTGGGAAATGAGAATGTGCAAGTGTAAATAATGTATTAATTATTGACAGCTAGGGGACCAAGGAGTCCTGTTTAGTAATGACATCTTCATTGTCACACTGCCTGACACTATCTCAGGTATTTTTTTTTAATAACATGTTTTTCCCCCCACGATAGTAAGTATTTCAATTTACCAGTGTAATTATTGATATTTTTCATTTTCTTTGGCTTTTCTTTATCTTACTGCAGTCTAGGTGCTTGGTACAGGAGTGGACGGGGGAGAAGCTAATCCTTGTATTTTATTGTGACAAGTGATATTATTATGGTACAAAATAGATTTTTTTTTTAATGATAAAAGAACACAATACTGAGGTGCAAAAGGAGATTCCACTTCATTGGTTATTTATGGAAGTTAAGATACAGTTTAGGAAAAGACATATGATAGCTAAGGGCTCAGTTTTGCCAACAGACCTTCCCAGCAACGACTAGTGCCAGAAGCAGAATTGATTTCACTATGTGTTAAGGAAAGGTGTTTCTGAGGTAAAAGGCTTTAATACTCTGTACTTTCCAAGCACTGCACAAAGTTTGAGTAGTAGCGAATTCCTTATTATTGAAATTATTTTTGTTACAAATTAGAGCAGAAAAAATTCCCATGATCCCAAAAAGGTCTTTGTATATTAGCTGTTTGAATAAGGCTGCTCGATGTAAATGGCTAGGAGCTTTCAAATACTGATATTTAAACTGAAAAGGAAAAAACCCCACCACAAGTCACCAAACAAAAATAACAACAAAACACCACCACCACCAAAAATACCTCCTGATCCTTGTTTGCCAGATGAGCTGTGAACTTTTGTCCCCCCACCCCCCAGGAAAGGGGCTCCCCTGCCCTTTGGCAACCCTGTGCCACCTCCAGACCTCTGCTGGTCCCTGACTCCTGCTTTAATCCCCCCACTGGCTTTGCCCATAATTAGATTTTGTTCCTTCTGTGGGTGGAACACACATCAGTTTGAGGAGGCTCGCAAGGCTTGGGCAGGCGCTGAGGAAAGCCACTGTTCCCTGGCTGGGATCCCGGCCCTGCAATGTCCCTGGAGGGCACAAGGTGCTACTGGGGGCTGGGAGTTAAAGAAAAAGAAGAGGCAACTACTTCAGATGCTCTCCACCCCATGATAATTGTCTTTGCTTTCACCTTACTGAGAAGGGTTGGGAGGCAGCTCTCAGTAAAATGCTCTTTCTCCTGAAAAATGCAGGTTCTGGTCTATGGAATTCCTTAGCAACTTTCTGTCAGCCCTATTGAACTGATAGGATTGATAAATCCTGGTATGTGGAGAACTTGAAAAAGTGAAAATATTTAATTTCACTGTTTGCAAAACACTGTTTTGATTGATTGCGTTGGAAAGATCTTCCATTTAAAAAAATTTGATTTCTTTGTTTTACAAATATGAATGTTTTTACTTAAGTTAAAATTAACGAACCACTTCACCTGCAATTTCCCACTTTTCAGCTGAATCGAGCCCTGCTGGTTTTGGCCACTGGTTCCCGAGACAGGGCGTGCCGGGCCGAGCCGGGTGGGGTCAGGGTGAGCTCGGAAGCTGCCGCCCACACCCTGCCCCTCTGCTGGTGCTGTCTGCGCTGTGTGCAGAGCAGATCCGTGCTGCAGGGATGTTCCAGAGGGATATTTTCGGGTGCTGGCATCAGGAGGGGAAAATGCGACTTGCTCTTCAAGTCTGTTGTTGTTTACAGAACATGTGTCTCAAACATTAAAAAATGCCATATGTGATGCTGAATATAGAGCCTCCCTCCTCTGCCCAAGAATAGAACTTTATCAAAATGAAATTTCCTGCTCATTTGAGCCCGTCTCCATAGCAACAGGACTGTACACCTGTGATGTACAGGCAGAAGCTGTTACAACCTCTGAACTAGGCAGAATGAGCCGTGCTCCATCCCCCCGTGGAAGGCAGAAGTGCATCTCTGGTGTATCCATGGCACATATTCCTATATGCTACCCGTGTGTGCTCCCTATATACAATCATTTTATTCAGGATTACCCTACACACATTTGGTAAATAAATACAAATATGCTACTTACATGAAGTTGTACACTTGCAAAAATTCAATCTATTCTTGTCCTGAGGGAAGACTTTCCAATGCAAATGTTACACAAAATAAAAGCTTGTGCTTACATTTGCTTCTGTAAGAATTTTCTAATTCAAAAAATTCATAAAATGCCTCACTCTTGCAAAGCTGCCAACCTGTTAATAGTACATCATTAAAAGAAAAAAGCAACTGCGTGCTGAATTATTTAAATATTATTTTAATAGTAAACTGGAAATAATTATGCACCTTTGGCTATCCAATATTGCAAATTGCTGTTCACTCCATAACTTTTAGTGAAATTGAACTCACCAATAAGAAACAAATGGTTGCATTTTAAAGCAACCTGAAATTATTTCCCCAGGTCATTCATAAGGTAGATCATTTCGGAGAAATGTTTTCTTATGCAAATAAAAAATAGCTTGCTAATGCAACGGGAATTATATTTTAAGGTTGCTACATTTATTAGCTTATTTAAGGAGAGGCAAACGTCAAAGAAGGATTTTATTTGAAATACATGCAGAGGAAAAATCTCCATAATGATGGCTTTTGCTCTCAGATATACTGTATAACATATAGATGAATTGTCTGTTTCTGTCTTCTGAAATTTGCTTGTTCTTGTCTTTGCTTTCAGACCAGCCCTCTCTTCCCCTCTTAACTCAGCATTTCCCATTACAGAAGGCAGGGCAAGCTGCAAGTAAAAGGAGGAAATATGATAGATGATACATGTATCTTGGCAAAGTTCATTGCATCAGGTTGCCTCACTTTTTAATACCACTCCTTGATACAGTGGGCTTGACTTTTTTCCCCCCAGAGTTATTATAACCCTCATTTCTATGCCAGCAAAAATGGGACTTCTGTTCTCAGAGCAAAATTTCTCATCCTTTTTCAGCAAATGGGTGGACAGTGTTGTTTTTCCCTTGCAGGGGACAGAGAAGCCATGGCCTGGGGACTCCCCCTCGTGCAGGCTGCAGCCAGCACAGTGCTTTGGTACAGCTGGCGACTGGGTGAAAAGGGAAGGCTGATCTTTCACCCACACCTTAAGGACAGGAGGCAATGATCCCCAATTTTTTGTGATATTTGTAACAGCTATTTACTTTATTTTCTCTTTCTCAACTGTGGTTGTTTTCAGATTTTCTACCAGGAAATATCTGTCTTATATAAGCTGCTAATACTCTGCTTTAGGCAGAACATGGTGCTTGGAGCTTATGTAGGCTGATTTCAGGGAAACTAGCAGCATTATTGATTTTCATTGGGCTTATTAGGATCAGTGTAACATGCACTTTTGCTATACTAGATTGTATTTGTCTTTCATCATGAAATCTCATTACACTAAAAAGAAATGGAAACAAGTTGTGCAAGTAAAAGATTTTGCAGGGTACTCTAATGAAATTACTTTGTATCTGCAAAAACACACTTTGTATGTAGGTCATTCAAACCCTGAATGCTGCTGGTCAGACTGTTCTCATTTGCCTTTGAAAATTAAGAATAGATTCTCCAGCCTTAGCAGAATTATTTCAGATTTATGCTAACATAACTGAAGTTATAGCTTGGTTCTTGACATAGTTGTGCAGTGTGAATTCTGTTGTTGAATCAGTGATTTACTAGGAAAGAGAGCTTCCAGTTTTTTGTTTGCTTGCAGCTGGTATGAATGATATTACCACATTATAAAGGTGCGAAATCCACATGGCTGTGGGCACACTCCTAAACACCCAGCCAGGATGAGGAATGGGCAACAAGCTTGTTTCCATCCTTTTTGCTCCTGTGGGACAGCATCTTGTTGTGATTTGCCTGTTGACATCGGTGGAGGAAGCATGAGCTGGCAGCACAGCAGATCTTCTTAGCACAGCATCAGAGGCATAAAATCCTCCCTCCTGAAGCTCAGAGGAGATCTGGTTACCACCTCAGCTTCCCTCTTCCAAGACCAATTCACTACCAAAGCTCATATGTCCAAACCCAGACTCTTCACCAGTATTCCTGCAGCTGCAGACAGTGCTGAGTCTTTCCTGTACTCTCCTAGTAGGGAGAAGGTAAAGCTGTTAGTGTGATTCCTATCCTCTGAGTGCCTGGACTATTTGGGAAAGCAAAGCTCCTCTCTGTGGGCATCCTGATGCCATTGAAATAAAGTGCTCAGGGCTGTGTGGGCTGAGGATGGCAGCAATGCCCTCTTGCCTGCAGTGGGGTGGCAGAATGCCTGGGCCATGTCTCCATGAGGCCACACCTCCTCTTGTGGCTTGTCGGCTTGCAGGGTTGAGGAAAGGGGGTGTGCTTTGGTTTTGTGTTTTATTGTCTCATTTTCTTGGCACTTGAAATTGGCAGTGGGGAAAACATTCCTCCAAGATCTATACTTACTCTGTAAGAATGGATCAAGACTTTTGAGCTGTCAGGAAAAAATATCCTCCTTTGACATGTTTTGATGGTGCCTCTAACAATAGCACATTTCCTAATGGTCAGGATGCTTTTATTTTCATAGATGTTCTACATCTGGAGAAAGCAAGATTCTTTTGAGAAAGAGAAAATTAATTTTGAAGAACTCTGAGGAGGGACTCTCAGGCTTCCTTTCCTAATATGTGAGTGTATTTCCGACCATAGAGAGTGAGATGTGTAAGGTACCAAAATGAGCAGAAGGCACCCAGTTAAAAACCAAGCTACAGAATAGATGCTAAGAAGAACAAATGCAAGATACAAAGCTGTAGTTGCAAAGTTACTTGGGGAGTACAAATTTTGCATTCTTGACCGTCTGTGATTTAATGACATTGCACAGTCAGCTCTTAGGCAGTCTCGAGTCATTTCCCGTTGATCCAGTGACACTGTACTCTTCTGCTTGGAGTTGCCTACTGTTTTTGTGGGGTTTTATGGAGAAATTTTGGTATGGGCTAGACATGAAGGCTTTTTTTCCTGAAGTTTTCAAACTCAGCAGCAAAGTCCTAAAGGGGAAGCTCTCCTGGATATACATGTGACAGTCTTATTTATTTGAGAAAAGGAGTCTCAAACTGCCGAACAGACAGGTTTATGGAAAAGAGCTCTCCTGTGTTGCTGACAATTAGTACATTTTTCACTTGCAAAATGGTGCTTTCTGCTAATGCTACAGTATAGTAATCAAAAGCACCTAATCCAGCTGATTAAAAATTCCCTGTTGGGCTTTGCTGACCAAATGAATACAATTAGTAAGACATTTCAAGTAGGGAATTTCCTGCAAATACTGATATTCATAGACTTTAAATCAAAACTATCATATGTAAAATTACATATCAAATGAACAGAGATCTTATTCCTTGGTGCATCTAACTGAGACCCATTGTTGAAGTGTGGCAGGGGATATTTTATTCTATAAGTGCAAGTAAGCTTTTCACTCAGACCTCAGCTTTAGAACCAAATTAATTGTGTGATCAGAGCATTTCTTTTTTATGTCCTCCCAAAGAAACCTAGCAAAAAATAAGTCCCTTAAGTAAGTTAGCTCATGTAAGCAATGGTAACAGGTGCTATGGGTTGTTGTTGAGATATTGTTTGTTTAATATTAATCTAAAATAATTTAAATGGCATCTTAATAGCCTTATTTTATGTCTCTTATTTTGATTTTAAAAACCAGCACATTCCCCTTAGTGCAGTTAATAGGGTCAGCCTGTGAGCCTGTGCTGGTTACCATGCCTTCAGTCATGTGGAATCCAAACAGCCATTATAATTTGTTTCTAAACAGATCAAGAGCTATTTACCATCTCAATGTTTTGTGCACAGCTGGGTGTCTGGCAAACATCCAATATCCATTAACATTTAAAAATTAGTCCCATAATGCATCTTTTCCGTGGCTTGAGGAGTATACACACTGACACATGTTGGGAACCAATTATATTTGCACCACCATTAGTCTGGCTGCATTCAACTTCCCAGTAAATGAGGGCTAATTTAGTTTCCAGAATGGTGTATCTTAAATTCATGCAATGACCTTAGCAAAAGCAGAGTATCTGAAGATATAAAGAGGAAGGAAATGTTCAGAAAGAATAATGCTTCCTTTTCTTCTGCCTAAACCATAAGAGTAGATTATTATATGACTGTTTCCAGTATCCATGCCTGGCCTTAAAACCAGATTCCTTTAATTCAATACTGCTACAATTCATGAGCAGACTTTGGTTGGGAAGAAATCACACTAATATGGTAAACTAGCACACCCTCCTTGCTCAGATCAAACCTGCTAATGGACCTTTTTATAATAACAATTTAGACCTGCCTGTAGCAGGTCTAACTCTTCAGGTTCCCAACTGATTTTAAGTGTTCTATTTTCCTACCAGCAGGAAAATAAGAAATACAGATTTCACAGTAAGTGCTGTCTACATTGCTTGTGAAATATATTCTAACAATGCCATGGAAGTGAAATGACCCTCACAACTGGCAGTTTGGCATGGAATTTTAATGAAAATGGAGAAACACAAAAATATTTTGAGAAGTATATTTGCCAAACCTCTGCTGCAATGAGAAACTCCTTCAATAATATCAGAGGTGAAATGGGATGTCTGCCTCGGGGGATGAGGGTGTAACACCCTTCCTTGCAGCATGTCAGCACAGCTCTCAGTGATCAGGTTCTAGACCGACTGACTTCTGCTGCCACAACGCCCTGCACAAGGCTTCTCTGAGCTCACCCAGTCCGTGGCAGGCTGCTCAGTAAAGCTAAATTGCTCCTACAAACACAACACTATTCAGTGGCCTTTTGGAATTAAGAGCTGTTTTAAAAATAATGTTTTTCCTTAACATTCATCTGAACCAGTTAGAAACCCAGGAAGGCAGGAATTTTCTAAATGGGCATATAGCAATACAGTGCAGTGAGCCTCCAGGTGAGGGGTCTGCTTCCTCCTCCAGCTGTGCACATCTGCAGTAACTCTGTCCTCTTGGCACAGTTGTTTGAATGGAGTGAACTGTAGGATTCTGTCTGGAGTGAGGCTGCAGGTTTATAAACAGCTCCACGAAAGTTTAATCTACAGAAATAGTTATTTACATATGTTTAAAATGCAGCATTTAATATACAAAACTTCTTCTTGTGTTACATCCATATAGTTCAGAGTTAGCCTTTGTCAAGTATTTCTCTATTGTATCAGCACATTTTTCCTTTTACATTTTGTCAAAGAAAGTATCTTTCAGTGAAATGGCCTATTCCTGAAGCTGCCCTTTTGAAAAAGTTCACTGTACAGTCAGTATTTACAGATGCTGTTTATACTGTCTTTCTCTCAAAAGACATGGCTTTTTATTTTATTGCTTTCAGTGAAACCCATGCTTGTAGTCCCTGACAATAATACATTTTCATGCATCATTGGCAATACAAGGCTTCGTTTAGACTATTGATTTACATTCTTATTGTATTAGGACTTGTTAGTGTTTCATACCTTCTTATTGTTTGGTGATTGACCTTTGCAGATTTACAGCACACAAGCAATTAGCCAGTAATAGGTTAAATTAATAAAGAAGATTCCTATCAAATTTGGGGGATTCACAAATCTATCATGTTGTGGTACTGTCCATTTCTTTATTTATATTCCTCACAGCTGTGGTTATAAGCTGAAGCCCAAGTGCAGTAAATCCTGCTGGAGTTACATGCATGACGAAGATGATGTGCGGCGTGTGTACGATTTGCTGGGTAAGTGGGTAGGGATAGGAACTGGCAGAAAGGTTGAACTGTTTTCTTTTTCTGTCTTTACAGTCTCTTTTGTTTTTCAGCTGTGGATTTAACAAAACAAAACTGGAGCTAATTTTAAATTTTAATTAAAGTCAATAGCTTATGTTCATTCTGATGTATTTGCTACAAAGAAGAATAAAAGAAAATATAGAGAGAAACTTGAAAGAGAAGTGCATTTCTTCAGCTTAATTATTTAGTTTCCAACTAAGAAACAGCTCTGCAGACGTCGATTATCCTTCAGGGATATCTTAGAAGAAGTGAGCAATTATCTTGATTTTCTGTTGAATATGTAGCTTGTGACTCAGTATGTGATCTATTAAAAAGATGATCATTCCTTTTAAACTGTGTCCTAATATACATGGAGCCTGTTGCTGAAGATAAAAGTCAGTGGAGTAATCCAGTCCATCACCATGTGGGACCCAGCTTTTCTGGCTTGCTCCACAACAGACAGTGGTAATTTTAGGTGTTCTAAGGACTATAAGAATAACAGAAGGGTGAAAGAGGAGGGTAGTGCTCTCCTGTTAAAAGGTAACCTGGGGTACTGCTTAACACTCTTCACAGCTTTAAGTATGCTTTCCCTTAGAAGCAGAGTCTAAAAAAAGGGCAACATTTCTCTGGTGGAAAAAAAGTCTCCTTGCACCAGTTTCTGTAGGAAAGCTGTGACTGTTCTGCCCCTGGCAGCCTGGAGTCATGGATGGGGCTGTGAATGGAGATCAGCAGCTTGGGAAATTCAGGTAAGGCTGCATGGGAAGGGCCATGGAGAGGGGCAGCAGAGGGTATGGCTCATCCTGCTGCCAACCAGCCTTCCCAGGGAGCTCCAGCCCTCATAGGATCAGTGCTGGGTCACCACCCACACACAGCACCACAGTCCTGGCGCAGACTGCACAGGCACACTGGTAAGAAGAAAGCAGGAACTGGAAGGCATATTTGAAAGAGTTTTATGATAAGCACATTTTCTAAATACCATCAGCAGTGCAAACTTGGCTGCGAGTGTATGAACTCTGCAGCCACTGCCCTGCTTCCAGGTTGCTGCTGCTGGATTGCAAATGGCCAGACTGTGGAGCTGGGGGTTATATGTCTGCTGGCGCTTGTGTTGCACAGCTGGCTGGAACATATAAACTCACGAAATGCCCAGATTTCACACAGGAAAAGCAGAATGCATTTTTGCAGTTCATGTGTTAGGAGTTTTTTGGTTGTGATGCTTTTTTTGGTTGGTTTAGTTTGGTTTGTGTGTCTTTTGTTGCAATTACGACATTCAAATTCTACTACAGGGAGATACTGGAGGATTTGAGCTTAAAAATGGAATTTAGGTAAGTGGCTTGCACGAGGATGAAGTTTGCAGATGTACTGCCAGATTTCCTGTACACCTCAGTCCCACCTTGAGCACCTCCGCCTGTCAAACTGCGCTCTTCCAAATGCACACTGAGCAGATGCTCAGCCCTTAATGGGCCTAAATTAGTAGGCACTTGTATTTCTGACATTGAAGCTTCCATGGTATCTGAAATCTTGCTTCTGGTCATGTTTAAAAGTGCCACAGTCCTGTCAGGACTGAGCAATGTGGTACCTAACTTGTACCTTCAACTGCAACAGGAACCCAATGCTTTAATGTTCCATGACAGCAAAATCAGGGTCTCATCCCTTCAAGGCCAGACTGCTCGGAATCCTTTCTGCACCTTCCCAGCACACTAATGGAAGGGAGGAGCAAGCCTGAATGTGCACTCTTTCCCAGAACTGTGGCAAGACGTTGAACAATCCCCTGTTTGCCCTTCTGCAGCTAGTTTCAAGGCCATATAAAAGGGCCCTGTGCACTGGTGTGACTGTTGCCGGCGTGGGCACCGGTGGGCTCCCTGTGGCACGACCCCTCTGCTCCTGGCGTGGGTTGCTCCAGCCCACAGGTGGTGCAGAGCAGCTTGGTCTCCTCTTCCCCTGGCCCCACTGAACACCCTTCTCTAACTCCCCGTGCTCCTCCACTCCAGCCTGAGATGGGCTGTCCAGCCTGGGGCGGCATGACATCCAGCTGTTTGTCAGACTGGACACCAGTCTTTCTGCATGATTACAGTTCAAGTTACAGCTCATCTATGTAAGAATAAATGTAAGAAATGCTTGCCGACCTCATCCTTTGTTTATTTGCACTAATTATGCATCATGAATGCTACTGGTGCAAAACAGCCTGTCCTGCTCAAAGATAGATGTAACAGAGGATAATCAAGGTGACACCTACTCACTGCTTACATACAGCCCAGCAAAAACCTCCTGTGTGGTTTCCAGGGATCGCTGCAGTCCAGAAGCAAATTAGGTATTTTCTTGTGGCCAGGAGCCCAGACTAATAAACTCTGCAGAGCTAACTTTTCATACAGATGGGTTGTGGCTTCCTGCATTGTGTTTCCATTTGTATTGAAAATTACCCTGGATCTGGCATCACTGGATCTCTGCCAAGGCTAATCGGCCTATCCAGCCACACGCTGACTCCTGATGAGCTCCTTAAATCCTTCTTGCATTGCTGTCCCCAATGCTGAGGAGCAGCCCAACCCAGGATCCCGAGATTTTATTTTTTGTAGTTTTATTTGTATTTGCATTTATTTTATTATTTTAGACCCTTTGAGACTCTGCTGGCTTCAGGAGGGTGCTGTGCTCCATGAATGCAGTGAATGTGGGGTAATGCCAGCATGATGGCCATGTCATAGGTTTAATTAGCTCAGCAGAGACTCAAGGGAAGGCTGTGTACTGCCCAGAAAGTCCTCCCATCCAGCCATCCTGGCAATGGACAGAGCTGAAGGTATGCCCATGTCATTGCTTTACTGAGGGGCATGCTGGTGTGCCTGATGTTGGGAATACAAGGCATCTCTCAGGCAGTGTCTTAAAGGAGAAAGTGATCCTTGGATAAGGTGTGGTCAGGGAGCAGCACAGCATCTTTTGTGAGTGCCAAGCTCCAGGCTCTGAGCTGGCTGCTCTGGCAGAGGGTGTCACAGGTGGAGTGGGAGCTTCAGACAAAGTGTGTTAGAGAAGCCCTCCTGTTGAGCCACGAGATGCAGAAAGGACCCTCTTGCTTTCTAAACTCTTTCTCAGAGAGGAGCCTGGGAGTGGCTGGATCCAATCTTAGCCCCAGACTCTGCCCACAGTTTAAGTCTAAGGAATTAGAGAGGTGTAATTGAAGCCTTCCACAACTTTGTCCCACAGGATTAAGGATGGTAAACTAGATATATTTATATTAAAATGAATGACATATGATGATAAATGGTTAGAAAAAAATACCTTAATCAGAATTATTTACTACACAGTATAGAAGATAAAACTACTATTACAGTATAGTATAGTGTGCTATATTAAAGCAATTCTACTAAAGCTAGCAAAACCCCCCAGTTATTAAGTAGAGTGATGTCACTCACCCATACCAGAGACTGTGGGCAAATCTCTTCTGCTCATCCTGGAGGACTAACCTTGAAGGGCATCCCCACCCAAGGGAGGAATCTCCACACACAGTCCAAGAAGGGGTGTGTTAGAAGAGTCTGCCGATGAAAGTGGGGCTGGACTTTTGTAGCATGAAGCGATTGACTGTATAAAGTGGTATGTCTCCAGGCCAGCTGTGCCAGATTAGCATTTTTAGATCAGGATACTTTACCATATCTGCCACATTTTCACCTCATTATCAGGATGTTTAACTTTGGGGTTGATGAGTCAGAGTGGTTTTACCACGATTCAACACCAAAAGCAGTATGATACCCCCTCCCAGTTCCCACTGAGAGCTTTGTGAAGTAGGGCATTGTTGGAGTTGTGTCATTCCATCCCAGGCAGAGCATCCTGCTGCAGAGGGCAGGGCAGCCCACAGCCGTGTGGGCAAGGGCTGGCCACAATCAGGAAAAAGCCAGGAGACAGCCGGGTGCATGAGACGGTTGTGAAAGGCATCGGCGGTGAAAAAAGCCGCACTGAGCACAGGCAGGGTCTGCCGCAGCAGTGGGCTGCTGGCAGGGCAGGAAGAGCCAGCGGGGAGCACGCAGCCCTGGGCAGCAGCAGGGAGGGGCGTCCCTGTGGAGGAGGACACCAAAGAGCCGTGGTCAAGGCAGGCAGTGCTGGGTTTCACCGGAGGCTTGGTGTTCATTGAGTGCATTGCTTCTGCAAGTCTTGCTTTTACATCTTAAACAGGGAACTAAATTAGTATGTGAGCCGTTGCTCTGTGTTTATGCTGAAGTGTTCCAGTCGAAATGTTCTGACCCAGAGAAGCTAGAGTATTCATTTTTCTTGGATGCTTTTGCAGGGAAATAAAACTATAGGTTATTTCTTATTGTATGTATGAGAGGCTACATAAGAGAGTTAAAATTGAAGGGCAGGAAGAATTTAAAGGAATAGGACCTCTGTCTGTTCAGAATGATTCCAGCTTAAAGATAGAACACTACTCCATTTTCACTTCAAGCATTACTTCATTGATATTTCTGACATCTTGGAGGAGCAGAGTGAAAAAAACCTCAGAGATCTTTTCAATCCACTGGAAAATATCTTCCTGGTGTTTCACCAGAGTACTGAAAGACATTTCACGGAAATACATGTATGTGCAAACATATGCAAATATTAGTCTTTATTAGTGACAAAATGGGGAAAACAATATGGCAAACACAACTACTGTAAATGGTACAAATCCATTAAAGAGTTTGAGTACCAGGAGGCTGCTTTTGTGTTGAATGAAAGTTGACTCAGCTTAAGGTTGCCTCCAAATACAGAACTAACCCAAGAGTTTGGATTTAACACTGACTGGACAAGTCACATTTCTCCATAATGAGGCTCAGTTTTGAAGAAAAGGAGGGAAAGAAAAGGGTCAGTGTGATAAGCTGTGCAATGCAGTAATTGGATCAAGCCGAGACACTGGTGGCCTTTAGGAGCAGCAGAAGAGACCTGTAAGCAGGCTGGCACATGCAAATTGTTAGCTGTATACAATTGCCTCAAAACAGTTTTTAGTTTCCTTCAAAATAGGATGGGCAGAAAAACTAGTTAGTGGCTTCTGGGAATTTTTCATGTTTTACTTCTCAGCCTGGTAGGATGTGGGAGGTTTTTTACCCAAAGACAGCATTTTCATGCCTAAAAATTTATCATGAAATTTTGGGAGCCATCTTCAGTGTTACTTAGTAGCTTAAGGAGGTTTGGAGGCTTTGAGTTTTGAAGTTAAATAACTACAAGAGGAGTCATATGACAGCTACACAGGTTTAATCCTGGCAAGTCCAGGGCAGATGGGGGGTCACTGCAATATTTGAAGCACAAATATTCTCTGTGGGTCTTTTCCAGCTCTTATCCAGAATTCGTGGAGAATATCTTTAGGTGTAGTAGAAGTCTATAATCCTTGTGGAAATCCAAATGTTAATGATGCTGATGATTATTTTTTCCCCTTGATTTCATATTGATTGGATTTCAGGAATAAACTTCATTGTGAAAACAGGATAAATTTAGTTTATAAAAAAAAGTGTTTGGGATAGATAGCTCTAATCTAGGTGACAGTGCAACTCCTTCCTAGGTTAACTTCAGTTCAGACCAGATACAAATCAGTAAAAATTTGAAAGCGTCCTGTCCTGTTCATTTATGTTGTAGATTGAAGAACTTTCCTTAAAGGTTTGAATTTGACACCCAGTTTTCTACTTGCAGTGTATTTCTAAGGCTGTGTCCTGCCTCTTGGCCTTCCTTTTATAGCTCACCATCGATAAGGCTACAATCTGCCCAAGGCAGAGTAACTATTATCAACATTGGGAAATCAAAAACATGATCGCATTTTAGATTGGCAAGATTGTAGTGGGGTTTTTTGGTCATCTATTAGGAAAGCAGGTTTTAGTACTAAAAACAGTGTTATGCTTGTTTAGTATGCCTATGATATTGTGAAAGGAAATTTGGGACTGGTCAAACTGCAGCTATGCAGAAAATACATGACAAGCACATTGCTGGGCACTGTAATACTTGCAGCTCAGAGTAAGAAATAGTAAGAAAGACCTCACCAACTGTCTGTGGCAAAATGAATCAAGTCAGCTCTGTCAGAAGGCTCTGGAGCTTCTACCAGGACTGGCCATTTCATCTACTGTTTCTTACTGGTTGTTTATAGATTGCAAGGTTGCATCAGGTTTCTTGGCTCTCCATGCATTAAGTACTTTGAACATATCACAGAAAAATTTCTCAAAGCACTGACAGTGTCATTCATTTTTTTTTTTTCATTCACCGACTAAATATAATTTTATCCACTGGATAAAAATGACTGACATTTCTCAAGTTGCCACCAGCAAAATTCTTGAATCCCCAAATACCTTAACATAATTAAGTTATCCTCATACAATTTCTTCAGGGATCATAGTGGTACTACTACTGGGTTTCCCGAGAAACTCAATCTATATACTCCTGCTACAGATGTGTTAACTCACAGCTTTTCCTCCTTTTGGACTTTTCAACTATACCAACCAATTTCAAGTAAGTCTGGCAGTAAAAATGCCTCAACGATATCAAATTACCACAGGCTCTGTGGCAATCTTTGATGTCATCACTCAGGGACAGCGGGTTTTACAGTGTCCCTGCAGCAGCAGGGCATGTGGAAGGGGAACAAACCATGCAGTTGCTCCAGCTCTGGGACTGGCTCTAGCTGGAGCACAAGCAGTGCCACAGCACCCCGGGATAAGATGTGAACTCAATGCATAGCTCCTGCCACGCCTGGAATGGCTTGTTCATGCATGAAAACCTATTTTCCAAAGAGACCTTAGTGACTTCCAGAGGAACAGACCATGTCCACATGGCTACCTCTTGATGCTGGCGTTGCCTCATTGTTTGTCTGGATACACAAGTGGGCCCCAGCAAGGAGTCCAGGCTGTTCTGCAGTGTCTTCTGAGGTGATTCATGATGTCTTTGTAAAGGCCCACGGTACTGAAGTCACACCCAGGACTTAAGAGTGTTTTCAAATTCTTTTGGGAAAGAGAGAGTGCATTATAATAATGTAATCATCTGGAAATATCTAGAAAATAGAGCTGGTTCAGATTAGGTCTTTTATAAACCCCAAGTTTTTATCAGTTGTTCAGTTCAGTTGTGATTTTTTTTTTGTTTTAAACAGATGCAGTAATGCCATGCCCAATGCATGTATTTAAGCAAGAACAGGGCTCTGTTAGGGTTTATATATTATTGAGAAATAGCCAGATTGGCTCAAAACAAGGTATCTCAATAGAACTGCTGTGCCGCCAGCTATACTTGTGTGTATCTACCTTGCCTAGATGTGGCAAACTCTTCCTGTATATGAAATTTATGTTATACATATATGCAGAAGTGTTTGTGTGTAAAGCAAGTGTGGATGCAAATCTCCACATTCTACTATACATACCAAGCAATATATTAAAAAAAGGTTTTTCCAATTAAAACCCCCCAAGAGTCTTTTTAATTTTTTTTTTTAAATCTTACAGCCTGTATCTGCTTTGATAGAACACCTGGGATAGAGCTGCCTTAGCTTCCACTGTGATCCCCAGCCCAGATACTCAGACTTTGGATGAGAGGGATGGCTCTGCCCCCCTCACATGCTTCATGTTGCTCCTGCCTCTTGGCTTTTTCAGAAATGCATCTTTGCTACATAGGTAGGGCCGATGTGCCATCTGTTGGGGGGATCAGCATCCCCAAACCACAGCCCTGCAATGCTCCTAGACAATGTAGGAAATATACGACTGGAATGTAGCGGCTTGCATTTGCATTTCACACATTCAGCTTTGCTTCACACATTCCCCTTTCTCAGACATGATAAAGGCAGGGAACGCTCTATTTCTTGTCAGCATGGATGGATGGCACCCCTAGAAGAGTATGCATTTGAGGCAATATGTTCTGCATCACTGACGTAAGCCAAGATGCTGTTAAGGCCAGGCAGGTTTGTTTTCCTATTCAGTGCTAGTGAGAGGGGCACTCGGGGACTTGGTGTCCTTGAATTTAAAGAAGATTGAAATGTTGCATTGTTCAGAATGAAGGAGAAGAGGATGGGAGCAGAATGATGCTGCAGCAGACGGTAAACACTTGATTGCAAGAGCTGAATAGGCTTGGCCTACATTTTCAGTCTCATCATGGTCTCTTTTATTTCACTCATTTGTACCCCTGACTCTGCAGTCAGTCCCAGGTTTAATCCTGCTCTTTCTCACATATTTTTCTTCAGATCTGCAATGCTGACTGGGCATCTTGGCAGAAGAGCAGTACGTGCCCAAGCATTTAGGAATGAGGGATGCCAGGATGGTAATGTACTTGTCTATGTTTAGTCCTTTTAAGATTGAAAGTTGTCCTCATGAGATTCACCTAGTAATCTCTAAACCTTCATATCATATTGTGTGGCAGGGCTGTAATGGTCAGTGTGCAGAAATGTTTCTGAATTTCTAAAAGGAAAATTTTATCTGTAGCAAGCCCTGTCCTTTCCCTTGCCCTACCCACCAAGCAAATCCATCACTCTCTCTTCATTTCCCATTCCACCTGGGGAAGGCATCAGTGTAGTGAATGCTAAGTACTGAACTCATTTGCAACTTGCCAGAGCCACTTGTGTTATTATTTATTTTCTGCTTACCTTGGAATAGCTACAAACAGGGGGTGAATGGGGGTGGGGGGGGTAACACACTTGCAGAGAAAGACCACAGTAATTCCCAGTGTAATTCCTTTAAACATCCAGATTTTTTTCAAATCAGTCAGTGGAGACAAAGACATATGTAAAATTATAGTTAAAGGTAAGATGGGTAAAGAAAAATACTGGTGTTTATATCTAGCTGATATTTGACAGGAATGACCAATTCTGATTCTATGCAAATCTGAGTTCCTTGCTGGAGATGAAGAAAAGAAATAGAGACAAATTTGATGCAATGCATTTGTAATAGAGAAAACAACTTTTTGATATATTCACAGGGCTTGTTATATTTTTCTCCTGCAAAAAAGTCTCTAGAACTTCAAATTATAGCTGGATTTACAGATGCTTTGAGGGACTTTTGAACCTTTGTCTCCTGTCTCCATTGCATGGATGATTAGAACGGTAGCAACCATCGTGACTTACTCATCCTTTCACCCTTTGTAAACAAACAAAACATTTTTTGTCAATTTATTCAACACCTTACAGTTGATTCCCAAGGTAGATACATCCTTGATTCTGATCATCCTTTAGAATGACACCTTAAAAATATTTAAACTAAGATATGTTACTGTTTGATGCATACAAATGCATAAAACAGAGTATAAAGAATGATGTCTCCACTCTTTGAAAACAACAGCATTTGTCAAACTATTTCTAAATTTCAATCACAAGTTCTGTAGGATGTTTACAGCTAAACTTTCATCTCTAATTCCTACAAATATTTCCCTGGTAATCACTGCTCCAGTCACCCTCGCCATTTGTTTGTGTTATACACGGAATTTTGGAAAAAATTAAAAATAGCTCAGTATAGAAGTTAATACTTCAACTGCTCTCTGATTTTAATTTCCTATGTTGTTCAGGGACTGAAGGCACCACAGCATTTGCATTTGGCAGAGCTGGAGAAACTCCAAGATATGACTGGTCCCTGTTAGTGCATTAAAGAACGAGTGGCTTCAGGCAATGGACGGCTGGGATTTGGTCTGTGGATGTGATCCCTGGCTGTGCTTACATCCTGGACATATCTTGCTTATGGCTGTTTGGAGAGATGTTCAAGTCTGCATCAAACAGTACAACAATGAACAGGCCTGAAGGATGGACCCTTCAGTGTGTGTGAGTACCACCTTCCTCCCTGTAACGTGCCCACCATAATCAGAGACCGCAGTCTACTATGTGACACTTCCGTTTGTGCCCTTTAATGTCACCTGTAACTTTGATCAGGGAGAGGAGGGCTGGAGAAAGGTAGTGTGACACCCAAGTGGTGCATGTGAGTCTCTCACTAATCAAACAGCTAGAGAAACAAAGGAGAGCTGGTGGGTTTTACTCGGGACTGCTACCTTTGTGACTAACCCTAGACAAAACATCCAAATGGGGGAAAAGGAGAGTGGAGGGTTGTCCTGAGGAGACATCTAGTGAGGTGGCTCTAGTGTGTGGCACTGTGTGACTGACCACTGCCCCAGCTCTGGGCATTAGCCCTATGCCACAGATTGCTCAATTGCACTTCTTGGTGCTCTGGATTATGTGTCCTTCCAGCTCCTGGTGCTGCAGTGGGTAATATCCTGCGTGGCATTAAATCTGATCCCCACTGCAGAGAGCATGTAGGAGCTGTGCAGTGCTCAGGCAGCAGCAGCAGAGCAGGCTGGGGTTAGGGAGAGACAGGGTTGAAGCACTTCTTCATAGGCAGTGTTAGAAATACCAAATCTGTATGTTAAGATCAGACCTTGTCCCAAAGAGACAAGAGCTTTCCCTCCTCCCCTGGCTCTGCAAGGCAGCCTTCCAAAGGCCTCAGCTTTGTTTCACTCTATGTGTTCATTACTACTTTTTAATGACTGAATTCTCACTCAACCATGAAATAATTTAGGGAAAACGGCATTAGCAAGCAGACTTGCTAAGTTCATAATTAAGGTATTTTCAAATATTATGGGTGAAAATTAACTTACCATGCTGTCTGTGGAAACAGTGCAGAAGGCAGCAGGTTGTCTTGTGGAACGTTTATGAAATACTTGCTGGTATTGGCTGAGGCCCTGGACAAATCCACGGCAACTGAGCACTGAGGGTGTTGGTACTGGTGTAGTGGCGGCTGGAGCTGATGTCCCTCACACCGTGCTGGTGATGACATCCCCTGAACTGATGGTTTTGTCTTTTTCCTGCTTAATCATGTTTCCCCTTAATTGTGTGTCTTTTAAGAGGCAAGAAGATGTCTTTTTAAGAGGAAACCAGTGGCAGTTGTGTTAGAAGGTCCCTCAGCATCAATACCTAATGTCCCGTTCCTCTGCAGCCTAAACCTTGGGGCAGCTCACTTTCTCTGTTCCCTCTGTCAGGAAAACTGGGAGTGGGGCTGGTTGGGACATGGGTGAGGAGAAAGTTTTGGCAAGTAAAAAGGTGGTTTGATGAAACTAAATTGTTTAACAGAAATGGCAGGCTTTTGATACATTTATGTTGGATAAAACCATGAAAACCTAACTTAATATTTTGTTGGGGTTATTTTGTTTCAGAAAAGGAAATGAAAATTTAATTTCTGAATGCTATTTAAAAATTATTTCTCAATTCAATATTGACTACTGTCATTTTAGAAATGGGAAATAATTTAAACATTAACAAAGAAAACATTACTTTTAAAAAAATAGATATATAACAGACACAAACTTCCACAGTAAACATGTCCTACATGTGACAGGCTGGCAGTGTGACAGGGTGGTTGAGCTGCGCTTGACCCAAACTAGCACAAGTATTTGAAATCATGGGAGAGAAAAGACAAGGCAGAGCAGCAGTCCTGCTCCTGTGGTGGGTGGAAAGGTGGAGCTTCCTCTACAGCTGCTCTGGTTGGGAGAGGCTGAAGAGTCACAGCACTGATGGCATCTACCCACTTGGAGCTGTAGTGGACACTCGTCCAGCAGGATTTGCAGTGCCTGTGACTGGATGTGTGTGTGCATGTGGCCCATGGATACCCCAGCAGGGAGTCGGGAATCTCACTGAAGGGGCTGGTGGCAGCAGTATGGGACAGTCCCCTCTCACATCCCTGCTGCATCAGTCTGTGGAAGCAGAGTGGGGAAGGCATTTGCAAGGTGTGGTTTGGGTGTATTTCTAAGGTGTCAGTGGGGCAGTTTTGCATCCTTCTTTCACAGGAGGCTATGCTGCGTGTGGCAGGGTTAACCTTAATCACAAAAGGCATCCACACTGGAAATGAAGATGTTGACAACCTGTCAGTAAGATGTGATGTCAGGATGTGAAAGTTAGGAATGGAGATGATGTGCTAGGTGACTACAGGCTCTCATCTGGTTGTGTCTCTGTCAGGCTGGCTTGTGGGGAGAGCAAGAGTTAACAGCTAACATTGTTTTATGGCCAGTACATGTGGTAAATAAGATTACCTATAATGAGATTAGCCTTGGACAGACTAAACCACTGATGAGTTCATCTTGGTCTGAGGCAATCCTGAAGCAATTGTAGCACCAGAGAGGATCTAAGTGGTGCTGGCTGTCCCAGCAGGCCAGGGCCATGCCAGGAGGTGGTGGCTTCTCCTTCTTGGGTGCAAAGACAGCTGCTGCAGGGAACGGGTGGCTGTGAGTAATGCACCTCGCTGTAGGAATGTCATGCAAATTGATGTAATGAGCTTCAAAGGATCATCTCTGGTGAAAACTGAGTGCAGTTACAGCTCAAAATATTTGTGAGGTGCCATGTGTCCTGCCCAGCAACAGGAGGTTTGTCAGCAATGCTCCCAGTGCTGGGCAGTGGGGCACCTGAGTGGAGAGAGGTGGGAGTTTTGGGTTTTGCCTGGGAACAGCAGGAGGTAGGGCAGGGTGGGTGGAGCCCCTGCTGTGACCCAAGGGGGTCAGGCACTGACCAGCACTCTGGGATGGTGGGCACCTGCTGTGGCCTGCAGCCCCCCAGAGGAGTACTGGCTGGAGGCACGGGAATGGATGTTTTCAGGGGGCAGGGAAGAGAATTAATGCAGCCTTAAATAAATGTAGCTGGAACAAGACACCTGACAGCATGTGTTTGTGCTGTCCTTGAACAAACAGATTTTTTTCTTGGATGGATTAAATTAGTTTAGAGTTTAAGTAAAAATATATGGGGAATAGAAAAGAGCAGCCTGGTAGCAAAGTCAGTGGCTTCAGAAGAATAGTCCTGCATTTCCACATCATTTTCTCAGTGTGTTGCATACAGCTTCTCTAGGGGGGCCTCCCATAGAAAACAGCACCAAAAGGCATAAAACCCAACCAAGGATTTATAAGAGCAGCCCCCAACCTCTGCAGGGTAGACCTGGGGTGTTCCCCCTGAAGGCACGGTACCACTGGAGAGAGCTGGACGTGCACTGTGCAGACCTGGCCTCTGACAGGCTTGTATTTGCTGATGGATTCTAAGTCACCAATTCTGACATCCCACACACTCAAACCATCCATTAGATCTCTGTGGTCTTATGGTGGTGTAAATTAAATTAAAATCTGTCCATGTAGTGCTGTTGCAATGCAGAACCTATGTGGTGGTGGTTTCATGCCAGCTCAGTGTTATCCACCCAGTCTGTCCCACTGGGAATAGTTCAAATGTCTCCCTTAGTCCAAGGTCTCTGCTACAGGAATACACAAGGCAACGGCAAATGGCAAATGATCATCATTTTAGCGGACACAATTTAAATTCCTATCACTTGGACCCTTTATTTCTTTGGCTAAATCTCACTGTCATCCATCAACTTTTGATATTCAAAATCTAAATAAATTTGCTAATTTTTTTCCAATGCAATATGAAATGGTTATTCTACTTTCAGTAATTAGTCTTTTTAACACATTTAAATTATCTTTTAACGGAGGAAAATATGATCTAGAAGTCTTTGAAGCCAACCTACTCTTTTCTGCTCCTGTTGCTTTTCACTAAACACAATGTCTGTAGTGCCAGACTAAAATTATGCTGCTTAAACTTGATAAAGTACTGCATCACAACAAAAAGGGAAACCGTGACAGAGAAATGAATGGAAAGCAAAAAAATTCATAGTACGTCAGGCAGGCTTTTCTTTTCCATCTCACATTATGCAGTGTGCAAAAGTATCCAATTTGAAAAACTGACTCAGAGCAAACTGCTAGTGAGAGAGCAGGCGTGGAGGCAGACACAAAACTGCTCGCAGACCAGATTAAGTGAGCTTATTGCCAGCCCTCCCCCCAGCATATCAGAGATTTAAGCAAGCTGTGTCCTCCAGGGCAGTTGAAGCCTGGCCAGGGTCACCCCCTGAGCCCCAGCATCACCCAGGGCCGGGGCCCCCTCAGCTGTGCCTGCCCTTGGCCCAGGGCTGGGTGGGCGTTGTTTGCTTTGAAGGGTGCCAGAAATAGAGATGAACTAGATGGAACAGTTCAGCTTATTAAATTGTCTCAGTGCACATGAGAGTGAGCATACGAAGAGGGAGATTGGTATTTGCTATATTTCTCTTTCTCAGAAACACTATTAATGATCTCCCACTTCAGCACTTCCCTTGTTGGTTAGTCCCCATTCTCCAAATGCCACTATGTCACAGAGGGAACATCAGCCCAGAAATAATTAGTATGGCAATTTGGCACTCACTCTTCAAATTACATCTAGCAGTTGCATGCAAAATTGTCTGTAGAAATCATCTGGCTCTTACCAAGAGTTAGTTTAATAATGGAGCTTGTTTTGTTACCACCACTATTATGTTGAAGTCTGTGGGTAAGAATTGTTTTCCCCTCTTGCTGATGGAAACATCTTCTAGCAAAAGCAAGAGAAATTAAGCCTTTTCTGCTGCAATCTGCTTTGCTGGACTGAGGAGTCCTGACCTAATCTCTCTTTAAAATATAAGTGTTTGCTAATCGTGGCTCTCTGGGGAGACTCACCCAAATGCTGGATTTCACACACATTATAGACTATTGCAGCTCTTCCTCCTATCGCTAATTAACTATTAATTGGTGCAGAGACAATAGTAAAACCTCCCACTTCTTATGTGACTACTGAGCCTAAGGTGGGCTATGATTCTTCCTGGTACAGAGGAGGAAAGGTAGCAGGAGAAACTAAAAGACAACACTACAACACTAGAGAGGAACCACCTTTTCACTGCAGAGAGATCCATAGCCCTCAACTTGAATTTTACTCGTCTCCATCCTTAATGGATATTTTCAGGACATTTACGAGAGAAATGCAGAGTGTACTTTTCTCTCTGCCAAAAAACCCCTATCTTGAACCTGAGAAAGCTTCTTCAGAAAAAGGGGGTTTTGCCCCAGCAGGCGCAGTCCCCTGAAAATGTCCCAGTCCAGCATGTCAGCATCATCTCAGCAGCAGTATTTTGTCCAGCCTTCAACCAGATTACTAAGTGACTTAGCAATCAGCCTTTCCCATGACAGCAGGAGGTTCTGCAGCAGACCTTGCAGGTGGGATTTTAAGAGCACGAATAATAGATAATGATGGGGCTATGTCAAAGGAAAATACAACATCCCTATAATGTGGACATTACAGGATTTCTGAAGCTGCTTTCAAAATGGGTCCAAAGAAAATCTCCAGCAGTGCAGGGCCTCTGGAAAAAGAAAACAGGCAGCCAGTGTACTAGATGGAGAAAAGTAAACAAAAAGGAACAGGGTGGTTTGTGTGTGCATGTGTTTGTGCTCATGCCTCTTGGGCTATGCACACCCCCAGGAGCAGGTTCTGCACATCAGCTGATTCTCTGCAGCTGGACACATGCGCATTACTAGCGAATGCCAGGCAGTGCAGGTTGGTGTGGCCATCTTTCCTTGACTTAGTCGTAGGCTTAGTCTGTGACTATGCCCTTGGTGACACAGAGGGTATGTGCTTTTGAACATGTGGAATAGTGAAAAGCTTTCAATGCACGCTGTGAATATGCCTTCATGCGGCAGGTTCTTTAGCTGTGTGCTCTGTGGCTACTCCTTAGATTTCATCTGTTGGTTTTTTCCTATGGATTAAAAGCAATTGAGCCTGATATCACGACAGCTGTGTACCCAAGGAGCTGCGTGGGGAGGGACAGAGGAAGGTGTGATTTTCACTGTCCATTTATTCCTTGGTGTTAGTGCTTGCTTGAACTGCAGTGCAATTAACCAAACACCTGATGCTTATGCATTAGGGCACCTGATGGTGTTTGTAATGGCACTAAGTTATGAGCACTCATGGAATGGGGTGTCGTTCCAATTGTCATACTTTTCTTCTGGCAGTCTTTAAGTCCCACTGGATTAGTAGCTCCTATAATGATTATGACTCAAATTAAGCCATCTGTAAACACTAAAACTTGCAGGCTCTTACGAAATTCACAGCACTCATGTCTAGGAAATAAGTTCTGCATCTTTTCAGCTGGCTGTCAGGAAAATTCTTAACTGGTTTGCATGTGCCTTGGTCCCTTCCTCGCAGAGCATCCTCTCCCTGTGCTGTCCCAGCCAGCGTCTCTACCCTGCTGCTGTGGGGGAGGTTATGGGCATGGGGCTCCTGCCCTGCCACACATGGCTGGGGTGCGCTCTGCCTGCAGGGTGCCAAGAGGCTACCCTGAGTCGCAGTGCCTAATTTGTGGCCCTAAGTAAGTCACAAATGAGTTACAACCCTCCCAGTAGTGAGGCAGCTCCCTTGCAACACACGTATTTAACAACTCAAGCGCGAAGGAGGGACCTGTGCCTTAAAGCAGGCTGAATTCCACAACAGAAGCCAAACAGGAACCAAAGGCTGGGCTCGCTGGGTGCTGTTCATCCTTACTCCTTGTGGCAACCATGGAAGATGCTACAGAGGCTGCTCAGAGTGGTGTCACCAAGCAAATCTCCCCGTAGATGTCTGCAGCCCTTGGCTGAGTCCTTGGTGCCCTGCAGCAGTGACCAACTCCCCTGCTCATCTCCAGTGCCAGCTCACCTTCATCCAGACAGGGTTCCTGCCTCTCAGCTTGGCCTGTTGGTAAGCACGATGTGTAACTAATTATGCAAACCAAAGGTGCAGTGTAATAACACCTGGTGTGTTGCTCACACCACACCAGCAACATTAAATGCCTCCAGGCTCCTCTTCAAGTGCAAGAACAGGCCAGGACGGAACTACTGAGGAGAGGAGGGAGAAACCCAACCTCACGGATGGGCTGTTGGAGTTTCCCTGTTTTCTGCCAGGTTTAAAGGGTCAACTGGCTGACATCATGGGCTTCCCTATGAAAAGCTGGGTCAGAGAGATCTGGGATGTGTCTTAAGAACTTTAAGTGATGAGACTTTTGCTTGCTGTTGTCACCACGGCATGGCTGGCTGAGCAGCTCAGAGCCTGCTGTGAGACAAGGTTGGGGGCTTGGCTTGAAAGAAGCAGAGCTCAGCCCAGTGGTGTTGGCTGCTTGTCAAGGGTTAGCAGAACAGAGGCAGTCATTGAGATATCCTGCCCTGAGACAGCTCAGGGCTTTGAAGATGCTTTAGGTGACCTTAATTTTGATTTGGGGTGTGCAGTAATGAGCAAGTAGTGTGATGAATGCATAGAGCTGACAGAAGGCACTGGCGTCTGTAAAGAAATAGGATGTGCAAGGTCAGGAAAGGTGTGCAGGGTGAAGCGATGTTTCAGAGGCAGTGAGCATGCCAGGATGACTCATGAGCTGAACTGTGCAATAATCACAGGTAATTATTGCACACCAGCCAGGAGAAGGATTTGCATACACACCACACTGGACCACAGCGCCCATTTGGGCTTTGGCACGCTCTGCTCACAGCTCAGAGCAGACAGGCAGAGAGATGAGGAGCCATTTCCAAACAGAGCCAATATTCTGTTTGTCTCCCCATCCAGCTTCCAGACTTGACATTGAGCCATGATGTGCAAGAGTGAGGAGACAAGGAGCTACTGTCTTCAGAGTAATGAAGGGCAGATGAGTGCCTGTATTTGCCCCCTCAAACACGTCTGCACTACAGGAACGTGCTTCTGAATCTATAGTGAGGAATTCTCTTGTAAGCCAATATATTTTTCACTGAAAGGAAAACAATGGAAATCCTCAAAAATAATGAAGCCCTGTTGGATAGGACCTCTCAGGCAACACAGGATGTGGCTTATCAGCTAAGGGGAAAGGTAACACACCTGCCTGGGTCTCCTGTAGCAGAGAAATCCCAAGGGATTCCCATCGTCCTGGGGGATAGGTTTTGAGGCTGTGTCCTTGCAATAGGAAAATAACTGTAGTACCTCCACTCTGGTGCAATTATTGCCCTTGTGTTGTTTGGGTTTAATGTCACCTTGACCTTGCCCAGATACGTGGCTGGGTTGGCGCTGATGGCAGTGAGGGTGTGTGTTGGTGTGTAAAGACACAGCACAGATGAATTCCATCTCAAAGCAGCTCTGTGAATGCAGAGAAGAGCACAGATTTTCTGTGTGCCAGTGAACAGACTCCTTGAAAGCAGAGCAGATGTACAAGTCTTGTGGTTGAACACCAGGTAAATGTTCTCATGCACTGGGTAGGGGCTACTGGAACCTCCTGCCTGCTGTTCCTTGTCCCCCGCAGTGCAGCTGCCAAAACCCAGCAGCTACAGAGAGACCCTGCTATGGATCTTAGGGGTGCATCCATCAGTACCTCTAACACCATTTCTCTCCCCAGCTAGGCTTTAAGATATATGTGCTGCAGACACGTCCCTTTGGAGATAGTTTTGGAGGTAACCAGCCTTCTATCAGTGTCTCACATGACATGCTCAGAAAGAGAAACTTTACTGTAAGCAATAATTAGCATCTGTCTAGACTTATATATGAAATGTGCAATATATAAAACATACATATATATATATATACACACATGCTCACAATGTATTGCAGACAAGTATATATACAGGACTGTCTGTACGCCTAAGATTTCTTGTAGCATTTTAGATTAAATAATATGAAGCTGTACTCTTTTGGCTATAATATATATGTTTCCAATCTATTTTTAGCTTTATCTGGTTAATTCAGCCACTCTTGGGTAGCAGTAATGCTTTCTCTTCTCTTCTTATGATGCTGATTTTATTCTGGTACCCAGAGTCTCTCTGGCAATAGCTCTGCCTCCCATTCCATGTTTACCGTTGGAAAGTTGGAATTCGCTGTGATTGGTATCTCAGCAGCCCAGTGTGTGCTGCTATTCAAGTGGGACAAAAAGAAATGCTACCTAGCCACGGGTACTGTGGGGAGATGACCAGCGCTGAATGATTCACTTTTAAGACTTCAGATCCGTATCACGGGTAACTGGGATGAAGCCAGGCGTCCAAGAAAAACAAATCTCTCTCCCCCCGAGTCCCGTGGCTGGGCGGCGGCTTCGCTGCCTCGCCCCGGGGGTCATCGCCGAGCCGCGGGCTGCCCTGGGACGCGGCCCTCGGGAGCGATGTGACACCAGAAGTGACGTGTCGAACATTTGGGCTGCAGCGCACCACCCCCCTCCCCAGGCTGTCAGGAGAAGGGGTAAGGACTGGAGGAACTCCTGCTGGGGGTGCGAGCGGGCTGTCGGAACACCATGGGCTGCGGCGTGTTCTGGCTTTTATCTCCGAGTCGATGCGAACCCTCGGTGAGCCGGCGGCGGCGCCGCCCGTCCCGCTCCGGGGTGGCCCTGCCCTCTTCTCCCCCGCCAGCCCCCTGCCTTCCCGTCCCGTCCCGTCCCGTCCCTTCGCAGGGACCCTGAGAGCCCGGCTCCCTGCCGCAGCCGCCCCTTGCAGCCGCAGGTGCGGCTGCAAGCAACAAATCTTGGCCGTGTTTCTTCTCACGCGTGCCGTCCGCACACCACCAAGCAGCCCTCGGGCGCTCGCTCCGTGTCGGCTCAGGAGTCCCCGCTGCACTAGGGGTGAAATAGCCCCCGATTCGGCACAGACACAGCTCTCTGTTCAAGCGCAAAACAACCTCAGAACAGCCCTCGGCAGAGAGGGAAGCAAGATTTTAACCTTTATTTTCTAGCCCGCGGAGGAAGGTGAGCGGGGGACAGGGACTCGCAGTCCCGCGGTGCCCAGCGGTGGCCGGTGGGGCTGGGCTGTGGCTCTGGAGCCCGCTGGCGCTTCCTCAGCCACAAAAGGCTTGCACAGAGGGGCAGGGACACAGGTATTCGCACCACTATGGGAATAGGGAGAGGAAGGCCAGGCCAGGCTCCTGGTTGGTTTGAAACACACAGGTTTTTTAAATACATTTTTCCTCATGGTTGGACAAGAGGAATTTCAGTGATTTGCAGCTAAGGGTACCCCCCCCCCCCCCCCC
>WEIT01021193.1:54372-125170 GCA_013389985.1 Dryoscopus gambensis
AATCACTCCATCTTATCTGCTGAATGTATAAAGTACCCAACTGCCATTTTAAATGCATGCCAAGTTTTAGTAAAGGATAGAAATTTTGGGGGCGAAAAAAAGTAATGTATATTAATTCTTGTACCAGTATTAACCTCTGTGTGGGGGAAAAAGTGTTGGATGCAAGGCTTTTGAATCCACAAGCTCTCTGCTAACCATTACATGATATGATGTTCTGGCTAAACTTACACCAGATGACAAGTTGCCCAAAAACAAATGATGCAGAGGCTAAACATCACCATAACATTTAGCAGTCCAAACTCTTAGCCTACAGCATCACGATATGTAACGGCAAAATGAACTTAGTTCTGTATTACTTCTAGACAGCTTGGAGGATGCTTTCCATTTACAAAGAGAAACAAAGGCGTGAGGAGAATATGGCACAAGCACAACCTGCAATGCGCACAGAGCCTCTGTGCTTAGGCTTTTGTGTCCAGGGTAGGTATTTCACCTTGCCAGCTACATAACTTTCTCCTTCTGGGTCTTTGGGCATTTCTTAGACAATGAATTGCCTAGGAGGAAGCACTTAAAATTTAATTCAGGTAGGGAAGGCAGCACACAGGAATGATACAGACTCTACTAGCCCTTGTAGACTTTATGATTTATACAGTCACTCAAACAGCAGTGAATGAACAATATTATAGCAGGCAATATGCTCTTGTGCTGTTACTTCTATGCCTTGTCTTTTTAATGAAGGAGTTTATACCTTTAAAGTTAATTAACTCATTTCTCAAAATCATTTACACATCTGGTCTGTTTCCAGTAAAACTTCAGTTTCTTAACTTCTAAGTTGTATTAAAGAAAACCAATACCAAACCCCCCTTTGTATCAGACGTGTTACTTCATTTGTAATGAGTTCAGATGTGGAATTGCTAGTAATGATAGATTTCATGGGCTGAATTTGGTGTGTCATTTTGCACTGGTCGCTGCTGGAAGGACAGTCAGATAAACAGTGGCCAAGAGCCTCTGTTGTACTCAGTGTCCCACCACTGCTGCAAAGCAGGCCCAGCCTTGGGGTGTCTCTGGCATGCACCAGGGCACCAGGGCCCTCTCTGCCACTGGCAGACAGCAAGTTGCAGCTGAGGGAGTCTCCAGTTCTGGCTACCTCTACCTATCACCATGGCCCCCACGGCTACCTGGCACCAGCATATTACAAAGAGCTTTTCCAGCTGCCTGTGGGGCCTGTTTTGGTTACTGCTGGCCAAGCCTCTGGCTTCCAAGGGGAGCACTGGGTGTTGTGGGGTCTCATCGAAGCCCCACTTCATCCCAGGCCTCTGCAGAGTTTGTGGCACTGGGAATGGCAGCACTTGAGAAGAGCAATGTGGGCAGGGCTGTCACTGCCCTGCTGTGCCACACACAGGGAGCCATCCTGCTTCCTTCTGATGGGCAGACATTATTATTTGAATTAAACTATTATTTCAATAACTGTTACGAGGTGTGGGCATGGCTTGGGAAGCATTAAGCCCAAGGTAAACAAAGAGTGTAGGACTCCATCTGCTTTTAACAGCACAGTTCAGCAACATGACTGTTTGGGCAGCACACAGAGCTGAGTACTGTTAGTATTTACTGTAGAACACCTCATGCCAAATTTAGCCTACAAGCTGATCACAGGCACGAGGTTTCATTATTTCAAGTGATTTATTCTTTTCTGATGCGAAGAACAGCTCTTCTTTGCACCAAATGCTGCTTGTGAAGTCTGCTTTTCCACTTAAGGGATGCTAAGCAGAAGCTAACCAATGAAATGAAGGTAAATTTAATTACAAAAACATAACATTCTTCAAAACCAACGGCTCACTCTCTCTCCAGCAAGGAAAAATACAAATAGAAACCCTTTGGCAATGCTGAGGAAATATCTGGGGCTGAGGTGAAAGGGGCACAGCTTGACAAGTATGCTAAAAGCTGAATGTGGATTACCCGTGAGTGCAAAAATGAATAAATGTGTTTTATTCCATTATATTAATGAAATGGTTAATTCGGTTGCTATAGCAACAAGGAACAGCCATGCTAAAAAGCTAAAGGGCCATACATAATGCCAGATACAAGGTCTCTCTAATTCTAAAGCGGATTTTCTTAGCCACAATAGAAGTGATGCTTATTTTAAATATCATCAGCTTTTGCATCAAATCCTTAAGCTAATCCAATAAATAGACTAGTAGCATAAAATAGCATACGCGTTGGCACCTCATAAAACTTATGAAAGGGGTTTACCTATGCACAGTTATACGAAAGGATCCACAGAGTGCAGTGTGGGATGCTTTAAAGAGAGTGCTCTGTGTGTGACGGTGAACCAGCAAATGTGTTACACTGGGCAGCTCCTACAGTCAGGAAAGGCAAGTGCCTGCAGGGGCAACCACTGCAGCACTAGCCCAGTGCTGATAGCTATTTCACCTTATAGAAAGTAGACTTTATATTCTTTTTGCCTGCATTTCATGTGATTTTGATTAAAAATAGTAATTCCATAAGGTTTCAGTGAGGAATCCTGCCGTGCTTGCTTTTGTTTAACATGAAAGTCATGGACAGTGTGACCCTTGCCAACAGCCAGAGGACAGACTATAATTACTGAAGCCTATGCAAAGCAAAGAGCAGTGCCCACTCTGCCCTTCAGAGGAGCCTGGAGCAGCCCCTGCACTAGCAGGGCTCCCTGGGAAAGGAGCTGGGGAGGGGCATGGCGCTGCCCAGCCCCAATGCTTTCATCAGGCTGCAGCCCTTCACCAAGCGCAGGACCACTTCCACTCCTTTGGCTCCCTCTTGTTACAGTGAGATTTATCAAACACCACCTCACTCACTCTGCCTGTGACAAATAAAAGTCAATATAGCACACTCACAGGAGAAACAGAATTCACTGGCTCCCCTTGTTGAACTCAGACTTAGAAAATTTGGCCTCGTACACCTTCACAAGCAACATGGGTGACTTTTATCTGCAGGCCACCTGATCTGCATGATAATGGCAGTTATGTTCCTGAGAAACATAATTTCTCAACAATTGAATATGAAGCTTTCAGTGCTGAGGCCTAAACCTGTCTGCAACAGGCAGAAGTAAAAGCTGTGATGATAAGCAGTCTCTAGACTAAACAGGTGAGAATAATGTCCTTTAGGATGATAATTAGCTCCAGTCAGTGGCATGTGATTCTAATCAGCAATTGTGAGTGTGAACTGGCGACTGGAGGCATTTGATACTGCTTGCCTCTTGCTGAAATGCAATAAAAGAGAGCTCACCACTGGAGGCAGAAACACTGAGGAGCAACGTTAACTGCATCACTATGCTGAAGTAAAATGTTTGGTCTTACAAAAAGACAAGGCAGATCAATGGTTGCCATTGTTTTAGTCAACTTGTATGAAAATAATTTTTTAAGATTCTCCTGAACCCTACAAAGTACCTCAAAACCAGATGAGAAACAGCTTTAAACTATTTGCTGCCCTTAAGGATCCTGGTTGCCAGTATATGTGGAAAGGCCCACGCAGTGCAGACAGATGAATTCTGTGTAACCTCCCCTCTAGAAGGTGATGCGGTAGTGTCCCTGCCATGAGGTGCAAAGGCAGCTCCCTGCAGAGCACGAGGAGTCCTCCTGCACCTACTGCACTGCAGTGCTGAGGGTACGTGTGAGGGTAGGTATTTCTACAGCATCACAAGACACCCCAATAGTTCAGAGGTTTGCTAGCATTTGCCAAGGGACAGATACACTGAAGGGCTACAGTGTTCAGCTCCTGAGCCGCAGCAGAAAGGACTTTGTTCTGCTCAGGGCTGAGTCCAAGCTAATTCCCATACACTGCCCCAGCATCCAGGGAGGTGTGTCATGGTAAAGCTTAATAACTTGCAGTCCTTTTACAGAAAAGGAACAATTGCATTTCCTTGTGGTAACTTTAGTGTGCTTAAGCTAGAAAAGGGGAAAGTGCGTATGTGTGTTTACTGTTAAGATTTGGATTGTTTAGGGCTTTCTTTGTACAGAGGTGGTAAGTGTTCACCTGCCAAGTTGGCCTCCAGCTTCACTGCTTGATAGCAATGAGAAGATCTGCTCCCATGTCACAAGAATCATGATAGGCAGATTCAGACCTCCAAGAAAGAAGGGATAAAAGCAGGATCTCTACTCCCGGGCAAGGCCAGCATGGACGTTTGCACAAGACCCAGCAGACTAACCTGAGGAAGAGTTATTAAAAATTGATCTCCCGGAGTAACAACTGGAAAGATTAATTTCTCAGAAAAGAAAGGAAATGGCAACAGCAAAAACAAAGCAACCCAGATGGCCCATAAGCAGACTAATTATATGAAAGACCCAGAAGCAACTCTGAAGTTACCAATCCAGCTGCCGAGAGTGTCTGCCAGGTTGCCAGATGTTGCCAATGAAAACCTATCTTCCACAGTTCATCAAAGAAGTGGAGCTGCCTGGTGAAGTGAAACCTCTGCCAATAAAATGAATATTTTATCTAAAAAATATTTTCTACTAGGAAATGTTGAAAAATATAAAATTTTAACAACATGTCCAACCCCATATTACAGTAGATAAATAGTGAAACATACATACAGAATGCATTGCAAGATCTTATTGATAGGAAATATCTGTGCTTAACATTTTATTTCTAAGGCTATAGTCTTGGATTGTGTTAAACAAAGTGGTTTTATAAGGCATAAGGTTGATGGCACTCAGCTGGGGTTTGGATAATTTGCCTTGAATCTAGCAGTGGCTTTTGCCACTTTGAGATAAACGGCTTAAAGACAACAAAGCTGGAGGAGCCAAAGGTGACAGTAGTAGGCACTGGAAGGTGGGGAGGCTGCAGAAATGACACTAAGCCACTCTGTGGCTGCCAGGTCACCTCTCCCAGAGCTCTGTGCCCCCCAGGACACAACAAAGAGGAGCAGCAATTCTAGATGGGCAACTTACATTTTGCTCCTGCCAAATTTATGAACTGAGCAAATGGATGGCTGCTAGAAAGGCCTCCTCTAGCAACTGGTACAGTATCTGAGTAAGGAGCACTTCAACACTGGAGACACAGGCTGCCCAACGGATTCATGCAAAGACTAGTCTTAATTTTGCTACAAGATCAAAATTAATATTCCATTTTAAATGAGGAAATTAGGTATTTTAAATATCCTGTGTGATTTTTCAAATGTGTCTATTAATGTGCCAATCCAGTGCCTTGGAAATATTATATCAGCTCATCCTAGAGGCCAAAACCCAAACTGCCTGCATAGACTGTTATAGCAAGGCAAAACATCTCTTTTTTCCAGTGAACATGTATGGGTGCATTGGGATTCACACAAGCATATTTGGCAGCTTTTTCAAGTAATTCTTGGCCTGCAGAGCATCCACTAAACATGGGGAGCCTTTTCTGTTCAGAAATATGATACAAATAAGAATGTGCTACTGGAGGATGAGCTATGGCACTTCTATCATAATTTAATTTGTCAAATATAGTTTACAGTATTTTATGATAATAATCAATAGCACAACATGTCTAAAAACTGCAAGGGCTGGGGTTGGAGGATGTCAACCATCATGTCTTTAATAATACATAACTCCTTAAATGTGCAACTAAATCACTGAAATATATGAGCTTAATTTGGAACCTTTTACACTTTGAAAATTCATATCTCTTTTTTAATAACTGGCTACAGAATTTGCAGACTAGACCAGATTTTTCTAATTTGTTTCCTTGGCTCTTAAATGCACTAAATGGGATGGATTCCCCAAGACCAATGTGAAAAACATATAAACCTCAGGAAAATGTCCTTTGTGGCTCTCTCCTCTGCCTATTTACACCTCACCTTACCCTGATGACTTAAGACATTCCTGCAGGAGACCTAAATGTGGCTATTTCTCTGAGTTCCTGCAACACACAGATTTATTGCCAGCTGTCAGAGTTAGAAACAAATGCATTTGGGAATGAAACTGTTAACAGACTTGACAGAACAAGACGGGGGAAGAGGGTGGGTAGTAAGAAGCCTCTATAACATAACCCATTATTCCTTCTTTAGTAAACAAATTATAGTCTTGATTCACAAAGAATGCCTTTACCTCTCCAAAGATTACTTTATAACCACTGAGGAATACTGAATGTCCTGTGACTTACTGAATATCCTTGGAAAAGCTCTAATTTTGCTGCTACATTTATCAGGTTCTTAGATACTTAAAGTAGGTCTCTTGGCATTGTCCTGTGTTTGAAAGAAGCCATCACACTACCAGATGTGATGCCTTCAGGACAGTACGAGAACCAGGTCTGGGCATGCAGGAAGAGAAGACCTGGAGAGGCTGCTCCGCTCAGTTGCAGGTGACACAGCACCTCTCACCCGCAGGGCTCGTGGTAGGCAGGACGCAGAGAAGTACATGGTAACAGCCTGGGAGAAGACAGCTACTTCTCCTTGCATCTGCTGTCTGGGAACATAAAATGATACTTTCAGACAATCTGATTTTGATGTCTTTTTCTGCCCCACTCAAGGGCATGCTGCTTGTTAGGCAGCTCCTTGGCAGAGGGACAAGCGGTACATGCAGACACTATCCAAACTTTGTCGCAGACATTCACAAAACAGCTTGTTCTTCTGTGAGTCCACAGTAGCTCATGTTAGATAAGAAACTACTGCAAGACTAGGAGCTTTAAAGAAGTTGCAAGCAAATATTTTCTAAGCAGTATGACTATCTGTTCCTGTTTCATCTGAGTCTGAAAAATCCACAATGATAAACAGGAAAATTAAAATATGAAGAGAAAGCTGTTAGTGGAGACACTGGGCTTGAGCCTGCCAAGCAAGCCCAAAGCACCAGCAAAACAGCAAGGACACTAAATGAAATGACATTTGAAAATGTTCAAATTTACAAATGCGTGCACCCCGTGTATGTGGAGAAGGAAGGCAAAAGGAAGGGAAGTCACAGGCAGACAAAGAGGTGCCAGAGAAGGGCAAAGAGCATGATACATTCTGCACTGTAGGCAATCAATGGAATAATGTACATGGGAATTAATTCATTAATGGTTCCTGGAGTGAATCTTAGAGATCATGAAGCACCAACTGACAAGGCTCTACAAAAAAAATCTGTTTAGTAAATGCAAAAAGAAAAATCACAAACAAACCCAAGTTGGTTTCAACATTTATTTATAATTCAGTGTACAATTCATAAATCAAGAAAAAAAAGCCAGGGTATATTTTTAATCAAAGCTTTTGCTGCTCACAATATATGGTATAAGAAATTGAACTGATAGATCATTTATTATTGTTATGAAACTAAAGGCTTTATATTCTTAAGTGGAGTAAAGCAGACAGCAATATGTTCATATTAGAAAGTTCCTACTGTGAGTGAAAAATGGATTAAAATTGAGATATTGTTTAGTAAGACAGATGACTCTGTATTTATTTTTGGCTGTGAAACTACTAGAACTATACACAGCCACTGAGTATGAAGAACTAGCACTGGGGGAAATCACCTTGCCTTGTGTGTCTGCGTTTGGCAAACGCAGCCTGCAGGGTGTGTAGTCCATTTGCACGCAATCAGATCTCTGACCTGAAACGTGTACATTCTGGAACATTAATTGGCACAATTAAAAAGTTATTTAGAGGATGAGCTTGGAGCAAAAAATGTTGTCTCTTAGAATCCTGAAACGCAACCTGTACTTCTAATAAGCCATTTGAACTGTTTGCAGAGAGATGTTGTAAGTTTTCACTGAGGGGAGCAAGTAATGATCAAACCACCCATGCAACACACAAATCTGAGGAGTCCAGCATGTGTCAGTGCAAAGCAAATTTATTCTATAAAGTGACTAGTGTGAAAAAGAATTAGAAAGGATTATAAAAATATACTACCATATGTTGTAGTAGTTGAAAATGATTAATCCAGTTCTTAAATCCTATTTTAAACTCCCTTTCATTTGTGTCTATAGAAAAATAGAAGCCACATCGCTTTGTTTGAATGCTATGTAGTTAATTACATCTTCTAAGAAACTCTTTTAAAACTAAATGTAATGTTTAATTACAAAATGCCCTCCTTGAAAACAGTTACATTGATTTGTAGTTCATTAAAAATGCTTTCTTAATTATATTTCCAGCCAGAAAATACACAGAGATTAAAGACTCTATAGAGAAGTTTTGAAATCACAGCATGAATTGTAACAAGAAAGTTACACTTCAAATAGTGGACCACTGACAGCCACGACCACCTTTCTGGTGGTCAAAACTTAATTGTTGCAAAAATAGTAATTGGAAGCAGTGTTCATTGTAGCCGCTATCAGTATTACATTTTTTTATATGAGTAGATTTGCAAGGACTAATTGGAAAGCAAATCAATTGCATCAAACAAGCGTAAAGTTGCCATCAGCTGTCGGGCCGGGCACCTCAGTGCACGGGGTTCACGGCTAAGGGCAGCCCGCGCTTGGGCTCGTAGGGGGTTGTCCTGGAAACCATGCGGATGCAGTCGATAACAGGGCACACGCTGAGACACAGGGTGCAGCCTGTACAGCTGTCAGTAACCGTGGGCAGGTGGGTTTCGGGATCAAACTGGATAGCCTGCGACCGGGAATAAACATTATTGATGCCATGTACAGAAAAGGTCAGAATTGCTCCCGTTCTAGTGTCTGCATTTCCTGCGCTACAGCACTTGGAGACATCTTAGTGTGATTCTGCACTGCAGCTATAGCAACTGTTCCACTGGCAGGGAACAAAACAGCCCCCTCTCCAGACACTGTGAAATTAAAGAGGTGGGCCAAATAACACCTCGGCAAACGCTCATGGGTCACAAGGGCTGGCTACAAAAGGAGGCGTTTGCTCCACGATATTTAAACTCCCAGAGGGTATTTCTCCTTCACGTGAATGAAATATTTCCTCAGATATCAATGTGCTGGGGTTACTGGCTTAGAGGAGACACCAGACACCTGTGCGGCTTCAGCACAATGCCCATCACAAGACATTCTTTTGACTTTTACTGTCAGCACAGCATAAACAACCTAATTTAATAAACAGTAGAGAAAAACAGAGCTCATTGTGCCTCATGTGATTACTTTCCTTTGCAAATCTTTGAAAGGAATATCAGAGTTTGGGGCAGGGAGGCAGAGCTTGCTTTAGTTCTCACGTTCCATGCAGTGAATCCTCATTACCCATTAGGGTGATAAGTGTATTTGAATGTGAAATAACAATTGCAGTCTCAATGATATAAGCTCCTGGTTATAATGGAAATGGCAGTTAATAGCAAAACCAAAAGCATCACACAGCCACAAAAGTGTCAATATCTAAGAAGTAAGACTAGAAAAGTAAAAAATTTTAAAAAGCACTGAAAGCACTAAATATGTACTTTGAAGAGTTTAGGAGGGAAAACAGGCCTGAAAGTTGAACTCTGGCAAACAAGCAGTGCCTTAGCAAATCTCCCTGACCACTGGGAGGTGGTCAGCATCTGGGGGAGGCAGGTAGGGTGATGGGAAGTACTGGTGCTGCTGCAGGTTGGCTCCAAAGGCAGATTTGAGGCATTTGGGGTTTCAGTACTAGGAAGGCACAGAAGTTGCTGTAGCAACCAGCAAGGGCATGAAGTCTGTAGTGACTGCCCTGGATCTCTGAGTTTTACTTTAGCTTGAGTACAAAGAGAGCTCTGGCTTGTGAGTATTTAAGGAGGACTCCTTTCTTTCTCCCTAACAACAATGCACATCTTGAAAGGGAGTTCAAAGAGGGAGAGGAAGTCAGGACTACAGTGCTGACTTTAAATTAAGGAAAGCTTTTCTGTTGGAGTCATACAAGGTGACAGCTGTATAGAGCAGCATGGATATTTCTAAAACAAAGGGAAGCATAAAGCAGATGCTGTAGGGTGAGGGGGGTTGTTGCTAATTTACTTACAATTAAGAATTCCTTTGCAATTCTGTTCAATAATTTCTTTTCAATTTCCTAATTAAATAAGGAAAAAGCATCTTTCTTTTGTGCTTAGAAAACCTTCTGGGCGTTTAAACTTTGGTTCTTTTGATGCTGATTTTTTTTTCCAGTTACAGAAAATAAAAATTATTAAATCTAAACCCAATCTTTTGCTCTCTAAGGGTTATATGAAAAATATAATATTCCTGAGAAATCTGACAGGAGGGGAAGAGGTGAAGATTGCAATGTCAAGAAGAAATTTAGAAAGCTAAAAGGCTACTGTACTAATCTATTTTAGTATAAATACAGCATTAATTTTCTTGTATCAGTGGAAAAAACCTTTGCTCTGACATACTTGTTTCAATTGCAGTTGATTTTCAATGGAAGACTTCTTTCTGTGACTTTATGCAGTTCAAGTCATCAGACCTATTATGGATTAGACTGAATTAAAGAGGAACAAAAACTCATGGTGTCCAGAGGAGACCTGGTGCTCAGTTAAAGTATTTGTTTCTTACAAGCTCTTCTGATATTAAGATGTATGGAAAAAATCATGTAGAAATTATTGCTTGCTGCATATTGGATTCCATGAAAGTTATGCTAGACCATATTTTGGTTTTCTAAAAGAAGATGAGCCCTCCTGTACTGCCTTTTTTACTTCAGACCAGCTCCAGGGGGCATGGCATGGAATGGCACCTAGACGTGCTGATGTATTTCATATAACTTGCTACCATACTGAGCAATCAGAAAAATACTTTGCTGCAAACAGGAGCCTCAGCTCAAAATTGGGCCATTTTCTGGTCACAATGATTTCTGCAAACTTCAACCTGCTGCTCTAAACCCTGGCAGTTTTCCTGGAGAAAGGATTTGTAACTCAATCAAGATCAAAACAAAACCCCATCTGCCTGAAACCTGAATTAGTTTGGTTACTCTGAGGGAACAAGAACGGGGTTTCTTAAAAAGCATTTAGCAATAAGACCAGCCCTTGTATCCCTGCATCCCCCTGGTGGGAAGGCATGTGTTCTTCCCTTTCTCCCTCATGTACTTGAAAACCATCAAGAACTACATTTAATGTCGTTCAACTTGGGGCTCCTTCATTTTCTTCCTCTTAAAAAGAACCCCACTTGCAGTCCGGGCCCTGTGACAGTGACGTGGTCTGTGCAGCCCCCCAGGACCGGCCGTGTTCCAGCACGGCTTGTGAGCCAGAGCCTGGGAGCATGATGGGCTTTGAATTCAACATTTTAGGCATCTGTTTTTGCCACCTGCTCATTAACAGAAGGTGAATTCTTTCTTCCCAGCAGCAGAAAGATAACTCATCGTGCCTCTCTGCTAATTACAGCTGTGCTCTTACCTGGTAGCCAGAATCATTACAGGTCATGTAGCATTTGCCACAGTTGATACACATTTCCTCGTCAATCAGAGCCACAACTTGCTCTGTGTTGCACAGATCACCATATGTTCCAATATACTGCAGTGCTTTTCCAATTACATCCTAGGGGGAAAAAAAGTTATCGACTCATTTATAAGATACCTAGGCAGTCTCCATAGCTGCACTGGAGTGCTCTCTAGTACTTTAACATGGAAGGTTTGGCCATGCATTTTGATGATGTTTAGGATTTTTCTTATAAATTTCCAAGAGGCTGACCTTCATATGCCCTGTAAAATACAAAGAATCTTCCACACAGGCACATTTTGAATGTAGGTGGTACTAGAAGTATACATTGTGTACAAACACATTCTGCAAACAGGTTACACATTTAGTACTCGATTTTGCATGTGCTGTTATTTTGCCATGATTGGGTGAAACATCAAGGAACAAAATGGAATGTAAAACAGGAGTGACAATCAGATCATCTTTGGTCATTTCTCACTAGCACAGATTTAAGAACTCACAGCAAGGAAAGAAAAAACTGAGAGAGAACAATAACAGGTCTTCTCTCTTTAGCAAGATGCACAAACAACATGATCATCAGTTTATTACAAATAGTGCACAGAAGTAAGCTCTGGGTCTAATCCTACAAGATCTGTTAGCTTCACAGGGAGGAACTTGTGGCATCAACCTTACACACATCAGTGCTGCAAAAGGTGTATGGCAGTGCAGCACATGGGTACACACCACAGAAAGGAAAGCTCTGCCACATAAATTAAATGCAGAAATGAGTCCAACCTTGTGTTCCTAGTCTGCTAAGAACTTGCAAAGCCAGCACTACTTTCTGAAAGAATGAGGTCTACCTGGTCTTCAGCACTTGCCCAATAGTATCTTTACGCAAAGAGACAAATTTCTACCTTCACTGGTTGCAGTATTAGGATCTATGAAGTTGCTCCTAATGACTGTTGAGGTAGAAAATTCAACCAATTCCTATGCCCAGGAAGAAAGACTGGCAAATTGTAATGTTTCTTTGTTCCAAAAACACTCAATGTTTTCTCTCTGCCAAACCCCATAGCTGCTGCCATGTGAAATATCTTGGTTGCATTCATTCAATGATAAAAGCATTCCAGTTCTTCTCAGCAACATGCAGAGAACATTAATGCTCTTTCAGCATAAAACAGCTATGGCACATTGCTAAAGGCAGCATGATGAGCATGGACAGATGACTGTGAGTAAGTTATCACAGCTTAATGAGTTAACACCCATCACTTGAGCTGTGCAAGCTGTGCATGGTCCAAATTCATTGCAAATTTGATGTAAAATCTGTTTGCTTAAACTACTGTAAAAGGTCAATTAACTACTACGAAAGTGTTTCAGCTAATACTTTTTACTAGGACAAGACTTGAACACGGAGCCCTTTACTGTGACTCCACTGATGAACTACAGTAACTAAATCAAATCTGATCTCCTAGGAGCTGCTTACACCCCCATCTTTTCACTTCCAGTTCTCACTCAGAAACCATCATGGATTTACTGGATTTACAGCAGTTTTCAGGTGTCTGCAGTCTTCTGTGTCAGTTGAAATACTGTAGTGGTAGAATTCAGCTTCAGCTTGTTTCAGCTCTCATGCAGGCTTGTCTGTTGACAAGCCTTGTCTTTAGAACCTGCTACAGGTTTCAAAATACACGTGTCTGTGTGTGATCTACTGCCCCCAGCAACGCTAAGTATCCTTAAGCCTCTCGTGTGTGTATACAGCCCCCAAACATTCCACTGCCAAAAATGCATGTTGCCTGCTACTGATGAGCTGTGTGCTCAAGAATTTAAAGAAATGATGTAAAACCTGCACAACATACAATTAAGTAGCTTTCCACTGCCTGCCTGTGTTGCAAAAGTAACAGGGGGAGATTCCTGATAGTGAAGAGCTTTTCAGTCTAAAAAAAGCACCTGTTTAAAGAGCATAGGTAATTTTCTAAGGGAGGTTCTGGATTCACATTTGTATTCTTTAAATATTGTTTGGATGTTCACAAAACCCACAGAGCTCAAGTGGGTTGCAGAGATGAGCTACTCAAATAACCACGGAATGGAGTGCCTTGCTTGTGAGAGAAGACAAAAAGAACCTTACAAGATGTTTAGCCTAGGAAGATGATGGCAGAGCAGGAATATAATGTCTATATCTATCTATCTATCTATACATCAGGGAGGAAAAAGAGCTATTTAAGTTAAATGGCAATGCTGGCACAAGAACACATGATTATAAGCCAGCCATGAATAAATTCAAAGCTGGAAATTAGAGAAGGTTTTTTAAATGGGAAAGGAGTGAGTTGGTTAATGCCCTTCTAGGGAAACAGCTAGAGGAGAGGGGGGAGACAGTCCGAGGTTTAGGGTAGCATTAGATAGCTCAGGAAATGGTTGCTTGAAACAACATGATCAAAATTGATTTTTCCAGCTACAAACTTACAAAGGGAATAATGAAAACAATGCATAAGGCATGATGATTTCTGCATTTTTAACCAAGTCTCACTTCTCACAAAATCACAAAAATACACTTTTGGGGACTCAGAATCCCAAACAGGGAGCATGATGACACTTTAGAGGCCTGAAAGTGATTTCAAAAGACTGTGTCAATGATTTACTGCTCATTTACACTCATTGGTGTTGTGTCTTTTAATCACTTCTTTCTCTCAAGCAAATACTGTATCTTTATTCATTTGCAAAGTTTCAAGATATTATTGGCTAAAAAAGCAATCGTACTTAAAAGATGTTCTGCAGGTGCACTCTTTTACAGCATCTCAGAGCTTCTTGTTTTCATCAAATCATAAATGCTTGGAACAAAATAAACAGTGCAGCAAGAAATAATCAGCTTTCCCTGTTTAAAGCAGTTTCACTCCAAAAAGCAACTGTCTAAAATGGTACTATGGGATTCCACACTTGGTATATCTCAATGGCTTCCGGATCAAATTTGCACTGTATACAGATTAATTGTTGTTTTTTTTCCTTTTTGCCAACTGCCAGACCTGCAAACAGAAGCCAGGTTCTGAAAGTCAAGCTGTGTTGTTTCTGGCTTATGCATTACCAGCAGCAGTTAAAAAAAACCCCAAAACTAAAACAAAACTGGAAGTTAAATTTGGTCCTAAGCTGCACCTTTGCAACAGCAGGGATCTAGAGTACTCTTTTTGATTACTGTTGTGCTCTCCTCCTCTTCTCAGCAAAACCGTACTGAAAAAACTGGGAAAGGAATGTAGTCCTGCAACTGGAACTGTCAGGGAATTCAGTTGCTATGGAGAGAATCAGAGCAGAATCCATTAGTTTTATGTTACTAATGAATACAGAAAAAGAATTCTTTTTGTCACTAAGCTAAGCAGATGTGGTTTTGAGTATACACAAGGAGAAGATCTGTTCAGCAGGATATTATTTTTTGCAGTTCTGTAACAGCTGCATTTTAATGTTAATGTATCAAACATTTTATGGTGATTAGCTTTTCATTAGTCATCATATTAGTAAACCTATATTTGCAAATACAATTAATGGTTCAGCTCTGGTCCTTGTAGACCTGCTGTGTCCATCTTCATGCAGATGCTTTTGTAAAAGACCACACTGTGTTCTAGAGATAATGAACATCAGAGGCCTCTCATTAGAAAGCCATACACAGTGCAGGTACTGCATGTCATAAAGCAAGTTCAAAGGGAACACACATTAGGGAGGTACCTGCCTTCCACCTGATCTTTTTTGGCAATAAAGGTGAGGTACGGTCAGAGAGTGAGAGATGAAAAGAAGAAATGTTAGAAAGAAAACTATGCATTAAAGAATAAAAAGTCACCAGAAGCTGAGGGTACATGACAAAGGTAAATTTACAGTAAAGTAGCTAACAAAAATACATAAAACTAACTTCTTGAAAGATGCTTTGCCAATACTGAAAAAAGGCTACTAAAGGTACTCTGAGATTTGGGGACCTCTAAGCCTTGTTTTCAGTGTAACAGTTGCTAGCTAAAGTGGGACTTACAAAATAATTCAAATCACAGAATCATACAATATCCTGAGCTGGGAGGGACTCACATCATTGAGTCCAATTACTGGCTGTGCACAGGCCAATCCCAAAAAAGCACACTGTATGCCTGCGAGTGTTTCCACTTAGATGAACCTTTGTGACATAAGTCAGTTTGTTTCCTATAATGAAAATTATGCTTCGTGTATTGATCACAATTCTTTATGAAGACCATGAAGTAATAAATCCAAAAAACTAAAAAAAACCAAAAACCAAACATCAAACCAAACAAACCAATCAACCAAAAACAAACAAACAAAAAAAACCAAACAAAAAAACCCCAAACAAAAAGCCCCTAAAACACCCCAATAATTTTAATGTTTGACAAGGCCTCTGACAGCAGCCTGTGACACAACAGAGCTCTGAAATTAATTAGCCATGAAGTGGCTAAACAGAGCAAAAAAAAAGGGCTGGAATACAATGATCAATGTTCAGAAAAGGTAAAATATTAGCAGAACAAAGTGTCTCAATTTTCTGGTTTAGTTGTGATACTGTTTAATATGATTGAGTATGTTTCAGGAAAAGATTGGAATCAAAAGATTCTAGAGTTGATACAAGTTTTCATTTAAACTAAATTAAAGAAAATCCAAGGAACTTGTAGGTATTTTATGAAATTAGATGAACAGGTACTATCACAGTGAAAAAATGTAGTTTGACGAACAGCTTATCAAAGTAAGTAACTTTTGATGATCTTGCCAACAGATACATTCTAGATTAAAGAAAGCTATAAAAGAAAACAGGATAGGAGACACCACTGACAGCTCACAGAACTGTCCTGGTCAGAGGCAAACAAACTAGCAAGGTGTTAGGACAGAAAATAGCCCCATAACTACTGCAGTGCTGTTGTTCTAATTAACCACCCATGGTGTGAAATACGCAGTCATTCCAGTCTTACCAAGAGAAGCACAGTGCCCCGGAGCACTGGACAACGATTAATGGGATGAAATTTAACAAGTCCAAATGCCAGATTCTGCACTTAGGATAGAGTAATACCAGGCAAAAATATAACCAGGAGAGGAGTGGCTGCGGAGCGCTCTGCAGGAAGGGATCTGGGGGTGCTGGTGGGCACAGCTGGGTGTGGGCTGTCCCTCTGTCCTGGGGTGCAGCAAACATGGCACAACTGGCCAGAAGAGGCGACCATCCCACTGTGTGCAGCACTGCTGCGGCCTCACCTGGCGTGCTGCCTGCAGCTCTGGGCCCCACCACTTCAGAAGGATGTGAAGGTACTTGAATGCATCCAGAGCAGGGCAACAAGGCTGGGAAAAGGGCTGGAATGTCCTATGAGGAGCAGCAAAGGCCTTTGGCCTTGTCTAGTTTGTAGTCTGTCCCCTACAGCTTCCTGGGAAAGAGGAAGTTTGAATTTCTAGGATTTCTCCCCATATCTGAAGACTAAAATTTACTTAACCTGTATATATATATGTATAATGAGAATATTCTCTGAGGTACTGTGATGGAGAGGAGAGGGTCAGAGAGGGCTGTGTCAGAGAGGAGACCATTATGGGCTGTTGCAGGGGAGATTATTTCTGTGATTCGTGTTTGAGTAAATACTTGGGAGAAGCCACCTTAGAGTCCCAGAAATTAGGGGAGACACACGCATAGCTCCACCTGAAATATGCAACATCTCCACATTTATGATGAAGATTACAATATGGCCTTTTCTAGGCAGGCAAGCACAAGGCAAAACTACTCATGTTAAACCACAAAGATACATGGCAAGAAGGATCTAAATGGTACAATCGCAAAATAGTTATGGGAAAATAGCGCTGTCCCTACTTCAGTATTCCTCACCTCTCAAGAGGCTTTTAGAGATTTAGCACAGCGCTGGACTAAATGTGGCTAAACGCCTCCCACAGTGCTGGCTTTTAGACGGGTGCTTACACATCAGCAAAAAAAGACTGGCATATTATGTATGTGCAAAAGACCATGTAAATGTATCTGTACAAACAAGGGTGAAAAATATTTCAAACACAAGGAATTTAAGCTTGAGGATCTCTGTGGATATTTTTCCAGCAGGTGAAACAGCATGTCATGCCCTGGCTAAGAGAGCTATGCCAGAATGTTTGAACTACCAAAAAATCTCTACAGCAAGACTTCTGGAATAAAAAAAGGAAGGAATAAAATAAGCAGATAAATGGTGACTGAATATTGTGGTATAGGCCCTGAAGGACAAAGAACTAAATTATTAGGAAGAAAACACAGGAAAATATAAGGAAAGAAATTAAAGTAATAAGGAGGTAACCTGAGGTAGGCAAATACATCTGTGGCAGCTGTACAAGGCTGCAACTGAAAAGATCCAGGGCACATATCCACATACAGCACAATTTCTGATATTAAAGACAAGTGAGAAAAGAATAACTAACACTGCCGAATATCAAACTATGCAGTTTCAATTAATACTGAAAAATAGAGAAAATAAAGAGAAAAGCCATGGGAAAAGACATCAAAAATAAATTAGAGTTTGAATAATCACAGAGGGGTTTCAAATTGACAAATAAATGGTAATTTGACAGCATGTGGAATTTATATAAATGTTGGAATTTACATATCACCAACTCAACAGCCGATTAGACTGATGAAGAAATTTTGGGGAGGCATCAGGAAATTTGTAGCAACCCTCCAAAAATACAACCAGCCAATGCAGGGGTCACAGCTCTTTCAAGGGTACCCATCTCTCTTTTAGGTACTGGAATGCGCTCTAGAGTGCCCCCAGAGCCTTCTCTTTTCCAGACTGAACAACCATAAGTCTCTCAGTCTGTCTATATAGGAGAGGTGCTCCTGCTGTTTGATCATCTTGGTGGCTCTCTGAGGGCTTCCTGCTTGTGTCTAAGTTTGTCCAGGAGATACTGTTCCTCCCTGCAGGCCTCTGGGCATTTTGCCCTGATTTCCTCTTTGCTGGGATGCATCACTCCTGAGCTTGGAAGAGGTGATTCTTGAATATTACCAGCTTGCTTGGGCCTCTCTTCCCCCCAGGGCTTTATTTCATGGTCCTCTATCAAGCAGATTCCTGATGAGGCCATATTCTCCCTCCTCTCTGTTGCTGTTTTTACCCCTCTCTTAAAATACATTGTCCCAGAGGTGCTGCCATCGCTGCCGAAGGGCTTGGCCTTGCTAGTGGTGGTTCTGTCCTGCAGCTGGCTGCAGTGGCTCTGTCAGACCCTGGGGAGCTTTCCGCAGCTTCTCACAGAAGCCACCCCTGCAGCCCCACCTCTATCAAACCTTGCCAGGCAAACCCAACGCAACACCTCTCACTGCTGTTTTTGTCACTATGGTTAAAATATTCCCTTCTAAGAGATGGTCAGACTGAAAGACTGCCCTGAGCCAGCTTTGGCAATGTCTATCTTCTTGTAATTGCTTCAGTCACATTTAACTGAAGGTGTGGAGAAGATGCTAACCTGATTTCCCTGGCTGAGAAGCTCCTCAGACACCACTCAGAAGTACTCAGTATCTATGCAAACAGAAGTTTGTGTTGGGGGAATTAATTTTCCTCTTCCCTGCAGTAGGGTCTCTTTTCTTCTTTTTAATCTATCTCCCTCTACTTGGATCTGTTTTTGCTTTTCTGCTTGGAGTTAGGCATGATAAATTACTGACCTCAGTTTTTTAATGTTTTTTTTTTTTTTTTCCTAGTCTTCATGTCCATTTTTCCCTCTTGCTAAACTTTCTCCTTCATTCAGTTTATTTGCTTTTGGATAGTATCAGTTTTTTGGTTTTCTGCTGTTTTCAGAAGCAAGCCATCTCATTGAAAATGCAGTTATTGGCTGTTGCTTCTTATTTCTCTTTTTCCCTACATCAATACTCTCCCTGCAAGGAGAACAGAACCATGAAACCTCTGAGGTTAAGCAGGCTTTGAAAATGCTCATCATAGTGAGGAAAAAAGAGGAGATTGCTGTTCCTTGGAACTTTTTGTATATATATAGAAAGGACCCTCAGCACAAGAGGAGGGGAAGGATTTTCAAAAGCATGACGTAAACCAAAATAAGCAGTCCAAAAACCTGAGAGAGGTCTCCAGAAGTAGCAAACTTAAACAGGAAGACGATTCAAAGTTTCTCCTTGTCTGGTTTTGCCATCCTACCAGTTAGCTTGGAATACTGGATGTATTGGTAAACTGCAAAATTCTCTTGGGAATTATGTGGTTTTTTGAGCCACAGGCTCATGTTGTTCTTTATGCTTGGCCTTATTTTTTCAATAATTCTTACATGTCTGATCACGCAGATATCTGATATTCTCCCATATATGAAGAAGACAGCCAACAAGGTCAACAGATATAATTTTCATACTGCTTTATAAATGGTCTACATGAGAATCCTGATATAAAAATAATTATTTTTCTAATTCAGAGTGAAGTTTATGTAAGCTCTGAAGTGAATAGCTAGAATAATTAGCTCATGCTGTTTCATTTTATTGATATTTATTGACTACCTAAGGGAAGGGAAAAGCTTCAATGTATGGATTATGCAGTAGATAGGGGTCACAGGTTTTATTTTTACCTTGACATTTACTCATTGTAGACGGTGGATCAGCTACTTAGACAAACATTCTCCTGCTTTAAAAGTTCAGTCTCTAAACCTATGACACAGCTTTTATATGTACTGAACACCAGCCTCTGCCATCGATCCTACATGAGGGATGGAGGCATTTAGCACATTGCAAGTAATCAAAAGGCATAATGCAAAACAGCTCCTACTGTAGCATTCGAACTGAAAGAAATTCTAAACAGTTCTGCTTTGTTCTTCAAGGCATTACCCCTGCTTGATCTGCAACTACTGTTCCATTGCCTGAACATCTTCATTCTGAAAAATGACATTAGGGAAATACCTATACATGTACATCACAAATCATTTCCCATCGATTTTGGTTAAAAGCTAGAAAGTCTGCATAAAGAGTTGCCTTTGATGCCCTCTAACAAGCTTAAAAGCAGTAATAACCAACTCAAACTGCTAGAAATGACTGTGCATGTCAACTGCCTATCATTTCTCATGCTTGTATTTTTGTTACCTTGATTGCTGGAATGGGCTTCTTCGGAACGAAGTGCTTTTTCTCGGGAAGCACAGCAGCCATGTTCTGTGCCTTCAGTTTAATCTTGTTCTCAGCTATTATCTTTTTGCGTTGCTCCAGGTAAGGCCCAAAACTGGGCAGTTTCTGAAACAAAAACCAGTAAACAGGATTATGCTTAGTAAGCAGGTGTAGTAAGAAGATGAGTCTGATCCCAAGGGTGAGACCTGAAGTCCATGCTGACTGCAACTTGCTTCTTATTCAGGAAGCTGAAATTGAAGTCAGTAAGACTGCACTAGAATGAGAAGTGAATAAAAATCAAATATGAACATTGGATCTGACTTGGAAATATATACTGAATATTAAAATATTAATATCTCACAGCAGAAAAATAGCTGAACTGCAGGTCAGCATTCAACGGTCTTATTATTTCCCCATTGCGTACTTGCTAATATAAAAAAAATGTATCATGTTAAATAATTCAAATGTGTAGGTTTATTTATGTTTTATTTTATATTATGTGGAAAGGTATCATGAAATTATCAGTTTACTTAGAAGGGTTCCACCAGTATTTGAGATTATTTGTATCAATATCTGAATATATCAATACATATTTTTAAAGCTTACAAACATGTATTTGGCACTGTGATAACAGAAGGTTGGTTTGACCTGTCAAATTAAGGCTAACAAACACCAAATGAACTGAAACACACTATAATCTCCTAATTTACCTCTACGTCCCACTTGCAATCTTTTCTGCAACATTTAGTCCTTGAACCCAATTAAGCAAACTCTAGAGGAAGATTTCAGTGAATTGCAAAAACTCATGTCTCACCCAAGAACATGAAAGAGCTGGATTGGATTTCCTAGAACACTCAGCTTCCTGAAAAAAAAAATCCTTTTGCTTACCTAGCAGAGGTATGGACAATTGTAGTGTGCCACAATCACAGATTTAGGTGAGTGAAAAATGGTAGAAAAGTGGATTTTTGCTTGATGCAATAGATGATGCCCTTCCTCCCCTGAAACTAGTTCCTTATTCTGCCGAAGTATTTTATCCACCTAACTAACGCCTGTTCAGAAGCTACAGCAGTACTGCAGAAACCAGCAGGTAGTAACAGGGGATACATAGCCTGAGCAGCTGCTGGCATTAATTCACGCTAATAATACAACCTCAAAGAGCATATTGAACAAGATACAGTACTGCTGCGCTTATCAATTTTTTAAGAGGGAATTTCAATGTGAATTTTAAACCTCAAATTATTTAAAAATTTACAAATTATTGTTTTTTAAAATGAGGTAAATCCAGAAGAGGTTACCCTGCTCTTCTGCTAATCTTTAGGAGAAAAATTCCTCAATGATCTCTGTCAGTCACAATACCCAACCTTGGGACCTCAGCCTTCTTGCTATGACAAACAAAAGCTTTCTTGGCTGCTGGGTTTTGGGCACTCTGAGCATACAGCCAGAGGGTGAGGTCCTTGAAACACTCCCCTGCTTCTGAGACTTGGTTTGTGGTCTCAACACATTTTTAACAGCGAGTCAGCTCGAGCTCGCTGTGTCCCAGAGCTCTCCGGAGGAGGTGCCTCCCGCAGGCTGGGACTGAACCCTGCTCTGGGTCACAGCCATGGTCTGGGCAAAAGCAAGGCAGGGCTGGGGGTGTTGCAGATCCCATGTGCCCCAAATGTAGAGGTAGCCTGAGTCTGCCCGCTGGCAGAGGGCTCTCATTTTGTCTGTCCAATGGGAACTTTGCTCATGCGTGTCATGTTCAAGGGCTTCCTTGCAGACATCAAACTTTCCTTTCTGTGCAGTTGCTGTACATGAAATATTCTAGGACATCTTAAAATCAGGCTTTGAGAATTCCAGCAAACAGCAGTAAGGTGATGGCCTTACATACTGAAGTCAAATAAGACAAAAAAAGCAGAATTATTTTAAACAGCAAAACGAGTAGAAGGAAGAATTTGTCTAATTCCAATCTAATCAATAGGTTCTGAAGCACACACACATAAACTCAATTCTCTATATGAGTTTTAGAAAACCTAAAACTTTTAGCAGAATTCTAAAAAATACAAATTTTGATTAAAAGTGTTCTTGTATGTCTACTAGGCTGAATCAATTAGAAATATATTTTTGGCTAAGAATAAGTAGCGGCTGTGTCAGTGAGGAACTATTTCCTCTCCATAATTTATGTGCTGATGCCAACAGCTTTGGCTTGAGAGGGCAAAAGACCTGATGACAAAGCGGTTTTGGATTCTTTCCTGTCTGGCCAGGAATTGAATTGCTGACTTTGAGAGTAGGTAGCAAAGCTAATTTTGCTGAGGTTTTAACTGAAGTAGTAGAGAGAGGAGACAGTTGTTCATGGCTTGACTGATTGAAGATCATCTTTGGGAACAGCAGCCAAATCTTTGCAGAATAAATCCTTTACTTTTCTGTTCTCCTAATACACGCCAAATCTCCTAATTTCTACAGACAGAAACACTAAGAATATTGAAATTAAATAGGTGATCTAAGGAAAAGTACGGAAAAAGAATCCATTTTTGTGTATAGGTGAAAAGGGAATTACAAAGGTTAATTAATTTTCATAGTTGTGAGATGGAAGCATTTAGATTTTTATATCTAACATAGCTTCTAGCTGGAATATACAGCAGGCATTTTGAGAAGTGTGCAATGCCTTCATTTCCCTAATTCAGATGTTTTGTAATGACATGAGTATGGTTAAATTAAACCATATAATCCACATATTTTAAAAATAAATTATGATTAATCTAGAAAACTGCCATCCAACCTGCATATTTGCTGTGCACTGCTGTTTTTCCATCAAGAACTTGCCTAAATGGAATTTAAGATAATTAAGGAAACACATAGGTCTTGGTTCAGGCTTGGGCACACACACAATGCGTTTCCACTGACTTCACAGAAGGTGACTGTGTGCCATACAAAGGGCCTGGTTATTTTGTGTTTGAGGTCTAGTAGTTCACAAGCAGCCAAGCCAAATTTCATTAAACAACACTGAAAACCAGCAATCTTTTCTATAGTAATAAATAATACATGAAAATGTAGCCTCAGGAGCTTAGGAAGGACTTATTGATGGTTCCCCTTATGAGTAATGCACAGACATAGGGAATGCTGAGGAGACTGCTGATTGTTCAGAGCTGCGGTTTCAAACGTTTCGCAGTCAAAGGCCATATGAAATGGCAAAAAAATATTTTAACAAAGTGTGTTACTGGGTCTAGCAAAAGTAGAAAATTTTTGAAATAGCTGCAGAAAAGATGGATATTTAAGAGATTTTAAAATTAAAATACCTCTTTGTAGGGGATAACTTCCTAAGCACATGGGGGCTATAACAACAAAATTCCCAGTGAAAGCACAAGCTCAGAGCTTGGTGTGTTTAACTCTGCTTGCTTTTGAAATCTTTATACAGTACTTTTATTTTTTTAATTTCCAGATATTCCAGTGTCACTAAACTCTCCATACACTGATATCTTTGTCATGTCAACATCTGCCTAGAAAAAACAATTAATATGAATATGTGGAGCATAGCAAGCGCTTAGAAGATTTCAACAAGCAGAGTAATTAGATAATTCTTGTCTACTTATATATCTGTATCAGTGATGTCTATAGCTGCATTATTTGTATCCATCTGTCTCTATATAGACATAATTCAGTCTGTTTCTACTGGAGGGATAACATCAAGAATGGAGTCTAAATAAATATATTAAGTGGAATTATTTCATTGTTTAGAATGGCATTATCCCAAAACTGGAAGCTTGAAATATTTTGCTGGAATATTTTACAGAAAGGAAACAAAAATCCAAATCCTTCCCCCACCTCCACTTCCACAAGCTGCCTTTTAACTGATGAACTGTATAAATCTTCAGCAACATTGTAATTTTTTGTTTCAGTGCTTTCTCCAGGGATTCATCATTGATGAATTTGTTCTTACCAAAAAACCTAAATCCTGCTCATTTAAAGATAACAGTATCTTCCACTAAGCCTGTCTCTATTCAGATATAAAAAAGCATTACTCTGCCAATAGAGAACTGACAACTTAATGAATCAACAATGAAACCTTAAGCCAGAGAGCTTTAAGGTGAGTAAGTCTGTTTTGATTATAATTTATTCACGGATCAATCTAAAGGTAATTGAGCATATTATGAACTAAAAAAGGTGCTTGTTTCCTAACGGCTAAAAGTAGAGAGAATCCTCCACTTCAAATTGCTGCAATTTTTATGGGCACACCAGCAAGCAGCCTAAGCAGTGGAACAGGCTGGTGAACAGGGCAGTGCAATGGGCATCAGACGACCTAGACTTTATTTCTAACTTGGAAACCGATCTGATCCTTACTCTGGGAAAATCTATGTATGTCTCCATGATGTAGTCATGGTTGCTTATTTGGGACCTGTCTGCTGCTAAGGGGCTGGATGCCATCTACTGTTAGAAGACACAGATTTCAGCTGGCACAGTGTTTTGGATTTGCATGTCAAGGTTTTGGCAGTGGCGGGGCTACAGGGGTTCTGGGAGAGGCTTCTCCTGTGCCTGATTGAACCAAGGGCAGCTGGCTCCAAGAAGGACCTGCCACTGGCCAGGGCTGAGCCCATCAGCAGTGGTGATAGTGCCTCTGGGGTAACAGGAACACATCAGTAATAAAAGGAATATGAGGGAAAATGTGGGCCTGCTACTGAATGGAAAAAGGAGCCTTGCAAGGGGTTGCAGAGGAGACTGGGATACTGAACATCTTTGCAGTCTACACTTCCAAATCCAGCCCTCAGGAATCCTTGACCCAGGAAACCAGGGAGAAAGTCTGGAGAAAGAAAGACTTCTCCTTAGTGAAGGAGGATTGGGTTAGAGACCATTTAGCCAAATTTGACATCCACAAGTCCATGGACTCTGATGGGATGCACCCACAAGTATTGAGGAACTGCCAGAGATCACTGCCATCTTGATCATCTTTGAAAGGTCATGGCAGTCAGGAGAGATGCCTGAGAACTGGGAGAAAGCAAACGTCACACCAGTCTTCAAAAAGAACAAGGAGCACACAGGGAACCACCAGCTAGTCAGCCTCACCTCAAACCCTGGACAGGCAATGGAATGGCTGATCCTGGAGGCCATCTCTAAGCATGGGGAAGACAAGAAAGTCTTCAGGAGTAGTCAGCATGGATTCACCAAAGGAAAATCATGATTAAGCAACCTGATTGCCTTGGCCCAGGAGCCTTTTATTATATTTTCTATATCCTGTCCAGTCGAGGAGGGGAGTGATAGAGCTTTGGTGGGCACATGACATCCAGTCAGGGTTAGCTCACCATGAGCAGTTAAGTATCATCATAAACCAAAAATAAGCAACAGCCTCCTACAGTACTCCAGTGGATTTGAAGTATATGCTAGTGAGATGGCAGCAAAAAGAACATTGGAACATAGTAATTTTAATTAAAATATTTTCAGGGAAAAGTGGTCATGAGGTAAAGGAAGAACTTACATAAATAATTCTAGGGATCACTGGCTAATGGATATTTTGGGTAGCAGTATCAATTAGCCATGCGGCAACATATTAAAAAAATACTGTTTCTCTCACATGTGAATTTCCCACATTGAATGTAATTATCTCATTCCTTTTATACTTGAGTGTTGTCTCCAGACTAAGGTATGAAGGTGTGTGTGTGTTCATTCTCTAAATACCTCTTTTGCACTTTCAGCATGTAAACAATTTTAAGTGACACAATGTCCCTCATGAATCTGGAGATGAAAAAACTGAAGCCAAATTACCTTATTTCACGTACTTTTTGTTTTTGAAGTGTGGAAGTCTCTACTTGCACATAGCAAAAATTGGTGAGAACAAGAACAAAGACTGAAAAATATCTGACAAACTGAACTGCTTGAAGAGAGTACAGATTACATTGCTGAAATATTCTTTACTGGTTGCAGATGCACCAAACAAAGGTCCACATATTTAACAGCTATGTAAATAGATGGGAAATTGTAACAGCAAAACTTTGCCATGTAGTGGCAAGCACTAGTGTGTTTTAGAAATCAAACAAGAGGTGACTCTTCTCTATGGCTTGTTTTTCTGAATAGATCTTTCTCTGAAATCACTTTAGCAACAGCTTTCTCTTAGAGGACAGAATAAAGGAGGAGAAAATACAAATTCTCTAAATGATTGGAAAAAAAAGGTGGTCAACTACCTTGAGGTGGTTGAGATTGGGAAGGATGTCTTAAAGCCACCCAGTCCAACTCTCTGCTCAGAGCAGCATCAGCTACAGCAGGTTTCACCAGTTTGTCTATGGGAGGCAGTGTTGAAAGCCTTGCTAAATGTAACATCTACTGCCCTCTAATCCACCAAGCCAGTCATTTTCCCCTCCATAAATCCATGCTGACTACTCCCTTCCTGTGAAGACCAGTTGATCTGTGGTTGGTTTTGCTATCCTCCCCAAATGCCACTTTCTTCTGTAAATGAGCAGAAAAGCTGGGCTTCACCCCTTTGCTGCCTTGCTGGGACTACATCTGGGAAGGTTTCTCACTGGCTTCAGAGAACCGGGGAGACAAACAGTAAGGCAGGTAAAATGCAAGAGTGGAACACCTTGGGAGGCTACACAGCTGAGTGACTACCTCAGACACAGTTAAAGGTGTGAAGATTGCAGACACAAATTAAGCGCTTTGAGGAGAGTAAAATAGGTGAAGCAGGATCTCTGAAAGTCGGAGCATGGTATGGAAAGGCAATCAGATAAGGGAAACATTAACATTTAAGTGAGGTAGACAGTTGCCTTGCTCAGGAGCTACAAGAATTTAAATCAGGTTTGTATAGGTAATTTTATATGTCCTCAGTACAAAGGTTTTAGTAATGTTTAACCTCCATTTGTTCATGGAAAACTTCTGTATGTGATGTGTAAAGTTTTCCAGAGAAAGCAGTTTAATTTTAATCTTTTCCCCCCCACACTTGCTTCTGAATCCTTATTTATTCTTTCTAAAGTCTGATGTGCTCAAAATGGCTGCATATAATTGAATCCTTATTGCATACTGCATGCATATGTAACACTTGCACGTACAGACTCTACACTGTGCTACAATTTCCAAGCAGTGGTCTCCCTCCATCCTCTTGCAACTTTACAACAACAACAGCAGAAAGATAACTATAAAATTTCCTGAAATGGTATCTGCTTTCTTCCTTGTTCTCAAAGAATACAGTGAAACATGACTCCAACATTTCCAGAGAGAAAGAAAACACAAGGTCCCAGTAACAAGAGCAGCACCAGTAACAACAACAAAATCTTGTTACAATGTCAAGGTAGCTTGTCCTTCTGGGAAAATAAAAACCCCCAAAAACCCAGCAATAACATCAACAGCTGAATTCTGTTCCTCTGAAGGTGGCAAATAACACACATTTTCATATTCATAGATATATGGAGAGAGTATTTTGGACAAGCTTTCCCCACAGGTAAACTGCTTAACTAATGAAAACTGTGTATGGCAATGGAGGAAGTGAAGCTGTGAATTCTTACTCTGTTAGACATTCTTTCAGGCATTCAAAGCTAAATCCTCTCACATAGCTGCCTTCCTCTGTGTCAGTGCCATGCACTGCACGGTCAGAGCCCATGGCATGAAGGAGCCATCCAGCTGGCACTAGGGTTCGTGTCAACTCCAGCAGGGAGACTGCAAGAGTCCTCCCCGCAGCACGCGGGCAGATGTGCCGTGCAGAGGACAGGATAATTCACTCTATCAGTTTCCACCTGACAGAGAGTTTCTTGGGCCAACATCAGTTGTTGCAGCCCCTGGAGCTGCTACAGTTGTATTAGCAAGAAGCCACAAGGACTTTGTCCCTTGTGTTAACGGACTCACACATTCTCATGGCTGTTTCTTAGAGCTGAGACATTTCTGGCATCAGTGCCTTTAATGATGCAGGAATGCCATCAAAATAAAGGACAGAACACAACAATTATTCAGAAAAAAATGAGCTCTACCTTTCAGTTATTTTCATTTTTTTTTCTTGGAACTTCTATTTGCTTGGTAAACAGCACTGTCTCAGTAATCTGCAATTACTGCACATGTACGTGTTCTGTAACCTCTGCTGCCCACGCTGTGTGTGTATACCATTGCATTTAGTTACTCAACTATTCTGCCTGCTCTTTAAACCATGATTATTTAGAGCGGGTGAGCTAACCCCCAGCCCTTCAGTAACTCTGAGACTAAACAGAACAATAATGTGTATTCTAGGAAAACACATTGCAGTGACCTCACCATGAGATACACAGTACTATGCTTGAATGTGCACATAAAATCGTTATTTAAAATAAAAATTATTTCTTCATTATTTTTCTAACACTGCCAAAATTTTCTCATCTAGCTCCAAATCAGAAAGGAATTACTGTTCATGTTCTAACTCAAATGTTTGGTTTATATACACCAAGTGAGGGGAGAGATTTTAGGATTATACGCTTACTAGACTGCAGCAACAACTTACATTCTACAAATGTACTGAAGTCATGAAATATTCATCAATAAAACAAAAAAGAGTTAATATTTGAAGCAAGCTTAGACATTTACAATCAAAAGCCAGGATGACATAGATGATAAAGAAAATGTTACCTTCTGGGGTAAAGAAAAGAAGATACTGATACACATTACTGTGCTACTTCACGAACATCTGGCAGTCTGTCACTTAATAGACAACAACATCTTCTCTAAACAGAATAGACTTGAATTCATCAGGGATTCCTGTAGTACAGTATGTGCTTAACTTAAGTACCTGCTTTCTGTGATTTCCATAGATTACCATATTCATGACACTGTGGAGTGAAAGCATTCTTCTCACTCTCTAACCAGAACATGGAAAAGAAATTAAAACACTGGCAGGCACTTTGTCTCCAGTTTGTTGGACATGTGAGGAAAGGACTTTCCACCCATTTATGCAGATGAAATTCTGTCAGCTAAGCAGCAGCACAAAGAAGATGTCAGCAGAATGGCTATTAACAAATATCTGTCAGGCAAGCAAATATAACTTGCTTTCAGGTATTCAAATATGTTTATGAAACAGGAATCAGTACCAGTTGAGCCTTAGTGTTGAAAAAAACTTTGTTCAAACAAGGTTTTGTACTTTTACTGATACATAAGTAAAAATAATCAGTCCAGCATTCACATTTTCATGTGTATTCATATACCATTTGTACATGTATCAATACATTTATATGTATATAAATGCACTTTATGCACTTATTATACCAACACTGTAAATTACATGACCACATGGAAAATGCCATTGCTAGATACTTTAACCACCTTCTCCAAGCTGGCTGGTCACTGAGCTGTTGAGACCAATGCTAAAATCACCTGTTTGTTTGGATTGAACCATTCTCTTCTGAGGCTACATGTACCGTCGGGACTGACTCCAGAAGTACCTAGAACTGTCTGTTTTCCAGGCCCTTTCAAAGAAGTCTCAGAAGTGCTAGCTAGACTATTAAAAGGGAAGAATAAATCTTCTCTTACAACTATGAGAAAGCATGGATATCCTTGCTGCTATAGTGGTTATCAGCTGACCTGTCAATCATAGATACTGCTGACCCAGCAAGGTGAGCATTAAATCGAGTTTGCTAATTCCACTTGAGCTAAATGAGCTAGGTCAGGTACCAGGAGGAGCACAGCCCTGTTTCCAGAACTGTGAGGGACAAGGCAGCTGCATTTAAGCTGCCTACATGACCCATATGAATCTGCTCAAGAGCTCCTTGAGCAATTCAACATTGCCACACAGCCCAGCAAATTACCCCTGCGGCCAGGAGGAGGTAAAAAGCGCAGTATCTACATCTGCCTTAGCTCTTCCACACTCCAATCCAGCATCACCCTGGTGGAAACAGCTCCAGACACCCTGCAGTACTTACTCATCGATAGCCTATGCGTGCACCATGGCCATATAAAATATACACAGTGCAATCAGTATTGCCCACCAAATTCATGCTCTCGGAGAATGGGAGACTAAACAGAGAGGGCAACCAGCAACATCCTCCTCCAGACTCTGGAAGAAATTGAGATTTTGAAAGCCACTCCTACAAGGCTTTCAGTGCGTTCAGTAAAATAACCACTGCTTCCCCTGTGTGCAAAGAAAATGCATTGCCACCACTGCTGTATGTGTTTCAGCTGCAAATTTACCTATCAAGTACTTTCTGCTAGCAATCAAGCCTTCCAAAAGAGGTAAGAGCCTACACTTTCCCCATCTGCTGGATCCTTTGCAGATTTTTGTTTTGTTTTGATTTTTGTTTATCCTGCCTTCTTGTTTTAATCTATTTTTTTGCATGGAAGCTCCAGACTTATTACCAAATGTCTATAACTGTAAACAGCATATAATTTCAATATATCTAGAAATAAACTCCACTTTTCCCTAGCAGACTGCACACTGCATAACTGTACTTATATTATTGCACTAATAGATTACTTAAATGCAAACCACTGCTAATAATTCCAATGTAAGCCTTCTTCCACTTCAGATTCACTGTAATCCATCTCTTATGGCAGATGAACTACAGCACTTATCCTCCTGCACAGACTACAATACTTTCCCTCATTCATCTCTCACACATGTAATCCTTCCATCTCTACTTCACACAATCCTAATTTAAATGTAAAGTATTTGGTGCAGACAAAAGAGCTCTAGTCAACTCTTGCAGTTATGACCAAGGAGCCTACCACTGCTTTTTAGTCTTCAAATTCAATAATGCAATGCTTTTCATCATCACCTCCATACCCTAAACTCACTTAATCTCATGCTGAGTCATAATACAGATAGTTCTAGCATTAATAGCAAGTACTTCCATCCTTGATAGTCAAACTCCCACTTCAGTTGGAGAGAGGAAGGATGAGACAATGCTGAATAATCTCCTATGAAGAGTTTGGATATTCTGGTTTGATTAAGGCCTTTGAACAGTTTTGAAACTGTGACAAAGCAACACATAATATATGACATTAAAAAAAAATATGGCTAATTGGAATAATGGGAATGGGGCACTAAAGGAACGTGATAATGAATAATTTTTATAATTTCAAGCTATTAAAACTTTTAAACAGATCTGAAAAGAAATAAGTAGCTGCTAAACACTTTAAAATTAATATTACATCAAACTTATGAATAAAATATAAATAATACATTACAGAAGTGAGCTTCACTAAACTGATATAACTGCTTCTTATATCACCACCAAGTAAAGAGAAGACATCAATATGTAGGTACTAATGTAACAGACACTATATAAAAAACTAATATATAAAACCAGAAGAGTCCTCATTAAAGTCCAAGTCCCCCACAGTGCTTCTCTTGCACATTTATCTGTCTTTATAACAGCTAAAGTATCTAAAGTATCATTATATTCTGAATATGGCATTACAATGGTCATATATTCTAAAATGCTAATTTGATTAGATTTTCACTCAAGTCAATCAGAGGAAGAATTTTATTTTTAAAAATCTAACATGCAAATCATTAGAAATACAGATAACAGGCATAGATTGCTGTACTTTTACAAACTATCTTGTTTTACATTACTGTAATAGCATTAAAATGAGTTCTGATCATCTTGTTACTGCAAGACTTCACTGATTTGTATGGACAGTTAGGCTTGCAAGTATATGCATTCAGCTTGCCCTCTGCTATTAAGCATAACCACAGCCACATATTGCTTGAACAGGCCATCCACTTTTTCACTGGTCATGTGCTCCGTGCAGATAAACAAAGGAGATGCATAAACCTTTACCTATCACTGCACGGTGTACTCATTGTGGGCTGTTCTGCAGGTCAAACGGGCTGACATGGCACAAGAAACCATATAAATGATACTTGCAAAGAAGCTCCTGTCCTGAAGCTCGCAAAGCTGTTCCGTGTGGCTCAACATGCAGGGAGTTACACTGACTGAGGTTAAGCCTCCGAGCAGTGACTGGGGGAACCAGGACCATGTCTCACAGGCTGACCACAGCCAACCCACCCTTCCTGAGTGTGCACACCTGACTTCATCCCAGGAGCCGCACGTGTCCAGTGAAAAGTGAAACAGAGTGCACAGTGGACACATCTTTTGTGCTGCTTGAATAAACTGTCTTGTCTCCAGCCATTCTGCACTCAGATAGCTCCAGATAACATAACGACAGGATAACCTCTTCACACATCAGTGATCCCGCAAGCCCTATAGAGCTTTGCTACTACTCAAAAATCTGCCATATTTAAAAATCTCATCCTCATTTAAATTGTAAAAACAAAATGAGTTTTATTTCTTCGCATAATTCAACTTGTTAAAATTAGGCCAGATATTTATAGTGATTCAATCTACAGCTCAAAAAAAAATCATCTCTGGCCATTCTGACCATTAAGACTGAGGGAAACAAAATTTTCTCCTTAGTGCAGCTTCTCTACATTAATGCTGTCTACAACAGCAGTGCTGCTCTAAAGGTCACAGATGACATAATTTATATTATTATAGATAATCCATGTCATCTGTCTGCCTGACTTTTTTTCTCCATATTTTATAGAGGTGCTGTGTATTTCAATGGATAAAGCTCCTAGGAGAGCTTCAGTCTGAGCAGCTTACAAAGGCAAGAGCAGTTACCACACGGGAGAGATTTGCTGCTTCTCTTCAGGAAGGCTGGGCCATTTCTTGCCTCCAGAGAACATTCATGAGAGTAAGTCTGCTCCCAAATATCCAGTCCTTCCGTGTGCAGAGCACTCCAAAAAACCATGACACCACTGGAGGGCAAACTGCAATTTGGTGCAAGGCGAAGGCAGTGGTAGCAGTGATGAGAACTGGACTAGATTTTTGTTCCCAGGTTATTTGTATGAATGAATGAGTCCAGGCTCCACTGTGTCCAAAAGCAGCTTGGTACAGGGACTTCCAGGGTGGCCCATCCTGACTGCACCATCTGCAGCAACTGTTCAGTTGTGCTGATTTTGTGTAGAGCAGCCTGGGTAAGAACGCAGGGCTGTACATCTCAATCCCTTCCAGATGCTGCGCAAGGCACGCCACTGCAGGCTGTGGCTACTGAGGGGGTGCTAGTTCTGGCTTTATAAAATCCTTTCTAATAACTGATGGCCCCTTTGTACTCATACAGTTTCCTGCCCTTAGAACATTAGGGGTGACATTTTCACTTGCACACATTACTCCAGCGTATCTGAGCTGGACTGCTCCTACACTGCTGGTGATGTACAAGCCTCCTTGGAGGAGCTGTGTCCCGCGTGTGCCTCACGCCCTGCCCTGCCCTGCCCTCTGCAATGTAATGGCCTCGGCATTTACATGCTGCAGTGCTGCACCGTGGGGCATTTTGTACAGCTCCTTTACAGAGGAGAAGACTCCAGGAAATTACAGTAGTTGTATTCATAGCATGCTTTTGTTTAGTAATCACCTCAGGAGACTGTACAGATCTGAAAAGGGTGGAAAAGTATTGTGAGATGGTTTATGAATCCCACTAATCTTCAAACTGACATTTTCAGGTCTGGGTCTATCCTGCATGGTTTTTACTTTTTAGGAGCTAGGTAATAGCCTTTAGGAGGTCAGCAATTATCCCAGTGCTCCAGGAGTCAAATGCAATTTCATCTCATTTTATTTCATTTTAGATTTATTGCCTTGGTCATTTCAAGCAGATAGATGAGAATGTAATCATGATCAGCTACAGCTTTTGCTGTTCTGTTTCTGCACCTATACAGCTATGGCAGTGATCCCAGCCAGCTCCATTAGTTCTTCTTGCTGATACTGTTGGCATTCTTCAGCCACAGTTTTGATATCAAATCGCATTTTCTTCCACTGGTATCCACACTAAGGGATGCTCAAAAGATACTGAGGTAGTTACAGTCTGTAATTCTTACATCTAATACATTTGGAAATATATTAACACTGCATCAGAAACTAAAAAGACTTTTTAAAGATGGAAAGCGCATTACCACCTGCAGGTCTGTGTAATGCCTCGTTAAACTGCTAAAAGACTATGCATATGTACAGCTTCCCATCCTCTCTACAGCTGGCTGGCTGCCCATCTGACCTGTGGCTCTGGAAAACATCAGCAGACTTATGCACTCCTTACTTTCACTTGCCTTAATGCTTTTTCTCTGAGTGCTGAGGACATTCTATCAATCAAGTGCCCTCCTGGCTGCAGTGCTGTGTCCATTTCCAGCTTCTCTTTGCCTGGAAGACATCCCAGACCTTTATAACACCATGTAAATACTTTGCTACAGGGGCTCTTAGAGCTTACTACCTATTTCAGCTAAGTTTTCTGACTTTTCGTCTGTAACTTTAATGAATTGTTTGCCCCAGTTTTCTCACATGCTTCTTTCATTCATTCACTTGATTTAAAAGCAGAGTTAAAAGCAGAGTATTTGTGAATTATCTATACTTCCTGGTATTTTAATTTGTTCAGCTTTTTTTGGTAATCAAAATTGTCCTGCTGGTATTTTGATTGTTCTATCATGTGATATTATGCTGTACATTTTTGTCAGCAGTTTTAGACTTCCAGAAAATGCCAACAAAGTCTCTGTTGTCTAGCATTTACTGATGTTTTAACTATCCAGCTGGCATTCAAACTCTTCTCTGCTTTAGTGCTGCTGCTCTTAGCTTAAAGTTCATGCTTCTGCAAACGGCACCAAAAGTTTATTTTTGCTCTTTGTGTAGTGCATCAAAGACAGATATGTGTAAAGTTATATTTTCTGAGTCAGTTTGTTTTCCTGATGTGGTGAATTTTTCCTTTTTGCTACTGTAAGCAAGCTTTGGCAAAACAATCTTCTTGCCAATGCAAAAAATCCCATATGGGAGACAATTACCAGTCGATTTCTCTTCTCTTGCTTTGTGCTAGCGCATTTATGTCTGCACAAATTTTTTCCTTGTCTATGCAAACCTTTTCTGGGTGGTTAAGGACTTGTCTCTGCTCCACTGGTGGCCTCAGCTCATGCCCAGGAGCCTTGCACTGCTGCCATGCTGCTGCACGAGCTCTGCACTCATGGTTTAGTTTAGACCAGAGCACACCTTTGATGTGAATCTCTTCTTTGTCCCCACGCACTGCACCTCACTTCTTACAGCAGCGCAGCTGCAGAGAGCACAAACTGCTTTTTATTTTGGATGAAATGAAACCGGAGTATGTGCTCCAGGTGTGCAGCTGAAAGGAGCTCCAGCTGCTAATGGGCATTTAGCCCATGAGAGCAGACAAGAGCTAGAACACAGTAAGAAAACCCGGGATGCACACGGTATGGACACCAGTCTGCGGCATCAACCATTTCCCTCTGCTACCCTGTTCCTATCTGGCCTGTTTGTCTCCTTAATGTAAACATAATCTCTGTGTGCTCTCATTTGAACCACTGCAACTTGGTCCCACCTACAAACTGAACTCAGCCTCTGGGATGCAATGAACTCCTGGGTTAGCTGTTTTATATCATTGGGAAAGACAGGGACTTACCATTTTTTCAGACCATCCATACTTGGATAACACATATATACTAGTCACACCATACAAAAATATGTGTATTAGTCACACATTTATATCATTACATTACATCCTATTATATCTTTGATATTTCTGGAGATTTTCTAAAAATTCTCACTGCTTTTCTTGATTTTGGAGCCTCAGGCTGTCAGAGCTCTTTTTTCTGAGTGCAATTTTCACTAACATCTAATAGAGCCCATTTCTATGTCCATCTGTCCATCTTTCATTCCCAATCACATTACTGCCGTTACTTGTCTTTTTTTTTTTTCCCTTCAGAGTCTTTTGCAAGATACTCTCTATATCCACAGTGGTAAATCCGTCTGGGAATGTTCCTGGGCACAAGAATGTTTTCATCTATCCTAACAAAGCGTTACAGCATTTTTTGCCTGCTTTTGGCCTGTGCTGACTATCAGTGTCCCAGGCAATTCCTGGAGAGGCTTTGGAAGTCGGCATGCTCCAGGAGCCGTTCCCAGCAGGCAGCCTGCCTGCAGCCAACCTGCTTTGGAGACTAACAGCTTCTGATCATCGGCACAGGCTGCTCAGTGCCAGCTGGCCTGAGCACCTAGGAATATTCCCGGGTACATTTAATTTGGAAGTACAGACATATCTCTCCTTTCTGAAGTTAGGTGCCTATAGGAATCTAATCACTTCTGATGTCATTGCCCAGGCAGAATGAAGCAGAACAGTGTAACATCCAACTAGTTTCAAAAAATGCTATTCTCTGTCAAAAGGGACTTCCTGGAACTAGCAAGACAAAGCTTAAAAAAGATATGTCGTGGTATGGAGTTATTTATCACAGGTATCATTGCATTTTTTAACATTTAAGAACACCTCTTTTTTCTTTTTTTTCCCCTGCCCAAAATAGGAGAAGAACAATTACAGCTTCAAAAACCAAGAAAATGAACAATGTTCCACCAAAGAGACAAAGAATGAGCTGTATCTTCAACCTAGTCTTAAAGCAAGTTCCTGCACCAGGAATAAATGGTTTCTCCATTCTATGGCTACTTTACACCACACAGGGTTCCTTTCACACTCATAAAATGCTGTTGTAGTCTTAATTAGGAAGCAAAGCAATCTCAGGATGCTACAGAGTTGTCTCTTTGACACTTCACTGATATCAGGGACACCGATACTGACAATGGTACAGACAGATTGTAAAATCATAATATTTTGCTCCTAAGAGAAATAACAGCTTTAAAAAGTTACTGTTGATGATTGCTTCCAGCTTCTTTAATATAATTTGCTATCAATTGTTTATCCCTTAGGAAAACTTTGCTTTAAAGTCTTTAAACATTTCCTCAACAGAAATGAGTAGATTTGAGGGATCCAGTGACTCCTTTTTTGTAACAATGAAACTGATCTATGTCAAATACTTGGCAGGTCCCAATGACATTACTGGGAGTATGGAACATATTTAAAGACCAGCCCAGGCACCTAGTTTCCCTCTTCAACTATGAGAAACATCTTGAGAATTATAATGTCTTTCGTTTTTCTGAAAATAATACAAACTGAATATTCACGGAATGAGTCTCAGGAACAGAACTGTGAACTCATTTTCATTTCCTTTCAGTATTTAATTAGGTTCCTTGAGCCTGCTTCTAAGTGTCTCTGTTTCTGTTCCAGAAGACAAAAGAAATGAGATAAAATGGACACTTGTTTCACACTGTTGCCTTCCCTTGCAAAGGTTTTATGCCACTTTCACCATTAAAATATCCCAGCAGTGTCTCTTAACTAATGAACTCCCCCTATCTTGCATGTCTCACCTGCTCTCTCATTCTCATTCTTTGGGTATGGGCCAGACTGCTTGGTTTTGGTTAAGATGTTATTAATTTCCTTCCTGTAAAAAGAAGAGCAAGTAGCAACACAGATACACTTTTGCACAGAGAAGGTAAAGCTGGAAGAGCACCTTTTTCTGTCAGGGTGAAAGGCAAAGGCACTGCCTGAGTCTGAGGTCCTGTGGGAGCTTGTTCCACAGCTGTGTACATGCCCCTCAGCCAACTCAGCCACCTTACACAGCACTATTATATAAAGTGTGCTGCTGAAAATCCAGCAAGACAAGGAGTGAATGGAGGGAGACACGGAACGTAGTCTTCCCTGGGCTTTCAGCATGGAACGTACAAAGGATCTTTGTACTGACAGTGCTGAGGAAAAGAGCCAAGCACGGTTTGCTCTTCTGTGCCAGCATGGCCCATCTGGGGCTTCCACACCACCACCACCACTCCTCATTGCCAGCACATGCAGAGAGCCAGGCAGAAAAAGGAAAAAAAAAAAAATGGAGGCAACACAGAAGGTCAGTGGTTCACCCAAATGGTGGAGATGGAAGATAGATCTTTCCTTCAGTGTGTGCTGAACCTTACAGCTGAGCTGCTCTGCTGGAAGATGCCTAAATCCAGCCTAGAAAATGGAGGGAGGACGGCCAGGTGTGCTCACAGCAACTTGAGTCCCTGAGCAGACATGCTGCAGCATTTTCCACAAGCTGAAGTTTTCCAGAAGATAATTACAACTGCTGCTACTTCACACTTCCCTTTCTTTTACCTCTTAGTAAAAGGCAAATCACAGTAATAATAAATCCTTCTATAGAAATGCAAAGCAGAACTAAGAATGAAATTGATGTCGCAATTTTAATTTATCACTTTCATTGTTGTTAATTTATACGCAAACACTCTGCCATAAATTCCCTGTGGAAAATAATCTAATTCCTTTCAAGCACTCCCCATGAAGACCAGATACAGACACTGAGTTTCATGCTGTATTTTTTGTATGTCTTAAAAGATTTCCTGTTTTTTTCAAGTTGGGGCAAAGAAGGTGCTCCTGTAGCATGACAAAGCAAAGCATGTTTCAACCTTTATTTGAAGTTCCTGATTGCTGTGATAAGGGCTGAAGAATAATTTAAGATACATCAGCTATTATAGATCACAGTAAAAATTTCAGTGGCCTTTCCAAAAGTCTTACTGTTCTTATGCATATAAAGCCATCTGGGGTGCAAACGAAGTTGAACTTTCTGGCTGAGCTCACTTCACAAGTTGCAGCTTGGTTCCAGTGTAGATCACTAAGCTACATGCTATCTTTCAAAAATTCCTCAAGAACTTAAGCCCAGATAAACACCACAACATAAAAGTTTCATGGCTATCCTGCCTGTTTCACACCACAGGTCACACACAGTGGCCAGGACCTGGCCATGAGGGTTATCAGGTCTCACCACTGCAGGGTTCATGGTTTGGAGCATGGTTTGCGGCAGAGTTTATGCTGCAGAACATCTCCCAGATGGGCACAGGGTGGCAAGTGGGTATGGAGGGCCAGGAACAGCCACTGTGGAGCTTTTGTGGCAAAGAAAACCTGGAAGTATTTTGAACTTCTTTGCAACTATTTCTTAGAGAGTGAGAGACCATGGGAAAAGCTCAAAGTCTCATACTTCAGCTGATTTTGGAGGGGAAAAATCCCCACAAAGTAGAATGAGAACTGTACATTGCAGAAACTGTCTGTGAGAGTGTAGGTAAGCTTTGGTACTCATCAAGGCAGCAGACTTTCCTGCTGTGCTCCTTTGCCTTCGAGATGACCATTTGCTATAAAGAGACCAGCACTACTGAGAACAATTGTGCTGTTTTCTCTGCCAGGTTTTCAGAGAAAGCGGACACATTTTGGGGTGTTACTGATTCCAGATTAAACAAAGTATGCAATTTGCTCACAATTATTGTACTATTACTTTCATTGTAATGCTACTTAATTACTTCACATTTCAATTTGTATGAGTAAACAATTTCATCTCTGATCTAGAAATATCTCCTTAAGATCAAGTAAACCATTTTCAATAGGTAAACATCAGAACTGAGTTTTTTACTGACTGAGCTAAGAATAGTCTTCAGCAATATACTGAAATTATGTTTTCTAGCAAATGTTCACAAGTACATTAAAATCAAATGTTACATTAAAATAAAAATTCTTGATTTTCTTAACTCCACAAAAAATTTCTATCCCTTCGTGACTGTAAAAGTCAAGCAGAACCCATATGCAATAAAACAATCCCTAGCCTGCAATTTTAAACCAGTTGTTCAATAACTTCTACTTCTTTGCAGTATTTTTACTTTATTATACGTTTATAATACCCTCAAATATATCTATAAAATTTTAAAGCCCTTTTCCAACAGTATTTTGGGGTGTGGTCTCAAAAGAAGCACATTTATGAGCTGCTAGACAGGAAGAAAATTGAAGTACCCTTATGGGACTGAGGCAGGGACACTACAGTTATGAGCTCAGATTTTGATGTATCCACTACCACCTATGTAATTCTTGAGTCTCCAAGTTTTCATTGCAATTGCTTTACAGAATTATCTTGTATTGGACTGATAACACCATACAACCTCTCAGTGCTTGAAACTGAAAGCAAGTTATGTTGTGGCACAGTCCCCTTCACAGCAGCAACTGTGCATATCCTGGCTAATGCTTATGGTTGGGGACTTTACTCCTTGTGCCGAATTAAGGGCAGCTCACCCAGTCAGACACTTTAAATTGAGACCTTTCTCTGTGGATGAGCTGGAGATGGTATTTAGAGAGTTAAGTTAGAGCCTTACAACAGATTGTGTTAAGATTTCACCTAAATACATCTCAATAAATACTCAATTCTGTACTAAGAATTATATTCCCAGTGTGTGCTGAATAATGTGCCAGCACTCACACAGTCAAAATAGTGATCAAAACCAGAGGCATTCCCTCCCAAACTGCCATTTAGGAACTGGGCAACTAAAGACACAGTCTGGACAGAGAGGAAATGTTTTTTTAAATGGAGACACAGAGGAAGATTTTCAAGCTTTTCAGACTGCACGTTCACCACTCCAATATTGTTATAAACACCTTTGCAAACTATCCACACTATGCAGATGAAAATAACTCAGAAACAATGGAGAAATAAATTAGGTCCTGTGAAAAAACATAAATACCATTTCTCCTCCATCTGCTTTATCTTGGTAATTAAGTCCAAAATCCAGCAGCAGGCACAAAAGCCCACCCACAGACCAGGGACTGAAGGTCAAAACCGAGCAAGACAGAATTGATAAGAAAATGACTGCAGTCTATCAAATGAAAGATGGTGACTTTGTTGTGAAGAAAGAGAGGGGAGATCTGAAGTAGGAGGCATTTATTAGCCTTGTTCCGTACCACCCAAAATGGCCCTGAGGCCATGCTCCTTTGGGTGCTCCTTAGGAAATGGTGATCATGAAAGGCACACTCATGCCACAGTCACCAAAGGATTTCGTGTTGCTCCCGCTTTAACTGGTAGCTGTAGAGGCTTCAAAATACCATTTCTCCTAATGGAAATGGTATGCGAGCTGTTTGCAGTTTGGTGATACATTTTTAATAAAAGGGAAAATACAGATATGCTTGTGCTTACAGAGCTTTCTGTGTTTACAATGAGTCTTCTTGTTGTCAATTTACAAATGGAAAATTTTGTAATGGACATTTCAAAATGTCAGAAGTGCTCAGCATTTGAAAGAAGGCTCAGTAAAGGCAGGGAAAAACTGCTGGAGAGACTGGATTGGACTTTTGGTTTGGAGTAGGAAAATATGCATTTTGGCATAGATTTAATATTATTATTAGTAGTAGTAGCAGTAGTAAATATTCAGAAAATATTAAGTAATGATTAGCATCTAGGATATAATGCTCTATGCTGTAATGATGGTTAATATAAATAAATATAATTACAGTTTATAGGTTCTAGACTTCAACTACTCTAAACTCAACTGCAAGACCTTGTCCTGAAGGATCTAAAAAGCCCTATTTCAGTGATGTGTTTCCGCATTTCTCATGAATCCAGACATAATGTATAAAACAAGGTATTTTATAGCTTTTATATAAATAAATCATCAACTTGGAAAAAATACAACATAGTAATAGAAAATAATGTATTAATTATTCCAAGCAGTCAAACAGGAAAGACGCAAAATGATAAATGAAAGAACAGATACAAAATATGAGATATCCTGACCAATATATGGGTTATATAGTGACTTACTTACACTGGGTAGTTACAAGTGTGAATATCAAAAACACAGCCATGGCATAAAATATAAAAGGAGCTATCTCATCAAAACTTATCTGCTGAGCTGAATGAAGGGCAAACAAGGTCTTACCTGTGTGAGGATTAGACCCACCTTCTTAGTAACAGCTAGGGTAGGTGTTCTTAAACATCAACCATCAGAGCCCCCAAGTTCAATCAGCCTGAATGAGATCTCAAGAAATCAATAAAATTCTTGCCAGGCCACTTCAAACTATTACCAAGCGCGAGTGTGGAGCATCAGATTACAGGCTGGCTGTAATTTTTCCCTGGAACAAGCCAAACACAGTTTTTGGGCCTTAATGAGTTTTGTTCAGCATGAATAGTTCAGCAGAGTGCAGAAACCTCTTTTCTCAGCTTGTCCATATACAAATAGTGTGCCACCAGCTCTGTTCAGGTACAGGGGACAGTTACCCAGCTGTATGACTCATGGGCAATGAAACACAAAGCCATTTTTAGTCCATTTGTCCAGAAAAAACTCAGGAAGTACAGCTTTGACTACTCAGACACCCATGTGGTTGACTCAAAACTGCACAAGACTACAGAAAAACCTTCAAGGGCTTTCTGTAGCAATAAAAATAAAGTAAATGGGAAAGGTCATAATCATGTTCATAAAGTCTGATCTTATTCTTTAAGCAAAAAGACATTTCAGTTGCATACTATTAGATACTTACAGCTCCAGCGACTTACAAGAAGTCACTATCTGAACACTGCATAAGGATGCAGTGGCTTTCACAGGTAGCCCCTGTTGTGCAGCTATAGTGTTGGAAGGGGCCAAGGACTAGCTTGTGCAGACAGGAAAACTCTGCAACTCAGCACACAGTCCTGGCAACCCAAAATTTCTCCCAGCAGTACTTCCATTAGACTTCATGCATTCAAGTTTTAAAAGTCCTCCCCATCTTTAATCTCAGCAGCACAGCAGGAAATCTCCATAATTTCTACTAAAACACTTTTCTTCCAATCAGGATAATTTTTCTCCTGCTTTTCCTTAACATTTTTTCCCCCCCCTCCTAACTCAACTCATCAGTCTTGGTTGAGTTTTCACTCTACATCAGAAAATCCTTTCTTCACTGATTACAAACTTCAAATATTTGTACATCACTGAGTTCTCCACCTGTTATGTTTACATGCATCATTTGGGCAGGACACTTTAGGACTTTTAGCCTCTCCCCATAAATAACTCCTTCTATATTTCTCATACATATGTGCGTGCATGTCACCACACTCAGGGCTATTCTTATGGGCCAAATCTGTTCTTGAGAGAATTAGGAGATGTTCTTGCAAACTTCCTCTCAAAACTAGTATAAGAATAAAAGAATTCTTGGGAAAAAGGCTGAAAATTAATTCTAAGTCTTCTGTCTATGACCAATACCACCTACTTAATTTTGCACTTTTCTTGCATGGACATTGTGGCCCGCAGAGTACCTTGCTATCCAAACAAACAGCTTTCTTAGATGAGAAGCCTAAAGGGACAATGATTCTTTCAGAAGGTAAAAGTCCAAGTCTTTTCTTGCACATTGGTATGTGTGTCTGTGACTACTACCACAAACAAAATGGGAACACATAAATAAAAGCAGGTTTTACTAATAATAGCTACCTGTAGATACAGAAGAGGCCCTTCTGATTGCACAGCTATTTCTAAGCCATCTGAATGTCTGTAGGATACAGCCTGCAACTCCATAAGACTACACCTCATGTTATATCAAGCATTTTACCAGGGCTTAATGAATTAAAAGATGGTTAGAAGTACTGCTTAGAAATACACAATGTTGTTAATAAATGTCTTCTCTCACTAGGGGTAGATTCTAGGGGAAGAATTTTATATCATCAGGTTCTCAGACTAGTAATTATAGCTTACATTTTGAAAGCCACAACCTTGCTTTCATGAATGCAATTTGCATCAAAATCTGCACTTACAAAATCAGGGAGAAGAGTTTTGCACACATAAATTAATTGCTAACCCATTTTCTAGTGCTTGAACTGCAGGCAATTAGCTATCAATCATTACTGACCTGGGCTTTACTCAGTGAGGACACAAAGAATAAGGCTCTGCAACTAATACCAATCCCAAATCACAAATACTGCAGCATCCTAAACATCCCCAAAATCTGTCTTCACTCAACAAAGAAAATACTCTTTGGCAGTAAAAGCTGGTGCAGAACTGAAGGTTGGAGAATGAGGGGGGAGAGGGAGAGGAAAAGAGAAAGATACCAATTTGCTCTCAATGAATATGAAAAAGCTGATCTCTGCCATTGAGGAAAATTCTTGCACCAGCAAGTGCTGACTGATTGTGATGAGGAATGCTTTATCACCCAGATCCAGACACCCTTTCATATGGTGATTATTATTCCTGTCATGACCCTCTGGTCATCAAGCCACAGTGTCTTTTGTCACGAAACAACTATCCAATAAGGAATAATCTAGGAATAAGCCTGTAGCATAATATCTTCTACTTGCTTATACACACAGCAGGAGGAGGAGAATCTTCTTCCTGTGAGTTATTACCTGCTCTAATCCACTTTGGAAAATAGCAGTATTTCCTTAATTTTGTGAAGCATGCAAACATATTTTTCACAAACTACAGCTACCTGAACAGCCCAGACCAGAGCTGAAAGCAAATCTTAAAACTCTCTCAGGTAATAACAAATAGTCCATTATCACCACCAAATCCATGGCAGCACAGAAACTATCAAATATTCACATTAAACTTGATAAGAACATGCAAAGACTGAATTGCATGCAAGCCTGCCTTTATGTTTAATTTCATATTGTCTTCCACAAGGCTGATGTCTGGCCTAATTCCTGATGCTATTCTTGGAGCAACAGCTTTGACAAACAGAGGTAACGCACATACAAAACCCAAAAAACACCACATACCTAAAACATTAGGTCTGATTTAGTTCCTGTACAGTTACAGAGATATTTTATATTAACATCACATCATCCATATTAATATTATCCAACTACAAATGAGCTTTAGAACTCATTTAACGTCCCACACATTATTTCTCAGATTTTTCCAATTCAGTTGCTAGAGAAAGGGGCTAGTCCTCTGCAGCCAGTGTACATCACACTGAAAGCATCCAGGGAAGAAGGGCTGGAAACCCTGCTCTGGGAACAGAATGAGGAGCCATTTCTGGCCACACAAGCCAGCTCTTTTTATGTCTTTTCTCTCTCTACTGTCTATGTAGATCACCTAACACAAGGGCTGTTTTGAATAGTTTTATCCAACTAGAAAGCTAACCCTAAGTAACAAATACAACAATACATATACAACTGTACAGGATAAAAAATTAAAGGTGTTAGAGAAGGATGATGCACAGAGACATTATGTGTGACACTGGGGAGGAAGTGGGGGTAAGTGTGCATGGTTAATATGAAAAGATGTCAAAAAAAATGAAGCATAATAATAGTGCAATTTATCCTTGCTAAACGTACTGCACTGTGCTATAATTAAATATGAAAACCTAAATTTATCTCTATGTTCGGCTGTCATTAACTTAACAGGGAGTGCACATGTTCTAATCTAATGGCTGATTTTTTTCTCCATGTGCAGCATATTAAAATGTATATTAGCCTCAAGGTGCATAAACACAAAATAATAGACCAAAGGTTTTGGCCTGTGGAGAAAAAAATCCATGCTCAAAGGCCGTCAAGTAGCTGGTGATGCAGGGGAGACACTCACTTAGCCTCATTAAGCTGAAGCTCTCTTTTGCTTGTCTTTTGTTCTGCATGACAGCAGCCTCTTTGTTGTATAATAATTCATTCCAAGTTCGTTCCAAGCTACCGAAACTGGTGAACTGTGGCCATTTTAATGAGCAGTATTGGTGGTATGCATAATCTGGAAGCCACGTGGACCAGGCAATCACAGAGCACTGCAGCCAGCAAAATGAGATACTGTCGAAATCACAAATTTGTCAAGTTGTTTTTGGACAGGGTATTATAATAAGCACTAAAATATGCATCTTATTACTCTGCATCTGCCAGTCAAAGATCACTGTAATGAATGCATGCTGCAGGGTATGACCAGGCCGTTTCCCTAAGTAAAACAAACTGCCGAGTACAAAAAAAGAATTATGTATTTTTGGCAGTGCCTGGATTTTTTTTTTTTAAATCCTTTTGCATCAGGAGTTGGATTTTCCTGGCTCGATGTCCATTGCCAGCAGTGAATGCACTAAAACTGCCACAGCCAAGGAGTTAACATGAATACATGGTTTCTTAATAGCCACATTTACTGCCTGTGCATCTGAAACTTTAAATTCCATGCTCGAAGCAAATTTAGCATACAGTACATATAAACCCAACAAAGATTAAACTACTTTAAATACACTTTAATAATCCTAGCTCCTTTTGTTTTATACATTTCTACTGCAAATGGCTTCACCATTAGGGGAGGTACATTTTACGTAGCCTCCTCTCTCTGTGAGAAACAGCACTGTAGGTAATCACAGCATAAACTTCCATAACAGAACAATTAGAGAAAAAAAAGGTTTTAAAGTGGCCCTTTTTTTTCTACAAATTGGTCAGATTCATGATTGAACTCAGCTTGAAAGGCTGGTAGGTTCGCCAATGGCAGAAAACCTGGTAAATATCACTTGTGCAGTGGGGTGCAGAGTCTGCTCTGCTGGTGCTCCCCAAAACACGGCTGGTGATACCTCACAGAGAACCACAAGACTCTCACCTGGACCAATGCCTGTGGAGACCTTTCATCATCTGGTGAGGAGCTGAAAGACTAAGAGGAGAGCAGAAGGAAAGAGCTAATTTCCTCATCTGCCTGCAGATAACGGTGCAGACATATTTTGGCAGAGCCTTATTTTTGGGCAACCCAACAAGAATTTGCGGCAAGAGTTCCTGAGTGTGCTGATGTACAGTTCCCATAATATCCTAAACTAAGAGGTTTCTTGATCAATACTGGCTTATACTTAAAAGGCTTTGTCTGGCTGAAAGCCATGTTTCAGGTCCACGTTTTAGCTAATGGGAAAGAGGATCAAACAGCTCTGTTGGGTTTGCGAGCCTAGGTTTTGGTAGCGGGAGTGGGTATGGGAAAGGTTTCTGTGAGAAGCTGTTAGAAGGTTCCCCCATGTCTGACAGGGTGATGGACCCATGGCTGGCCACGACCAAGCCAAGCAGGAATTACAGTAATGCCTCTGTGATTACATATTTAAGAAGGAAAGAAAAGCTACTGCACAGAGGTAATTGCACTCGGAGAAGAGACGAGCAAGAACATGTGAGTAGAGCAACTGCAGACCCCAACATCAGCGAAGAAAGAGGAGGAACAGGTGCTCCAAGCATCAGAGCTGAGATTCCCCTGCAGTCCCTGGTGCAGACCATGGTGAGGCAGCCGTGCCCCTGCAGCCCATGGAGGTCCATAGGGATGCAGAGATCCACCCGCAGCCCATGGAGGAGACCCACATTGGAGGGGGTGGATGCCTCAGAGAGGGCTGTGAACCTGTAGCGAGCCCATGCTGGAATGGGCTGCTGGCCTGCAGACCTGTGGAGATGGAGGAGCTCAAGTTTGAGCAAGTTTCCTCATAGGATTTGTGAACCCGTGGGAGACCCCCACGGGAGCAGCCTATTCCTGAAGGACTGCACCCCATGGAACTACTGTTCATGAAGAACTGTAGCTCGTAGGGAGGACTCACGTTGGAGGAGTTTGGAGAAGACAATTTTCCCCCCAAAAAGGAAAAGGTGTTTTTAAGATTTGTTTGACTTCTCATTATCCTGCCTTGCTTTTGATTGGTAATAAATTCAATTAATATCACCAAATCGAGTCTGTTTTGCCCATGATGGTATTTGGTGAGGGATCTCTCCCAGTCCTTATCTCAACCCATAAGCCTTTGGTTATATTTCCTCTTCCCTGTCCAGCTGCAGAGGAGAGTGAGAGAATGGCTTTGGTGGGTACCTGGCATTCAGCCAGGGTCATTCCAGCACAGCTTAAAACTAATTCTTTTCCCCTCTGACTTTTCTTCAGAACTGGTGATAGCAATATGGGAAAAAGGGTTTCTTCACCAATGTTAATTATTTTATTGCAATCTTTATATCAACATACGATGAAACAGTCCATATTTCCAGCCATAAATACCATTTTTTCTGCCTTTTTTTATGCAGTGCTGGAAACTAAGGGCACAGTTCTTTACCATACTGGACAAATTAGTTTTCCTAAGGAACAAGGAGCACTTCAGAAAATGAAGGGTGAAAACCTCTGTTCAGTGATGGCAGTCAGAGGTCTTGAAGAATCTGAAGGCAGACAAAACTTTATGATGCAACAGTGTTCTTGCATGTCTGTAAGTTCCCATTTAATTTATTTATTTAATAGAAGAGTTAATTTAATATTTTGTATGAAATCTGGTTGGTATAGCAAGGTTTTTTCTCTGCCATGCAAAAGACTATTTAGATTTCACTGCAGTACAGTTAGAATTTAGCAAGTTTATACTGTACAGAAGACTCAGCTTTTAGTACCCACAGATACTTGAAGGAAATGAGTATTTTTGTCTGTTCCAATGGGAAGTCCATTCAGAGAAGAAAATCAAAAGGTTGTGAAGTTTAAGGTGATGAAATTTCACTGAAGTCATACACAGTGCATGTACAGCATCATTCTCTCTCATCTGTCTGATGAATAAAGCCACTGCCTATAAATGTGTTTTTACCACATAAAATTTTAACTTTTTTAGTACAGCACAACCTTAATAGTTGAGAACTATCCACAGTTTGTTCGGGGTTTTGTGTATTTCTGGTATCAAGATGCTTAAATCATTAGTTGTTGTTATTTTTAATTTTTTATCATTTAGACATGATCAAACAAATGTCACTTTTGCATAACTCCTGGTGCTGAAAGCGAAGTATGAAACATCCATATGTATTTCTCTCTTCCTATAAACCCACACCTACCACCTGAACACCTGGCCATATTTTTGTTTAGCTACCTGGCATGTACAGCAGCCACTGCATTAAGTATGATTTTTACAGCTGCCATTATGGAAGTTTTTACAGAGACATACAGTACCACTTCTGTGATCACCAGCTGACAGCAGTGCATTTCTGGGACATAATCACTTCAGCTCTCTGGATTAAGATCAGCGAGCAACTAATAAGAGAATCCTGTAACAAACAGACAAGGTGAGACAGTGAGATACACGGGAGATCAAATTGCATCTCTGGGGAATACTACACCTCATTCAGATACCTAGTGAGAACAGAGTTATCTTTATCACTCCTGGTCATGTATCTTCCTGAGAAACTTGTGAACATTATTTAAAAACATAATTCTGTTAATTTTGTATTGTAAGGAGACCAACTGTGCCCTTACTTGATGCAGTCACCCTAATAACTTTGGGTTGTAAGAGTGCACACTACATGTTCGCTGTCTTCCTGACTGCATCATGCACTTGATCGCAGTCCTAAATTCACTCTGAGATAAGCGTGCTTTCACAAAACTTCTTCCCTGAAGGAGTCAGTGAGAAGCAGTGTGGTGTCATCACTACCTTGCCATTCTCTCACCTCAGCATCAAGATTTACACACCAAGATTAAAGCTGAGACAAGCTGACAAGTTTTATTCCATGCAAAGGTGATTCAGAGTTGGTATTAATGACAGTCACCTGTGCCCAGGTTTCAAGTGTCAGGTCCTCCCACAGAAAAAAAACCCCAAAACCCAACTAAATAAGCCATCTAAAAAGCAATGAGGAAGGAAGCCCAGAGCTCTGGCTTTGGCCATCTTTGTGAGTCTGACACAGCATCTGTGCTAGGACTCTCTTTGGAGCTGTTATGGATAGAGCAACAGGTAAGAATGAGTAAAATTGGTGGAACTATGGAAAACTGTATCATCCAGTGACTGGAAACCAATGAGGCTGGAATTTCTAAGTGGGAATCTCACTCCTATTACAGGCAGTGCAGTACCACAGGTCGCATCCTGGACAATGGCTCCAGCAGAAAGTGCTATGTTAGCAAAAGGGAAAAAGCTACTGAAAAGACTATCAGAAGTCAAGATAGGGTCTGTGTACAAAAATAAATAGATTCTGCAACACTGAAAAACAGAAAAAGAGCACTCAAGTTTCCAAAATATTTTCCAGTGCTGTGATGTTTCTGATATTTCAAGGGCTATAAATTATCAGAAGTATTAGTTTCATTAATGCAGGAGGATGAACAGATACTAATCAACATGAATCTCTTTCTCAGCCAAAGCATTTTACGTTTGCTATTTAACTGCTTGTTATATTACACTATTTAGCACAGTACTTTCAGTATTCTCTCTGTTTAGGAAGGAAATTATTGTGATAAATGTAACACCTGACAGTGATAACTGTTCAGTTCGTCATTTATCCGGTGACTGCATGGCAAAACAGCTTCAGTTTGAGGTCAGGTGTACCATTTAGAAGAAGGTATTTATTTTTTAGTTTACTCTGGTCATCAAATACTACAATATTTCATGACAAAACTCCACTGTGTCACTCTCCTGTGGCAACACTCTGCACTCAGCATCTGTTTGATGCTGAAACCAGGACAGAAAATGAATTATAAAAAGAATAGTCCACTATTATATAAAAATACGGACAGTAACATTCAATATTGCATTGTGAATCAAAACAGATACCATTGAGAACATACTTATCCAGGAACAGAATGGCTCCTAAATCTGTAATATATTTAGAACTGGTAGCAGCTCAATGAATTTGTAAACAATCAGAAAGCAAGTGGCTCTTGATGCTGGGGAAAATAATTCCACCTCAGTTTCTCATTATTAAAATGTCAAATGTCTGAACTCCCTATCCCTGTGAATCAATTTGAAAATAATAGTAATCTTGTAACAAAATGGAGGATGATTCCTGTATATTTTTAAATTTACACCACCACACCCACAATACATCAAAATCAGCATATTCGCCTTTTTTTTTTTGAATGCAAATGTTCACATGTATTTGCTGTTTAGCTTCTCACGAGGTCTTACTGAAGAAACTGCATTTCATCTCATGGTATATACCACTACAAATTGGGACAGCTCCTTGTATGTTTCTATAGGGCAGGATTTTGGCTGTCACGTTTTATTTCATACATAACATACACATTCCCACACATTATTTTATCAATGAGAACATAGCAATAGGTTATTTTCTCTGTTCCAAATAAAGAGTAAGGACATCTTTTTAGTGAATTCATTTTAGAAAGAGAATCACAAATGGGTGTTATGACTTGCTGCCATGCAAGTTAGATATTTGTGTTTGAATTGAGATGAAACTATAGTACTTAACTAAATTAACTAGGCACAAGTACATGAAATCCAATATTGATAATAATTTATGAAAGTAAGAATACTGATTCCTACAATACTGCAAACTTAGTTTATGATAACATAATTAGTTACACTAATAACACTGCTTAGGCACAGTCTTGCTAATTATGATATTATAAATATTAATGATATCAAGTCTTTGTATTTGATTGCCCCTAGTAGGATCATTTATCATGGTATTTCCAGTTACCAGAGTTAAATTATTTTTCTTCCTTTTCCCTTGAATGTTCATTCCTGGACAAACAGCCATCCTGAGCTTATGCTTAAAATGTATCAATAGCTCATCAACGATGCATCCTGGTTAACTTTACATGCTATTATATATTAGCAATGTTACAATGATGCAATCCAGTGCTAATACAAATACACAATCAATTATATTCTGTATGTCTTTTAAATGTCTAACAGAGCCAGTCAGACAAGATTACATAGGGCTTTGTTTTTATTCTTTTTCATGTGACCTGTTTCAAGTTAAGATTCCTTTGAATTATTAAATGCTTCTTTAAAGCATATTTTCACGCAACCTTTTTAAAGTTAATTACTGATGTAGTGACAAGCAAAAAAAACAAAGATTACAATTTCTCTTCCTTCTTCAAAAGGACAAGAGAAACATCTTTGACAACCGTGTCTGTTTAGTAAAATACAAAGGTAATACAAAGACAGAACACTGAGTGCAGCTTTAAAGAAGAATTACAACAAATCTGTAACATGAGTTGGAAATGCTGTGTAGGTTTCCACAGGTGTTAAAGGAAAGAAGTTTAGATATAACCCTTTGAGCCTGGTTTAACTGCTTAACATAAGTAGATGAAAATGAAACTGCTTATATCTTGGTTTATTTTTAAGCAGTGTATTATCCAGAGCTTTAGGAATAGGATTCTTTCCTCCTTGAAGGTAATGTTATAATTTTCAGAGCTCCACAGAGAACAACAACAATACAGGAGTCTAATCTCCTGCTAAATCCAATTCCAGTCATCAGCAATGATAAGCAGAGATTTGGAGGCATTTGACACTCCAAATCCTATTCTTTTGTAATTCTTTACTTTTTACAACATTTTCAACAGTCGTACATCAGATTTTTGGAAGGATAATCAATAGGCATGATGTATAACTGAAATCAGTCTTCAAAGTGATCCCCTCTAGTAACCAGAAACAAAAGCTTGGCCTCCCTGCTGTGCAGGTATTTTGCTTAGAGCAGGAGGCAGCCAGGCATCAGCAGGAAGCCAGTTACGCCTCCCTGCTTCTCAGCACGGATCAGCAGGTGCCCTGGTGGAGGGGTGAGCAGGACTGGGGCAGCTGCAACCCATTGCATCTGTCAAAAACCTCCAAAAGTGCTTTTGTAGCAGGGAACTACTAGAGCAGAGAGGAAAGACAGTCCAGAGGTTAGGATTTCATGCTGACCATCATTTGCATTCCTATTTCATTACAGACTTCTAGGTTTAAATGATCTTGCAGAATTTATGAAATTGTCTGGTGTCACTGATCCTCACCTGGAACTCCCCTGTCTTGCAGAGGGTTTGGGCATCAGCACATACGAAAGTCCATGAGATGCTCAGGTATGGTGATTGAAGGACCACTCCTACCTGATCTAGTGTTCCAACCAACAGCTGGTCTGTGACTACCTGTCTCAGCTGGTCAGAGCCAGTGCAAGAGGGTTTCTGCATGTCTCTTGAATGTTGCACCCTGCCTGGAACACCCAAGAACTTCTAGCATAATATTAGGATCAATCTGAAGCGAGTTGAGTTTCATTAAAACAAGCAGTTCCAGAACTTGTTCTAATGCATTTGTAATTTTACATACTACACTTTTTTTAAAAGACATGATATTATGAATCATGTGAAGAGATTATATTTATAGTAAAAATGTTAGGCCGTATCAAGTCATTTCAAGTTTGTCTTCTTAAGCTTCCTACATATTTGTTAATATTCAGAAGGAAGATGACTTGGTGACTAATTGTGACAGCAGCAGTGATTAATCAAGGTAAGTAGCAGAAACTGCGTACAATGATTATGGAATTACATTCAAAACCAAGACATAGTGTTATTATACAAGAATGGCAATAAAACATACCTTTCCCATCAGATCAGCAATTCTAGGTACTGGTTTTCCTTTCTGATGGCGCATGGTTGCAGGACTCTGTCCATTCCAGTCTTCAAGTTCCTCAATGCTTTTCAGGTAAAGAAGAGCTCGCAGTCCAGTGCAGTAATCATCAATAACAGTGAAATCTTGATTTTGGATCGCACTGCACACCTAAGAAATATAAGTCAGTTAGCACCATCCCAGCAGAGAAGCATATGGAATTAGTAAGCTCTTTGGATTTACTGATTATCAGGTGACCCTTCCTGCACCTCCACTGGGAAAGAACTACAAGAATTCAGGATTATTGTCTGCTTAATGCTATGTCATGATACTACCACTGCAGTTCAGGAAAGAAAGGGCTCAATAACATCAGCTATGCCCAGATTTCCCAGCGGCAGCCCTGGGACCAGACCTGAGGGCTGTTCAGAGATAAACCTGCATGCCCAGCCCCACGTGTGCCTGCGGGGGAGCTGATGCTGAGCACGCCAGCACACTGGCAAACAAACCAGCACCTGTGCTCAGACCTTTGCTTGCAGACACTCAGCGCTATCCCCCCACCTGCTCTGTTCAGGCATAGCCAGTTAGGTCCCAATCCAGCAAATCACAGAACCACAGACTTGCTGAGACTGGAAAGCACCTCTTGAGATCGTGTTGTCCAACCTCCAGGTCAGAGAAGGGTCAGCTACAGGAGGCTACCCAAGCCTATATCCACTCAGGATTTGAGTATCTCCAAATACAGAGACTACACCTCTCTGGGGAACCTGGTTCAGTGTTCAATCTTCCTTGCAGCTTTTTTCTTATATTAAAATGGAATTTGCTGCATTTCAGTTTGTGCCCATTGCCTCTTGCCATTCCACTGGATAGCCCTGAGATGAATCTGGATCCAGTGGGAGTGTCTCAGCAAACAGCACTCATTAAGCTGACCAGTTATTATGGGTGAGCATTGCCAGGCACAGAACAGAACAATCCCCTTCTGCCATTCAATGTGATTGAGAGGCCAGGCCACCTTCTTTTAGATACTTTAGAAACACAGACAGCAATATAGCTTTATAAACATATAAACTAGTGATCCCTGACCTGCAGAGCTTAACATGTAAACACAAAACTGACAGTAGAAAATAGTCTGACCATTTACATGGGTTCTTCTAGAGCATGTCAGGGATATCAGCTCAGGCTTAAACCTACAAAGATCCCCAACCAAACTGACAACTGAATAAAAAATCCCTGACTGTTCTCTGAATACCTTCTCATTAGCTAAACTCTAATCAGCCATCAGTGACAAGATGCAGGGTTGATTGAGTGCCATTAATTATCAGTCCCTGGAAATGCTCTGAAATTCCAGATGTGTCAGTGTTTTCAGCCTCTGATTCAGCTTTTATTGTAAAAGCTGAAAGGAATGCTCTTGATAATACCTTGACTCCATACGCACATGGTGAACACAACCATGAAATAGCCACCTACTTTAGAACACGAACTGGTGCACACAGACATGCACAAACACATCCACACTTCTTGGATGGAGAAGCACACTTTAGATCATAATTGACATCAACACTTAAAAAGCACAGGAAATATATTATTGCTTTCCACATGTCAGAAATGACAATACAACTTGCAGTCTTGAAGACAGTTACACATCACATTGGGAAATACAATATACTACAGCTGAACAAGAAAAAAAATAAGGGCAAACTTTAAAATAAGCACAATCACATTTTTCTATGCAGTGCATTTACATTACAAAAAAAATCTTTTTCTCTGGAGAAACAGTGTGGGTATTAATTAGGTCTGTTACACCTTTCATAGGCTTCAAGATTTTTTTTTATTGAGAGCAATTATAGAGAGCATCATAATAATTTCCCATACAGGTTACTTAACTGCAAAACTCTACTGATGCTTATTTAAACCTTTTTGTACAGCAAGGAATTTTCTGGGTTTTTTTTAGTGCATGGGTAACACTTTTATTATCTACTCTTAAAAATACTAAAACTGTAAAAAAATACAGTTAAAAGCCATGTCATGTCACTCGAAACAAGTTCAGACACTTTTGTCAAAATCCTGAAATATTTTGACAGCATGTATACACGTGAGATACACTGGAGGATACCTATAATAACCTTATAAATAAAGAGGCTTTTACTGTTTTCCAGCTTGTGGTGCAGTGTTATGAACTGCAATAATATAAAAATGTGTGGAAGATAATAACACACTAAGAGCTAACTATTTGATCCATGTGATTCTATTAGCAGTGCACTATTTGCCTTCCCTGGAAAGCCAAGAAAGTTCCAGAACTGAAGGCAAAATGCAATTTTTAAGAAAAATGTAAATTTCTGCACTAAAGAAAAATGCTACATGAAATGGAAAGGCTTAAAACAAACAAGTGGTCTCAAACAAGCCTCCTCCTCTGTAGAAGCCTTATGACTATGGTGCCTGATGGTGTGGATAAGTAGCCAAACATGCCTTTCACTGATTTCACTGGGATAAAAGCAAGTACTTACGTTTATGGGCCTTTCCTAGAACAAGACAGCTTCAAGCATTAACACATACAAAACCAACTGAAATAATTTTGCCATTTTTCTGGCAAATTCCAAAATTATGAGCTTTAAAATTTCTTACGTTGCACATAGCAGATAGTGAGATTTGTATTTTAGGCTTACAGTATCTTCCATCAATCAGTGTAGAAGCCTTTGCTGCATTTTAAAAGGTGGTGAACAAAGTCAGGATAAAAGGTCACCATGACCCATCAGCCATGACAATTTCTACACCACAGAGAGAGGTTTTTAGCATCATACCTGGCTGCCTCTGAATCACCAGTTTAAATAACACTGTGTCCTCTCTTCAGCACAAGAGAAGTGGCAGGGCAATAGACCAGGTGAGACTCAAACTCAGGCATCCGGAAAAATCACAGAAGAACTGAACCGACCCATCTCCACACCTCATTAATGCTCCCGCTTTGCTCCTGCTGCTTGCACTGGGAACAGGCACTTGCCTCCCTTGCAAAGCTCAATGCTGAGCCCGAGCCCCCTCTGCTGCAGACCAGATACTGCTGTATTCAAAATGGTTGCTACCACCTCTCATTTAATGTCTTATTAAACCTCCCTCAAGAGGAGATAAAGGTGAGAAGTGCTGTGTAAGGGCTGCTGTCCGTGCCTTACACACCAGTGGAGCAGCAGCAGGAACTGCAACCAGCCCTGCCTGCTCAGCCCCTCTCCTCAGCATCAGGCACGTACCCACCAAGCACAGCAGAACGTGCTTCCCTTTAGACCCTGAAGCAAAAACCTGAACAGCACTGAGACTTCACAAGTGAGAACACACCCTGCCGCGTTGTGCCAGAGCGGTGCTCTGTATCCCGTGGCCAACAGAAGCCGCTTATGGACGAGTGCACGAAACAGAGCGCGCCTGGATCCGCTGCTCGCGTGGGTTATCAGCCCAGGTTCTGGCAAGCAGCAGTGCTGGGACTTTGCACAGCAGGGATGGCACCTGTTTAATATCCCTTAATCCTAAATAATCCAAGGGGATCTGTTTAATGAGTAAATTAACATTCAGCTGTTCACTGACCCAGCCTTTCACCTGAAACATTTAGGCAGAAAGAATCTTCTGTGGAAGATGAGAGACTGGCCCTGCAGAGCATCCTACGGGACAGAGTGAAGTCCAGGTCACAACGAAGCTGTCAGCTGTACTGCTGACAAGTCCTGTCCTGCTTTCTTGCTTTTGTTGGCCTCTAGCTTTGGACTAGAACCTGGATTAGAAGAGAAAGGTGCTACATTTCTCCTGTTTAGGAAGGTAACATGTATAATTCACATTGCACTGATATGCAGGGTGACAAGTTTGCACAAGCTTGGTTTTACTGCATTGCCTGGCTCTGTCCCAATAGTAGAACTGCTACAATTTAATTTTTAACATTGGATCTCCTTCCTTTTCTCCCAGATCCTGACTCCAGTGATTGTCCCTTATATCCCAAAAGAAACATATAGGCCAACATGAAATGTATGATCAATTATAATGCGCTCTCAGTATTTTGAAATCTAAAGCTGCTCAGCGTAAGTTGCAACTATGAGTTACAATTCAAATCTATACAGACATGTCTGAGATACTAAAAGACACAATGCCTGCTTTGCTGTTGGTAAACACACGCCAAATTATCTCACTGGGGAATGGTGATGTGAAATGAATTACAGTTTAAGGCTCTAAGTAAAACTGTTCTGCAAACTGCAATGATGGGAGAGGCAGGCAAAGGTCCCTGCTGATGTCTTTTGTAAGAAATGACCAGGCCGCTCTATTACTAAATAAACATAAAAACTGAGTCTAACTTTGTCACAGGATCTAGAGACATTGCAAGTCTTACTTGAGGAACTGGAGTAAATTGTAAAGAGATTATTATTGTGTAAAATAATTTTTACAGGTTAAAAGATTGTTATTAAACGTTCACATGAATTCAAAACTTTTAATTCACATATTTTAAAGAAAAAGTTCATTACTGGTGACAAGTACTTCCATGTCAGTCACAAAGCATTGTAGACGCCTTTGCTGTTAGCAGAATCTTTACACAACAAAGAGATGCCAATTTCTGCAGTGCTTACTGAGGCAAATCCCCTGCACTGTTTATTGAGAGCTCTGTCTGTGTAAGACCTTTCAGTTTTGTCCACAGTCTGTGTTTCTAGAAGCAATGGGAAAAAAACCCAGACATTAAATTTGCTTTCTGTTTCACTCTCTAGAAAAAATTGATGTGGTTCCTGTCCAAACTTTGGTATGTCCTGAGGGACTGCATGGAAGACCTGTGCCATCTGTGCAGAATTTGGACAAAGTGCCTGAGGCATTTCCAGTCAGATCACCCAGTAAAGCAATTCCTGTTCAGTGCTATCCCTGCATTTTCCCTTTGGGAGATCTTGCAGAGGAGAAATGTTTTTCTGTAACACTAGAAGAGGAAACAGTGAAGTCCTCTTCAGGCTGTGCACTCTCCCTTACCCCACGACCTTCAGTTTTTAAACTCATTATTATATGGCAAAATCCCAGCTGGATAGGTGATGATGGGGAAGACTGTGCCAAAAACGAACCCTAGTCCCTATCTGCATTATTTCTATTCAATCAATAGCTGGGATTTCAGTAGAGGCCATGGAAAAGATGCAGATCTAGACATGCTTGTGTCAGTTTTTCCCTACACTACTTTCACCTAACACATACTGCTAGACCAGTATAGAGTGGAGCAGGTCAGAGAATCTAGCCTGTTCAATAACGTGTTGTTTTTCAAGAAGAGAGTAAGTATTCTCAGTGTGACAAGATCTGTGCAAACAAAAATCCTGTAACATCTGGCAGCTGTTGTGCTCCAATGTGAAATTGTTTCAAAGCACTCTTAGAACCCTTTGCAAGTGAGGAATTTTTTCTGGGAGACAATAGCTTGGAGAAAATTTTAATTTTTACACCCCTCTGAAATATATGTATCTCTCTTCAGGATATGGGTGTAAAATAATTGTCACTTTTATGAAAACAGAAGTATCAGTAAGGAGGCAGACGGGTGGCAGTGATACATGGTCTAGAAGTAAGAAGATTGATGGGTATATATTTGTATATACAAATGCAAATCACATAGCTTGACTGTTCTACCATATTAGTTTCCATTTATTGTAGCTGTACAACATCAAAGCAGTGATGTCTCTGTATATTGCAGTTAGTGGTAATGTAACGGACTACCAAAAAAAAAAATCAAAGTGAGAGTTTCTAAGTAGTTTCCTGGCAATTGAGACAGCAGGCTCTTTCATCTGTGCTGTAACTGTGGCAGTGCATTGATTTAAACTCCTTCTGAGATCTCAAATGCTTTTATATTCGTAGGTCTCACTGGCTGCTTTCTTTTTGCCTTTTTTCCCCTTCAAATGATAAAATTCTAGCATTTAGCAGAATGCCATCTTGCTTCCCCAGAAGATGGAGACTTATTTCTGCTTTGGTTCTAAACTGCACAGGATTTGTAAGTAAAATAGCTCTCAAAATGCCATTCGATTAAGAAATTGGCCTTTGACTTCACAATTTCTAATATTTTGACCATAGCAAAGGGATAAAGAACTATTATTCCTCTGAGATACCTGTGAGAGGGTTTACAATGCGTTAATAATTGTGCTTTTCCATTAATTTAGTTGATTCCCTTTGAAATATTGTTACTGGAATGTTCAAATGGTAAATAAAAGGTTCTCTGTTTTGTATTATAATACATTTTCAATTTTAGCATTAATCATCTTTCTACAGAAGCTTTTTCTATTAAAAATTCTTCCTGATAAGTATTGAAGGCATAAATTCACCTTCCTGTTGGATAAACATTTATGAATGCCTGAGCTGTTATTTAATGTATAGTTGAAGCTACTGCTTTCTTGATTAGTGTCTATCGATTAAGATTCTGTTTGTGCCCACCTGTGTATGTATATGAATTGCCAACATTAAGAAGATTAATTTTATTGTAGTGGGCAACAGCATTATGACAATCTGAGTGAGGCATACATACAATTTAGAATTTATTCTCAAAAGCCAGTAGCAAAAATTGACTTGACTAGAGGAAGCTCCTTCTGGTCCATGCAATCTATATGCTGCACAGCTCTTGTCTATGGAAATGAAAAAGTATGTTTCCTAGTCCCTGTACAATAATTTAGATGTGCCTAGATCGCCAAAGCAAAAAGCAGCAGACACTGCATTGGTTGTCTGACACAGTGCTCATAATAATGTGGCAAGAGCTGCAATGTGAGAGCATGCAGACAAATAAAATCTCTTCTGAGAGGAGTTTCTGTATGTGCAGTCGTCAGGATACCAACATCTATGGAAAGGCTCCCTCTATAATGATGGTTCCTCCTCCTCATGTCTCATTGAACACTGACTTACCAGACATTAAATGCGTAGCCTAAATTATCCTTTCTACCTAATTATTACTTCTGCTAGAGGGTTGTAGGATTAAGAACATTAGGGGAAGTGGTTTATCAGACAACGTGGTGCAGTCTTGGGAAAAAACCTCAAGACTCTTTATTTTAAAGGACAAATTTGTGAAAACAAAAGGCTTCCAAAATATTGATATAGTACAGATGGAATGATTTGATTCACTCACATTATCTGCTTAAATGACTCTAGAGATATAAGTTAGCAGATGGGATGTTACCTAACAAGTCTTCAGATACTGGATCAAGATGCAAAACTGAACTGCATGATGGCTGATAGCCTTTTTAAAACACTACAATTGAACTAATATACATGAGCTAATGAACTACTATTTATTTCAGAGTCTACTACAGCTTTCAGAAAGCAGTTTGAAGGACTCAAATATTATATCTAGGAATTGTCTGACTTGTGGGGAAAAAAAAGCCCACCTTACCTTTTTTACTGAGTCCTAGACCTGAAGTCCTAATGAGCTGAGGGCTTGCTAGTGACACTTTGAGGGATAACACACAGAAGAAAGATTCAAAGATGCTAATAACTCTAGGCTCTGAAAAGTAGGCAACCATTCACATAAGGCTTAACAAATCTATATCGGAAAAAAAAAAAAGACTGGATAGACCTACGCCATGTGGGTCTCAGTAAGTTAGTGAAGTATTTCAGATATTTTGTTATACCTCAAGAAATTTAATCAGACAATCTTGAGATAAATTGTCATTCTAATCAAAAGTCCAGGATAATGTCAGTAAATAATGGAGCTCATAATTAGTTAAAAGGAGAAGAAGGTCTCCAGCCCATGCAAGACAAGCTTATGGGATACGAGCTGTATTTCCTGCAACAGCCTGGATCCTCTCTACAACAGGACAACATAATGCTGACATGGTGTCAAGCAGAGCTGAGCTGGCACTTAGGGAGCATCGAGGCAGGGACCACATGTATGGAAATACAGAGCAGCAGCTGGGCAGCAGGAAGAGCTCCACAGCATGTTCTGAAGCTGCAGCAGCCTCCTGAGACAGGCTTACAGAGAAGCTTCCCCAGCACCAAGGTGATGGCTACTCCTCCTGGCAGAGAGACCTCAAATTACCTCATTTTGGGGGCTGCAAGACAGATCTTGTTCATGTACTGCACTCTAGCAACACTGGGCAGCTGTGAGTGGCCAACGATGAAGGAGGAGAAAAAAGTCGAGAATCCATTAGCCACTTACCAGACGAGGGCACGGCAGGAGATAAGAGCACTATAAGGGATCCTTTAGGAATGTTATCCGACGCATTAATTCCTAGCCTACTCAAATCTATTTTTCCTCCCCTTAAGTTCTCCACTGCCAATTAATGTATCTTTGATCTAAATAGCTAAACTGGGTGTTTGGGAGTGGGAAACTGGTACTTATCAAGGGACCCTGAATGATGCAATTTTGTATCCCGTGTCTTTGAGAGGGGAAGTGCAGAATAAATCAAGAATTTTCAGAAGGCTCCCTGAGGTAACTGTGGGTTTTTTCCCTGTCAACCACCCCTAGAGGAATGGTTATATTTCCTTATCTCACTAAAGCATTCTGTCAGTTCTTGGAACTACAAAGTGGACCTTTATGCAGTAGGTGGGCACACACACCCCGATAAAAGTGCTGATTGTGATCATCTTTCCTAAGAGAACAAATATGATTCCACATGCCTTGAGCATTGAGGAGTCTGGGAAACAGCTTCATAATCAGCCATGTATAGCAAAATGTATCATTGTACTGCAGATCTGCAAAATGAAAGACAGCTTTGAAAGCAGATGAACTAACTCCCCTGTGTAAACAGTCCAATCACATATAGAAGCTCTACAACTACCTTTAAATATATGCTGAATAGCATATCGTATTTCATTTATCAACACCCAAAGGTCTCGCCTCTCTCTTATAAGTATTGTTGTGGAAAATGAAATCCTTCAGCTCTCCCAGTGGTTCTGCAGCTGCTGGGACAGCATCACCGGTTGTGTCAGGTAGATGTGGATTTATTTGACCCATTTCCATGAGCCATATCCTCCAGCTCCAAAGAAATTTCTACAGCAGGTACCAGTTAAGTCACTCAGATATGGTGCTTTGATGACAAAGGTCATCAACTAACATTACAAAGAAGTTAGCAGTGTTTTTAAGAATTTTTTTTCCAAGACCTAGCCACAGGAACACCATCATCTCTGGAATCGAGTTGGTCTGTTATGCCATTTTTGGAAAAGTGTATTTGTCAGAGATGAGCGTGGTTCTAGGAAAGCACGCTTTTCAGAAAACAATGGTGTTCTGAAAAATGTGAGGAAAAGAGTTTCAGAATTACCAATATGTGCTGTTTGATAACATGGAATGCAATGGCTCCATTTAACTTAAAAATGTCTGTTTCGCAATCCAAGTTAATTGGAATGAAAAGGTCAAAACCAAAATATGTTGCAAAAAGATTGAAACAGATTTGATTCACCCAAATAATATTTTTTTCCTTAAATGTGTTAATTCCACACGTTTTTAGAATTTTGATTATCAGTCTAAACTGGAAAACTTTTCCACGCCTAAACTTGCTCGTTTATAATAACTATTTCCTGATCACTGGCAATAGACAGGCTCATTGATGCTTAACAGATCCAGGGTAGACCTTCAGTGTTCATCCCAGGACACTCTGAATCAAGACACAGCAGTGACTTGAGCCCAGATCTATTTTGATTAAATGAAATTTGTCAACGAAAAACAGTTTCCTCAAAGAAATTTTCAACAAATTCTAATGAGAACCATCTACTGAGGGACATCCTCCTGTGACCAGAATTTTGAAAGCTGCAGACCTCTCAAAATCAAACAGAAAAGCAATCTTTCTGTTTGGAACCTCAATTCAGTCCTGCAATGATTAACCCCTCATCCTTGTGAGTCCTTCCCTCTAGTACTCTCACATTATATTTCAGCTAAAATTACTTTCATCCTTTATCAGCTTGCCTGTACGAATTTGTGCAGCGGCTGCTGTGTCCATTGAAGAGTGAGATTTATGTGAGCAAAATAGTTCTGACCCTGTGAATCCTTCGTGTCTGAGATAAAAACCCACTTCCACATTTCCTTAGGGATTGTTTTACCTATCTCCATCCAAATAATAAATATCAGCAAAAAAAGCAGCAATATAACCCAGGATATTGAAGGAAGTTAAACCCCTTCTTGAATTTCAGCTTCTGAAATGCCAGCTTAGAAAAATGCTTTCTCTGTTTCTTTTATTCTAATTGCATGGATAAAAGAACCCCTCCTCAGCCAGATCAAGCTGTGTTAGGAGGCTTGTGCTGCAGCAGAAAAAAACTTACGGCTCTCCCTCCTTCATGGGCTGAAAACCCACTTTTCTACCACTGGGAAAAGCGACAGATCAGTGACCAAACTGCAGCTAGCCCAGCACCAAGCCCAAGCTGAGCTGCACGGCAGTGCATTCCTCTGCCAGTGCGGGCTCCAGGACCCTGAGCACAGCCTCTTCCACTGCTTGCTTTCCCTTTCTTCCTTTCATTGCCAGGTACAGCCTCTGACTGAAAGATCAACAGAACTGCTACAGTACAAAAAGGAAAATTTCTTAAACATGTATTTTCTTTGTATGACTGACAGTGTTTCCAAGAAGAACTTCACTGATGGCAGAGCTTTGCAATACTGAATGTTTTATATTCTCCCTTTTTGGAAAACAAGTCCCCTGCAGTTACAACACATATAACATTAAAAGAAAACAACCCCACAGGAATTTTCCTAAGTAATTATTGGAGATGGCAGAAAGGAACAAAGAAACAGCATTTTCCACTGTGCTTATCTTGCCTTCTATTTATTTTCAATATCCAAAAAAGAGCTGGGTACACTTCCAGATTCAATTTCCAGTCACCGCCGCATGTACTCAAGGGAACTCGGTCTGCAACAGAGCTAGCTTCATGTCTGAAAGCAACCTGAGCTGAGTAAAACAACTTGCCTACAATTTCATCAACAATTAACTGAGCCTCTAGTGAAGAGTCATCTCCATGTTGCATTTACTTTGCAAACTTCAAACAAAACTCACTCAGTGTCAGTTCACACCATGTGCTTTATCCACACGGAGAACAGCTCTGTGCGTGTTCATGTAAGACAGCAGAATAACGAATCCACATTAGTAGTGTGAATCCACATTAAAAATAGGTGTAGCAGTACTGGGTTTTCAAAGGACAAGCAATATTGTGGTTCCTTGGGAGACATGGAGACAAACACGTTGCCAAAGCAATTATTCTTCCCATCGCCTCAATTCTTAAAGTCCCTGTGTGACCAGACCCAGGGAAGCAGGGCAGACACCCAGGAAAGGGGAGCAGACCCAGTGTCCCTGGGAGAATAAATCCCCCTGCAGAGGCCAGGAGCGACTGGTACAGGACAGCATCTGAGCTGATGCTCAACTGAGACCTAATTGTTTGTAAATAATTATTACCATACAGTGATAGTTGAAACTACTTTGTATGAGAATTCATTACAAGAATGACAAAGAGCAGTTGTTACAGAATGAGCTTTAATTCATTCTTACAAATTTATGAAATAACAATCCTATCTATGCAGGATAGGACTTCATTTACTAGCTGGTGAAATGAGCAGAAATAAAGGAAAGCTAATAGATAAATCCCCTAAGCATCTCCAAATAAAATGCAGAACTAATGCAAAACTGCACAAAATAAAAGGCATTATTAGTGTTGAATATAGTCTGTAACTTTACAATGTGCTGACTTGAATACTGCAACCTTTCATTAAAAGTGGCAAAATAATATGTAAGAATCAATAAGGAAAATCTGTTCTAATTTGATGGTTTTTACTACTATAACCAAAAAACTTGATAGATTTTTTTTGTTTGACAAATTCTGATTTCCTTTAAAAGAAATTGTCACAGAAAATTCTCACTATCAATTAGCAATTGCCCTCCCAATCATCTGTAATGGAGCAAGTGTGGCAGTCCTCTAATTACTTTTTTTTATTAGCAAAGACAGACAGTTGAGAACAGGTTGAATCTCTGTAATTAGCACTGGGCTAGGAAAAAACCAGAAAATAATGGAGTGTTTTCAGAAGTGAATGCTTGGGTATGTCTGTCCCAACTCTTTCCTCTCTTTAACATTCATTTTTCTTTGGATTTTATGTCGACATGTTCAAACAGCACTTTGTTCCCTCTTTTGTTTCTGCATGTACTGCAAATTTCGGCTCTGCAGAGAATGGCCACTCCATTCACTGCTGCATCCATTGAAGACTTTTTTCAGTGCGTGGCTCTGTGAGCAGTGGAGCTAATGATACCTGGCTTCCAGCAGCTCTGTGTCTCCTGGTTGGGTTCTCCGACGTCTAATAAGGTGTGCCTGCCAATTAAAGCCTTTCCTGTGGCTGACACAGTCCTAACAGCGCTGTCCCATGCGGGTTCTCAGAGGTCTAATAAAGGTGAGCTCATAGTGTGCTTGTGCTTACAGTGAAGGAACGCAGCTACTCTCTCTCCTCTGCCTTTTTGTGTTTCTCAAAATTTGCTAGAGTAAAACACTTTCTACCTTCTGGCACATTTCAGTGAAAATGGCCACAAAGCTCAAATGTGATGGAGGATACTCAAATGGATGTACAAATACCTATCAAGTTTCTTTGGGAATACAGTCTAAAAATTGCTATTTCTACAGGAGACTACACTTATCTCAATCAAAGGACTTACATCTGAAAAGTGATTTTGCCTTAAGTGGCACTTTTTTTTCTTAAAAATCTTGGTGGGTCTAAAGTACCATCCCTTGAATCTTGTCTCATATCATTTTGGTAGCCTGACACTGCATCCAGCAACCTATTCTTCCCTCATCAGTTTTAATCATGAGAAAAGAACTACGTCCAGCACCTTAACTTCTCTGTGTCATGGACAGCTTTGTACAGAAAGGTTTTGGTCTTCTACCCCTCAAGCCACAGCCTGTGTCAGAAACCTCACAGTGTCCAGCTGGTGCCCAAGTGTGCCTCTTCTGGGGCTTATCTGCCCTTGGAGCACTCTCTGCCTGGCACAGAGCAAAGCCTGCAGCCTGTGTTCCCCCCGTGTGCTGGGGTAAGGACAGGCAGGGGGCAGAGGAAGGGTGGGCTCTTTGGGAGTCCAGGTAGGAGGAACACAGCCTTGCTCTGCCACACCGATGGCACCCTGTGGCTGTTTGAGACTTGCAGCAATCCACTCAACTTCATTCTCCTCATACAGGGCTGAGACAAAGGACTCTTTGCATTCAAAATCATGGCAATTCATTGCAAGACAAGGTATTTTTTTCCCAGTGGTTTTCAGTATAAATTTAACCTGGAATTTCCAGACACAGGGCCAGCTCCCTCACTCCCCTGCTCTGCACTCTCATGATTTGAATGTCTTTTAGTTCTTCACTCTGCATTAAATGGCACAAATAATAATCCCAGGATGAGAATTTTTTGGCCTGATCTAGCCCTCACTTAACTAAGGTATCAGAGTCTTCACTGACTTCAACAGACACTGACACGGGCTAAAAAGAACAGCAATGAAGTGCGTGGAGAACCAGATCCCTAGTTTGCAGTTCTGAAGCCACAAAAAAAGTATAGAGTTCCTTACAGGGTTTCACATTTGCACAAATACAATAACAACGCTGTCTCAAAAATCAAGTCCCACAGTTTTGTGACGGAAAAGCCTGTTTATTCACACACAAAGGGCCATCCTGCTGTTATAAAAATCTCTCAGCTAAATGCTTCAGCAAAAAGCCAGCTGAAGAAAAAACAATAATCAAACTGTCCTGAATCCCTTAAGACTTTTGCTCCAAAGAGGTACCAACACGAAGGCTCGTTTAAAATGTTAAAAATCCACAAGCAGTCTCACAAAAACAACTGTGTTCCAAGTTGGAGGGAGAGTTTATCTTACAGAGGCAAAACTCATCACTATTGCTTTCCCATCATGGGCTGTCACATTTCTGGAATGGTTTTGTTCTTCCTCAGATCCCTGAGGTCCCACTGGTGCTGGGCAGGAGAGAAGGGCATGGGGCAGATCCAGCTTCATGGCAGCTCTGTCTGTGGTGAGGGGCACACTCCCACCTTCTTCCCCTGCCTGAGAGATGAGGAGGGTCACAGGGCAAGGCCTGGAGGCAGCAGGTGCACATGGGCTGAACATAACACCATGAGGACAAGAGCGCAGCGCCCATGGGCCAGGCCTGCAAGGCACTCCATCCTGACCAGGAGAAGAGGGAGATGAAGGTGGAGGAAGGTGGGTCTGGAAAAGGGCTCAAAGCAAAGCCACAGGCTGCCCCACTGGGAAACAGCATTCCATGGGGGGATTTTAAATCATTGCTGGATAGAAAACCTTACAGATATCCATGTCGGCAGCAGGGGATGTGTGTGACCTCCATGCTTTGTGAGAAAAGACATTTATTTGAAAAGGAATCCATATTCTTTACATGAAAATGACCAATATTCCATACGAACAAAGTATTCCATACCAGAATATAATGCTAAAAGGTTCTACCATGAAACAAGTATACTTCAGAAAGTACCCCTTTGTTCTACCTCTTTTTTTTAGTTACATCTGCTAGAAATAATGACTACAGAATCTCTTTCAACAAAAGGTCATTTATGTCAATGGACAGAACACAGAGGATCAGATCACCTGCTGTAATTGCAAATTAATGCTCTACTGCTAATGCATTAACTACACAATATTGATCTACAATTGAATCATACAGGCTACTGTGAAGTGATTTTTACTTTAATATTTTTATGCTTTTATTGCTTTTTCTATAATGCATTTTCTTGTTCAGTTGGAATTTTCTATAATTGTTTCCCATTTTAATTTCCTGCATCAAGATGACTTTAAAAAAATGTATGTCTCTTTCAAAACCTTGCAAAAATCTAACAAACCATCAGCGTGACATGGTAAATCACATACATGTTGCAAAACATGCAAAAAAAATTTGATATACATCTAATTTTGATAAATTAGGGCTTTAAAAAAAGCTTTTTAAATTAGAAATAAAATACCTCAGCCTAAGTGGAAGCCTGTAATAATAACATATATTACCGAAAGATGCTTCTAGACATTTCTGGAGCTCCTGGTATACAATGAATGCAGGATTATCTCCATATTAAAATTGTTATTTTTTAAAAAATTTCATGCCTGTAATGAAATGGGGTTGGTAGATTGAGGTATGTTTAAAAAAGTATAGTGCTGTGGAATCAGCTGAAGAATGATTGAAATGTTTCAGCATCTTTAATGAGAAATTACAAAACAAGTGGGGTCTTTTTTGCAAATGTTTCTGAAGTCCATAAAGGGGAAGAATGCTCTGTTAAACTGCTGTATAAAATCTCAAGACCAGCTGCTACTGACTACAACGATCCAGTTTGTTTTCCATACCTGCTGCAAAATTCCTTACACCCAAACCTTTTTGCAAGTAACATTACTAAGATGTTGCCCTCCATCTTCTAGAGGAGGCGATAGAACATATTTTGATTACTGAAACTCTCTCCCCATACCATTTCCTAATATACCTGCTTAATACCACTTGAGGTGGTTATGGTATACAGCAAAATATGGCTTACCTCCTGACTTGCTTTCCTGTGTATGATGATTTTGCAAATGGAAAATAAATCCCTGTGTTTCAAAAATAAAAGCAATTGGGAGAAATAATGGAGAACTGATTGCAGGTGAAATAGCTGCAGAGGAAAACCTGATCTTGCTTTTAATGGAAGAACATTTATTATTCATAAACCTTTCCTCTAACAGATATCCTACATCGCAATTAAGTCAACTCACACAAAGCCTCCTTATTATCCTAAGCCACGAACGTCCTGCTCCCATGGCAGAGAGGACACAGGACTCCTCGAGACACAATGAAGGGAAGTCCAGTGGCCAAGCAAGGGCTGCTGTCCCAGGCATGGGAGCTGGGCTCCATGGATATATCAGTACAGTCTGTGCTACTCTGTAGGATGGGACCATGCTTAGTGCTGGATGATCTGACAGTCCCTACCCTACACAAATCCTGAAGGGTAACAGGGTGCTGACAGCAGGGACGTACCCCAGTTTTAAGCCCACTGCCTCTTTGGCACTGCTGAGCACGGAAGTTGTTCCATCACTGCCAAAGCCCAGGCTGCTTGCTTCTTGCCTCTGGATCAGTCATAAGGCGTCCTCGTGGTTTTGGAAATGTGAAGTCAGATCACAACATGGGCAGTATTGTGTCAGTCTGAGTGTCTCTTCAGAACCACCTCCAACAGTGTCCAAAGCAGGTATTTTAGATAAGGCTATGGGAACACATATAGAATTACCCCATTACAGTCCCAGCTTCTACCTGCTTAACTCAGGGACCTGTTATGCAGTGACTCTTAAATACTGAAGCATTCAGTAGATCACTTTATTTGATGCTATCTGCAAATTCTGGACTTGGTCTGTATGTTGGTATTGAGAAAGCAGAAGTGAATGTCAAAGCTGTAAGCAACAGAGGTTGTGATTGCTGAAGGAGCAAGTTGGACATTTGATACCAAGGATATGTGAGAGAGATTGGGATTCAGGGAAAAGAATATTAGCTGGCTATTTGTATGACCTCGTTTAGAAGCAAAACAATGGAAATGATTCTCATAATCCTAATTAGGTTCCAAAGATGACCTGTGAAGATGAGGCTGTCCTTTTCTGTCTATCACAATGTATCTCATCTGAGAAGCAAATACGTTTCAGTCTAGTCCCAGTAAGTGTATTTCTTCTATGACTTTCTATAGAGATTACTCACTTCCTTCTCCCTTCCATTTGTCCTTCCCATCATGAAGGAAAGACTTATGGCCTGTATTCACAATCTTGCATGAAGTTTTCTAAAGGCTTATTTTAAAGTAGATGCAATTGAACTAGTTCAGATCCTTACCTACACAGCCACTTCAGAATCCATTTATCTGAGATTAGTTTAAATGACTCCCTTGCTTTAGTGAAACAGAAATAAACCACTCAAATTGAGGATACTTTTGATCCAGAGGAGTTTAAAATCAGTTCTAGAGATGACTTAAGTTAAACTGGTGAAACCTAAGGACAAAATAAGAGTTTTTTCACCATCTCTGGGAAAAATTTGTTGAAAAGAGAAATTGTTTTGTAAAGGGCAAAAGATCTGTATAGATCCAAGTCATTTGTGGAAGCCAGTTTCAGAGAATTTGATTACTACTAAAAAGAAAACAATAATTAATGTCTTGTAAATCAAATAATCTTTCTCTTGAGCACTGACTGGGATGTCTGCATTAAATTATATTTAGAATTTCCCATTACCATTGGGCCACACTAACAGGAAAAGAAAAAAAAGACTAAAAAAACAAACAGCTACACAGTCCGTATAAAATAGAAGTGCAAAAGTGACACTAAACCTCTTGATTTTTAGTCATCCAGAAACAGATAAAGCAGACATAGAACAGAATATCATTTCACTCTGTGTAGTTCAGATCATGTACCATTGCTGCAAAGCCATTGAATAACAAATGAAATGCATCTAGAGCACTAAAAACATTTCCTTGCCAATCCTATTTTTTTTGTAGACAAATGCTGCCCTGTAATTTGCACCATTACTTAGTATTTATATGGAAGAAGCTCTCAGACAATTGTGTAAGAAAGGTCAATCTTTTATCTGTCCACAAAACCCAAAAGTTTGAATCACTTTAATACAACTAAAAAAAAAAAAAAAAGGAAATGATATTAATAAATCCAAAGAACACAGCAAGTCTATAAAAAAGCAAAAGCCTTCTGCTTCAGCTCCCAGAGATGCTAACTTTGATGTGCATTAAAAAAATCCAACCAAACCAAAACATTGAGCTGGCTTTTTTTTTTTTTTTTTTTTTTTTTTTTTTTTTTTTTTTTTAATTATATAAACTAATCTCACA
>WEIT01021193.1:125312-183310 GCA_013389985.1 Dryoscopus gambensis
TTTTTTTTTTTTTTTTTTTGTGAAACATAGCAAACAAATGACTAACCTCAGCAGTCACTGTAACTGTGTAAAAAGGATGGTCACACTGAATCTAATTTCAATGTCAAAGTGAATTGTGGGAATGAAACCACTCTAGTCATCCCATGGAGTGACACAAAGCCCATATTCACAGGATCCACAGCTGCTGTTGTCTGTGGTGGGATCGACAGATAAAGGGGCTGAACATTTACCAGAATATAACAACATACAGTGGAACAATATAACATAAAGACCACCTGCTCCTCAGCCATTCTAACATATATGCTGCAGTGGCGCCCTGACATGCCTGGCAGAGCAGGTAAGGGGCTGAATTCCAGCCAATTTTCTGGTGCCTGTAATACGAGGCCACCAAGGCTTCATTCCATGACACAGACTAACCAACCATGCCAGTGTGGCCAGCACCTCAAACCAACCCTTGGGCAATGCCAACAGCCTGACTGCTGAATGCAGCCAGCACCTCACGCAGGGGGTACAGCTCTACTCCTCCTGCTTCAATGAACATGCTTAAGGGACACAGATGCCTGGATAAACAAGAGTTACTTTAAACTGGCTCCCTGTGAGACCAGTGCAGTACTCTTTGGAAGCCCTCTCACCTTGAGAAGGCTCTTTGCAGAAAACAAAAACTAAGAATACAGGAAGAACAGACAGCTCGAGCTCAATCTGTGCCAAGCCTGTTTGTATGACAAGGGAGAGATGTTTAAATTTTTAAATCCTCTAAGCCGGAGATAAAAAGTACTAACAAACTCATGGTTAGCCTTTTCCCAGATTGGTATTGCAACATCCAAAGTTTTCTTTTGGCAACTGCTCCTCCTCCTCCTCCATGTGAAATGAATGTCTCTTAGCAAGCAGCACGAAATTAAAAAAATGAAAATTCTTTTCAATGGTAGAAATCCTGCACTATCCGAATGTTTGAAAGGAAGATACATTATGATCTTAATCACAGTTACTTGAACGTTAACATTTTAAAGAAAGAAGAGGGTACCTGTAAGACAGAAGCCCCGCTGTGCAGAAACTGAAGCCCAGCCTCAGCAGAATCGATGCCTCCAGTTGCCAAGATGGGAAATCCTGGGAGAGCACGGGCGATGGCAGACACTGCGCGGAGGGCGATGGGCCGGATAGCATTTCCTACAGAAAACCAGGACATTGGGTTAGCAAAGTCCCAACAGACCCTGATGGAACTTGCACATCCCTCATGGTACAGCAGCATCAGGAACTAACATCTCATTCTGAGGTGCAGAGGTTATATTCATTTAAAAACTAACACCAAGTGGGTTTCAAGTGGGATCAACACTTGTACAGCAAATTATACATGTGGCTGGAATACAGAAAACAGCATGAACATTTGGATAAACATTGCAAAGCTAGCTTGAACATTTTAGCTGATGCTCAAAACAAAGACTAACAACGTCTGAGATAGAAAGCAATACTTTACCATACAGTACAGTGTAGACAAAGAGAGCTATGTTTCTACAGAAAAAATCAGGTTGATTTTTGAACCTAAATGTTGTCCAAGTAAGAGAAAACATCTCCTTTATTTATGTTCAACTAAAAGTTGTTTAAAAGTGCCATTTCACTGCACTTGACATTTCATATTTTATTTGTTTCCCCTTCTGGATGTTTATAGATTCAGATAATTCTTTAAATAAGACCCCCTAACAACTAATATGATACTCAAATTCTCAAAAGAATAAAGTATATTCATTTATGGTAATGTCTCCAAAACTGAAGCTTGTATTTCAAATGGTACATAGAGGTTGAGTCAGACAACCCCCTGCTATATTTAAAGGATTATGATTAAAGTCTCGATACACTGTGTCTGCAGTGCATCTGTTTTGACTACCTTCTACTGATGGTATGCAAGTATTAAAAATATGCCTACAGATGCTGCTCATTAAGTGATAGCCACAGCACAGATAGATGACACTTCCAGTTATTTTTTAAGCTAGTTGGGATTTCTCTAGATAACTCCCACATTATTAAAATTTCTACTTTATTTAGAGAACCTTTAGCCTAATTTGATGCCATAATTGGGCAACAATACAGTAGTGTAAGGGAGGACACATCATTCCCAAAGGACCTGAATGGCTGTGGCTGGCAGGCTGGTTTTTTCCCCCTCAGTACTGTGTGAGGTTAACAACTAAACTTTATGCACATGAAAGGGGCAGCCTAACCCAAGATGTACTATTGATGTGTTTTCAGGAAAACTAGCGCTTGATGGATAAAAATGTGAAATCTCACCAAAACTGCTTTAAAGAATCTAGATCCCAACAGAACAGATCACAGAAAGGAGCTGGAGTTGAACAGGAATTTTCCCTAGGACACTAGGGCTGGATCAGTTGTAACGTGTTTGAAAGGAAGCGAATGATTCTCTGAAAGAGGATGACTGCTAAGTGTCCAAAGAGCAAATATAATGACATAATTAATGGTCCAGTCTTAGAGAAATGCTTGAGGAAAAAAAAAATTGAAACAATGCAGTTTGCTCTGACAGATTTAGAAAGAAAGCCTTTTGGAAGGCATACAGGCCAAAACATACACTACACAGCCAAAACCACTGAAAGTAATCTCAAAAAAACAGTAGTTCATTAAATTCTTCAAATATCCAAGTTTTGAAATTGAAGCTAGAAGTAAGCATCAGACTTGCTCTATTGCTTTCAGGCTGACACAGCTCCAGAATCTCACTGATGAGGTAGTTGTTTTTTATAAAGGTGAAAGAATATAGACACTGGTAACTCCGAAATTTATGTGGCTACAGGGAAATTTCTTCTCAATCTGCTTTGAGGCATGAAGGTTTACACACTTCTAACCCCAGTGTAACTCTTAAATGTTTGCTTTCAGTGAGTTTTAAAGGCTTGTAGACTATTGGCCTTAAAGATACCTTGTAGTAAAGAGTATCACAAGAAAATATTTCCAGAATATAATTAGCCCCCTTCTCACTTAAATGACTGTCTCTGTACAGTGGTCAGTCCAGGAAAAGGACCAGATAACAGCTTATTTACGGTTTCAGCACAATAGGTAATCATGAAAGGCCTTCATTCAGCCTAAAGAAATCAAACATATGATTCAATGAAGTCTAGCAGAAATAGAATGAGACTTAGAATTTATTACAGAACATAGGTACTTTTTATTACTAGCTGAATTTGATATTCATAATATGAGTTATTACTTACATTTGGTGATTAGTAAATTAGTGATAAACTGGTATGATTGCAAAAGTATTCCATTAATTTATAACTCACCCAAATGAATTGAAAAACATTTCAGAAGTGCTTCTGATGAGAGTAAATAAATGGATGTAATGACAATCAGAGAGTTCACTAAGGTCTCACAATTCCTCCTAGCTTTTTTTTATTAGTCTATGTCCTATGGAAGAAGCACAATATAAGATGCAGCCATTCTCCCTTACATTTTTTTCACCAACAGTTCAGAAGCTTCTCCCTCTGTAACAAAAGCTGCTGGGCTGGAATACAATGTGATTTGCTTGTGATAGAGATTCTACTGCCTAATGAAATGGTGAAACAACCTTCCAGATTAAAGAAAAAAAGAAAGAATGCAAACAATAGAAGCAATAGTAATGCCAAGCTATTAAAAAAGAAGGCAAATTAAAAAAAAAAAAGTAAATGAACACTCAATTTGACTTACAGTCTCTGTTTTCTTGCATTTTCATACAAGTACCATAGGAAGGTAATAAATTCCATTATAGAGATTTGTGGAGAAGGAGTTTTTAGAAGGCTGAAATAAAGGAGATTTAATGCCAAATTTTAAAAGATCTGTAAGTAGTAGTGGGAATTTGCAGAACGTTTGCTGATAAATCCAATGGTATTTAAGAAGCTGAGGTCCAAATCCAGCATGCATTTGAAAGACAGCTCACATACTAAAAGATAAGCATCTACCACATACTTTGACACGTTGGGATCTGTAATTCCACTAGTTAAGCACCCGTAGCTGAGGAAACTGCTGATATGGTACTCTCTTGATAGAAGTGCTATAGCTGCTACCAGATGCTAGATGTGGCTATCATTTACCTTGCTGTAAAATAAATGAGATTTAATAAAACAAAGTCCATTTATCAAGACCTCAGGCAGAGGAGTGAGAAATAAAAATGAAAGACTGAAAAATACATCGTGGAGATGATATGCTACTCTATGTTGAAAGCTCTTTCAAATCTCATTAATTATGGAACAAATATTTGCTATTCTAGAAAGACATAAACAATGACATAATTACAAGATGTGAAAGTCCCTGACCTTTTTCTTGCCTTAAAACAAAGAGCTTTGGCTTTCTCTACTCTTTTTTTTTTTTTTTTTTAAATAATAAAAAGTAAGACTTTTCAGACTATCAGTCGAGGAAATCCCATAGCCAAAACCCAACATAAAGGAGAAGCAGAACATACATCAATCAAACGTCTCTCCCTGATCAGCACAGGTAGGCAGAGCTGCTTCTGTCCACTGAGGATAGCAGGCTGATGACAAACTGATGAAAGATATTATACCTGCTTATTTGTTTGTTTATATTTCCTAAGGAAGTAAAAAACCCTTTACCAATGCCAGAAGACACACATTTTATTATGACTTCATAAGTACTTGGAGCCCCCAGAGGACTTGATCCTGTCAAACACCAAAAATGTTCACTAGATTGAGCCTTGAGAGCCAAACCTTCTTCAAGAAGCCTGGTGTTAAGTTTCAAGCAACCCAGCAACTCGGGGAGTTCCCCGCAGAAACAATGCAGATCTTCTGATCCCAGTGATCCGCCAGTGGGAGAAAAATAATCTCAAAAGTCTTGAATACTGGGCTACCTTCTCACTCAATATATTGGACCAACTTGACAGTTCAAGGTTTTCAACGCATATAAGCAGCAGCTCTAATGAGGCCTTTAAGTAAAGATGATCCAGGTCCATTAAAAAACAGCCAACAGAGTCAATTCAGACTGGTACTACTGAGACTGAATCTTGAAAAACTCTGAATGATCTTTATCAAACTCTCTATCAACAAAAGAAACAGATTTTAAAGGAAAGCAAACTCTCATACCTTTGGAGAGTAGATCTACTAAAACCAAATTTTTTGTACCTATGGTTACTAAATGGAATAAAAATGAATTTGGGTCATAATTCTCCCCACTCTGTGCATTTTGAAGTAAAATTATTTTTTAATTTGCATTGTATTATATTACAAATTTAATATGAGATTTAAACCACTGAGCCTAGATACTACAAAGAAAAAACAGCTGATACATAATTTTTTACTAATAAATCGCCACTAAAGTCTGTGCTGCTAGAAAAATGTAACCCCCCCAAATCTAAGCAACATCACCTTTTCTCCCTCTGTAGATACCTTCCTGGAGTAAAACTGACATGCTTATCTCCCAAACCACTAAAATGAATCATGCTAATGACAAAAGAAGCCAATGACGGCAAATAACAAACTTGGGTGAAAAGCATTATACAAGGAAAATGGTCTGGAAAAGTTCAGGCACTGTAGATGATCAATCCAATGATTCAGAAAGTAAGTCAGTAAGAAAGTTTGGAGATTAGAAAACTTAGTTTTCATCAGAAAACGTAATTCTTTATTAAGACATTTTCTGCATAATGTATATGCTTCCTAATACTGGTGATCAAAGTACTTTACATAATCTGCACTTGCAAACAGTTCAGGGAAACTTGCAGGTTACACACAAAGCATTTGCATCACATTCATTCTGATTGCAATTATCCCTCTCGTTCTTTCTTTCTGCCACCTGTAGGTGGCCACCATAAGCTACACTTATCAAATAACTCATTAGTAGGGTTTTCAATACTGTCATATCCAGATAATTAGCAATTTATTTAAATAACCAATTTCTGTGGAAATAATTGCCATGGAATGCCCTGAACCTACTTTTTATAAACTATAATAAAAGTGTTAAGATAATCCCTGACATTTGCAAATGCCATTAGTTCACCTTTCCTTTTGATAGTGCTATGGCATTATGTTTAAACAATTACCCGATAACGCAGCAGTTTAATGAAACAGTGTAGCAGACACATCCTTCAAAATGACCAGAGAGTGCATTTATATGCAGAAGAAAATCCAATGAACAGACGTGTTTAGAGAAAGACTATCCACAGTTGTTATGAGGTCTGCAAACGGGACACACAATATTTAGCGCACTAAATAATACAGGAAGTTCCCAGAAAGCAAGAGCAGGGTGGACCTTGCCACAGCTTAAATGGTGCACAGCCCAGCACTTCCCAAGATCCAGAGATGACTCTTCTCACTGCTCCCTACTGCCTTGCTTGGTCAGTCCCTCAGTCCATTATTACTCATGAATAGCCATTTGCCAAAATGACTAACTAATTTACTCAGGCGCTGGCTATTTTCAACCAAAAATTTTAGTTATTCATGTACCCAGTGGAGAATTCGAGGGAGTAGATCTTTGATGGAATGTCACTACATCGGTCAGCCTACACTTTCAAACCAGTGGCTACTTAATGTTTCATGTTATTCAAAAGTTGTGATGGGCAATGCACCAACTCTACCAAATCAATGGCAAAGGTTCTGCTGACTACAGAGAAGTCAGGACGTTGTCACAAGACTTATACAATAAAGTTAATGATTCTGCAGATTTGAAACTATTTCTATCTCACTCTGCTATAGCAGGCTCTTGGAACCACACCAACTGATGGGATTTTCGACAGCATATCGTGACTATCTTGATACACTGATAATGTGTCAGCAATTCTTCTGATAACTATTGACCCCTTCCTTTTAATTTCAAAGCTTACATCAGATGTGATTCTGTTTCTGACGCATAAAGAATTGAATTCAACCTCTGAGTAGAAAAAAGAGGCAATCATTTTGCTTCATATTCCCTTTGAAAGAAAATAAAATTGTACTCAAATATAAAAAAAGCGCTGAAACTTCCATAATCACAGAGAATGTCAGTGTCCTTTTTAGGATTTAATTTTACCATTTTTGAATTAATACAAATGATTATTTATGCTCTTTCAGCTGAAAATTCATAAAATCACCAGAGTTCTCATTCAATAAATGTTTAGTACTCATCAGAGAATTCTCTCGATTAACAAAAGGCTAAAACCAGAGAAAGAGAGAGGTAAAAATTAAATTTTTCTTATCTGTAAATATTATTTATCCATGGAGACGTGGGGGAATTTTCACTCATATCAAACTTTCGTAGGAAAACCCAAGAGAACAGATACAAATTGTTTTATGAATGTTGCAAGAAGTGGTTAAACATTTCCTAACAAAGCCATTCCTGAATGGCACTGAAAACTACAGATTCACTAAAAGTCGATACTTCTGGTCGCCAGCATGAAACCTAGCAAAGCATTTTCTGTTGCAATTCATCAAACATTCATTATTTAATTTCACTCATGGTTTCTACTTTGGTTTGACTTGGAGCTGGAAATTGTCTGACAGACTGCTTTCCATGCTCTTTGGTTGACTCAGGAAGCCCTTTCTCTCCCCTGACTGCTTTGCTCTTGCTGCCCACCATGACCTGGAGCCTGAGCCAGCTGCTCTGGTGTGGCGGGGCTGAGTATCTGCTGCTGCTGCGGAGGTCTGGCACCTTCTGCACTGCAACCCTCCCCCGCCTTGCCTGCTACCCAGAGAGTGCCACTGCTAATCAATAAAACAAATAACGATACAACAATAATGAAAAGGTAATAAAATAGCCAAGGCAAGCCCCCAGCGTAATACAAAGAAAAGGATGTGTGAATAGGACCAAGCATAACAGGCAATGAACAGCCCGTCTAGAAAATATTGCCAAGTTACCAGACAAGACCATTGCAGCCATCACAAAGGAACAAATGAGTTCCTACCAAATTCTTCCCCTCAAAAGATGTGAGTGGTTCACTTTATCACAGGGTAGGTATTGCTGCCCTTTTATTCTGATGCAGAGACAGATGTGTTTAACCTGAAGTCTGGTACAAATGGTTCTGGCTATTTACAGATCTGTTCAAAGGCAGCCTTGTCTCTGTTAGCCTCGGCAATGGTACCTTTGCTTGAGCTGGTTTTAACCTCCACGGTCAACACGACCCTGCAACCAGGACGTGTGTGTATGCCCACGTCTGTGCCAGGGCTTTAGCATATACATAATTCTAACGGCAAAAAAGCAAATTAGTACAACTAAGGACACACTGGAAGAGATGTGACTGCCTGCTGAACAGGGAATTGAGGTTCCTACACTGTATTTAAAAAGCCAAAGTTACTGAAAAATGCAGTACAACAACTTTTCAGGTTGTTTACAAAACCTGACTCATACCTTGTGCTGTTTAATACCCACTTGCCTAAGAAGTCCACCACAGAAAGGGAAGCAGAACTTCAGAAATTACAGCAAACTTAAGAAACCAGGTCTAGATAATTAGAAAGCTCAGATAAAGTATTTCTTTCTCACTTTACATAACTCAAGTTCATCATTGTCCTATTTTGAGGTTTATCTATTTTATTTTGTCTATCTCTCTATTTTATCTCTCTCATGCAGTTGCTGTCACCTAGTAATAAACAATTTTATGTACCAATATATTTAGATCTATTTATAGATATATCGATATATTAAAAATACAACGGCACAAACACAAATTTTTGCGAAACAAAAGACTCAGTTTGAGTAGAAAACACTGTATTTGCCTGTGCATTAGCGTCTACATACACATCTACCATATTATTATTATTACATATCCATATAATCTGTGTGAGTATATATATACACACGCACAGTCAGTAGATATATTTCCATATTCACATATACATAAAACAGTGGATGACACGTCCCCTGATAAAACCTGTTATTTCAACACTTCAAGTGAAAAGTGTTAAAATAAATGGCTCATCACATACAATGTGTTAAAATAAATGTTTATTTCAACACTATGTGTATCATAGCCATTTATTTCAACACTTCCCATTTCTCAAGACTCACACAACCAAGAGTAGGAGAACTGATAGCTATACCTAAGGTAGCTGAAGCACACAGCCCTACTCTGCTTGCCATAGGATGCGTAGGAAGTTACTTGACACTTTTTTGCCTCCCAGCAATAAATGGAAACTACCTACCTTGACTGTTCGTGGAGATCTGTGTGTGTCTGTAAGCTGGTGGGCTGCGTCATCACTTGGAAAAAAGGGCCATACCAGAGACTTTTGAGATATTTGGGAAGCAGGCTGGTGTTACCAGGGTAGGGTTGGGAAAAGAAGCAAAGCATGGGGGCTTTTGAGAATTTCATTTTGTTGTTTCTGATTTTGACACAAAAGCATCCAGGCAGACAAAGATTTATGTGATCAAGAGCAAAACCTAGAGCTGTTCATACTGAGAGCTGGATGGGATGTGATTTTTGCAGGACCAGTTATAATCTGGTGATCAAATGATGAGTTAGAGAACATCTGGGTTCTCACTCTACTTGCTGAAAACAGTTTACTGGGAGGATTCTTCAGCTCAAGACTTGTCTTATTAATTTTAATACAGAACCTGAAGGGCCTTTGGAGAAGCAATTTTCCATCTTTAGGTGGTCTCTAAAACACAAATATAGTCATTGGGAGCTTCCTGTTGGTGCATTATAGATTAGTGTCAGCAGCTGAGCTCGCTCCTACAAGCTGAGCTCAGACATTACATTATAGGCCAGTGTTAAGCTAGGATCAGTTTCTTTCTCTGCTTTATTTTGGGAGGAAAGCACAAGAAGCTCCCATTTTCTGGTAGTTCCTGCTGGAGCCAGAGGACACTACGCCTTTATAGATCTGTCTCTAAGGGACAGAAGCAGGATGAGTATGAAGAAATTTAAATAATGCACAAAATATGCACAAAACCTCCACAAACCTCCAGTTCTCTCTGAGCAATATTTACCACTAACTTGCCTGTAATGTGTTCTTACAGCTTTCCTCCTTTGAAAAACTTTAAAAGCATGATTAGAGGTTGTCTAGGCCCCAGCAAGACAGTGTGGCCTTAAGAAGATAAACACTTGGAGGGGCATTCTCTTTTCTTTTTCTTGTACTATTTCTTCCCTGAAATTGCAGATCTGTTGGCCAGAATGGACAGAACACAAACCCACAAAACAAACTAACGAAAGGTCAGTGAGGACTTTGCAACCAGCAAGCTCTTTAAGAAGACTGTTTTGCACCCAGACAATGAAAAATTGAGGCCACAGTTTCATCAACTCACAAATAAATTCACTGCCTCGAGCCCAGCAATTTCTCAGTGCCAGTTGCCTATATTCAACATCTCTCCTCCTGTAAAATTATTTTCTCTCCATGTCATTTTTGTCAGATAAAACACTACAACCATTTTGTAGTAGAATAATCTACAATGCAATTAAAGTTTTCCAGAAAAAACTCACAATGTTTTTGCACTTTCACTTTCTTCAGATGTGATTAGTTGCAGAAAGAGCAGGTATCATCACCCCTTGGAAGGCACTGTAGGTTTTAAGATTGGTCCTCAGAAGTTGGCAACACATAATAAGTGCTTTATTCATAAACATCAATCGATTTTAAGAATGGCAGTTGCTCACAGAATGGTAATAATGGAAATATTCAGCTAATAACTACTGTAGACATTAAAACACTGTATGACAGACATGCAGGGCTCATTACACAAGAACGCTTTCTTATTATTATGGTTTCATAACCAGGTACATAAGTTTCGAAATATTTAGTTCCTTACACTTAGATTTTTTTTTTTTTTCCAGAGTAGATATTAAAAAAAGGCTCTTCCCCCAGAGGGTGGTTGAGCACTGGAACAGGCTCCCTAGGGCAGTGGTCACAGCACCAGCCTGGCAGAGGTCAAGAAGTGTTTGGACAATGCTCCCAGGCACATGGTGGGATTCCTAGGGATGGTTCTGTGCAGGGATAGGAGTTGGACTCGATGGTCCTTGAGGGTCCCTTCCAACTCAGCATATTCTGTGATTCTGTGATCTTTTTTTAAATGAAATTTACAGGACAACCCTTAGTTTTCCATGAATGAAAAAGACTCCCCCTCCAATAGAGAGTTGATACCTTGGCTTTAGCTGAGGCCTTAGATATGCATGGATGACAATTTTAAATTTTGTTTCCTTTTTCTTCTTTTTAATAACCTTCACAATTATAGGAAATTTCAAGCCGTTTCTTTAGCTGAGAATGTACAGAAAGCTGGAGAACATACAGTGCCTTAATGGAAAGCAGAATAATTGCTTGTCCATGCTGTGTATACTATTTGTGGCAGAAAGGAAGCTCAAACTCTATTTGCAGAGGCCTTTACTAGCTCTGGATATATTACTGAGGGCTGGTAATTAAAGCATGGTTATATCAGTCCTGCTTGCGACCAGTCACACAACTCAGTGCTGATTTCAAGAAGGAATTATACACCCGTATCATAACTCTGCTCTCTGCATTAATAAAAAATAACAGCATTAATAGGCCTAAATATTCATTTGTTTGATGTATTCAGAGCAACAGAAGGGGGTGCAAGGGAATTTAGTGTATTGCTCTGTCAGATCACTTTAATTATCCAATGAGGGCAGCTCAGAGGGTGAGTAAGGGACTTAATTGATGTAGTTACTCATCCCCTCAGCTTCCACTGAAGAAAAATGGTAGCAACACAACTCCTAAACTGCATTTGTTGGTCTTCAGTGATCAAAGTAAAGGCCAATTAACAGAAAGCCAGGGGCCCACAAAGTGTTTGTTGATTTTAAAATACTGATCAGAACACACACTGCTACTGCTAAACACACACCAGCAGTATCTGGCACTTATACAGCGCCTTCTAGGAGAGGACAGCCAAATGCTACACAAAAGTATAATATTTTTCTCTCCCTGAAGAAAAAGACTGCAAGGGAGGGCCTGGAAATATGTATAAAGAGAGTAATTCCACCTGAGCAGAAGAGGCAGCAGTTGGCCCTCCTGGTCACAAATCCCTTGTCCCAGAATGTCCTCTTACCCTTTTCTCTAAAACTGTTTGTAATTTAAAGGATAACTTTTTAGAAGTATGCTTGTAAATCAACTCAAGCAGTCTCCTCTCAGAAGTAAATTACATACGAATGTGCAAAGCACCTTACTCCGTGTGTTTTCATGGATGAAATGTTACGCCCTTTCACACCACAGCCTCAAGCATGGAAATACAGGGGTTCACATAAGCATACAGGACTGTAGCTGACTGTGTTGTCACCCACAAAGGAATTATGTTCTCCTTCCTTCCTGCTTTCCTCTAACCTGAAAGAAAACATACCTGATTCCCTTTGGGGGCAGTATCTTTGGGCAACACTGTGTTGCTTCCTTGCTTTTCTTGGTCATGTAGAATTCTTAGGAATTCTGAAGGTTATTTTAGGCAGTCAATGTACGTACCAAAATGAAGAGATCCCATTTGCATGAGCTATCACTGACATAATACCGTGTATGGAAAATTCAAAGAGGAAGACTCACAAAAGCATAAATGTTCCATGTGAAACTCTAACACATCTGCTCAGCACTGGAAAGCCTGCATTTAAGTCCAAAGCACGAGAAAGCCGAGGCAAGTGCATTTTTGGAATTAAAACAAATGATGGTAATTTAAGAAAATACTATGAAGCCCACAAAGGCTGTACAATGCCATATGTTTCACAATGCATCTGGTAATCAATTCACTGTATATGTCAAGTTTACTAGAAGCCCAAATCGGTTTAAGTTCTTTACTCAAAAATTCAAAAAGTAAACTATAAGCATTACAAACACAGTGCTCTTAAAATTGGTAAAAAAGTGGATTTTTCTTTTTACCTACAGAACACACAAAAAAATTAATCCCAACTATTTCCCATAATGAATACATGTCCAAACTTCACCTGTGATCAATGGCTTTCCTAGAATCACAGTTCTAGGACATGGTGTGTTCTATAGTTTAAAAGATAAATGTGATTTTAAAATTATTTTATACTCAATGTTTACTTCTGGCTTGTAGGTTTGAAATCATGTAGGTTTTATGCTGTCATTTGTGATTCTATACACAATACACTACTGAAGATGTCATCAAACACAGATGTACAGCCAACCTTGCAAGTACTGTGGTCCTAAATCAAATATGAATCCACAGTTACAGTATTAAAAATACAGCAGAAATCCCTAATTCAAGTAGACAGTATCACCTATAAAGCCAAAATAAATGGTGTAGGATAATAGTTTCCAGACTTGGGTTACAGTGTCAATGCAGAGACTTGAGCTGTGCTAACTCACCAAGCTTGATCTTGCTTGCCAGAGCATGCTTGTCAATATTTAGCTTCCAGGGAGCATGCCATGAATCTTTACAAAAACTAGCATAAATACAAAATACTATAGCAGCTGCTGTGATCCTTTTTCTAACACTGAGATTAAATTGCTGAAATTTGTTTTGAGCTTTTTAAACCAGAAGATGTGTGCCATATACCTACTGTAACAAGAATGTGAGAAATAGCATTAAGGAATTGCAGTGCTGTTATTAGGACTTTTTAAAATACATAAAAACACCAGATGCTTACATTAACTGATTGGAAGATATTTTAATGTCAAGCTTAAAAATACCACTTTCTCCTGTAAAAGCAGATTAGAAAATGGACTGGGATAACATACACCTGCGTTTTCAAAAAGAGAAATCTAAGCTGCACCAGGAAACCCTGCATCCTTTACTTGCCTAACGACTGGAATTTCACCACAAAATGTAGGCACACACTATGTTAGGCACTTGACAGCAGTACATATACCAATATGTAAGGAAGATACTAACCTCAAATTTCTGATGCGTCAATGGAGCGAGAAAGGAAGCCCCCTCTGAGAATGCCTGACTCCTCACAGGGATGAGGGGGAAGCCTAAGAGTCTCCTGGTGCAGTGCCTGAGGTTTAGGGGATAACCCTCAGCTGTACTTGGTTAGCACCTCTGCTTACATCTGCTGCGTTACTGGAGCTTGGCCTCCCCTGGGACAGCCCCAGAGGACTCTCGGACACAGACTCATCGTGGAGTGCATCTCAGGAAGGCAATGCAGGCAGCACAGGCAAAAGAGAGCACCACTGCTGTGTGTGCTAACCTTTGGCTCAGTGCATCTCATTTATGAGAAACAGAAAGAGATAGCACAGGAACACGGAGGCAGCCCTGGAAAAACTCAAGTTTGGAAAAGAGACTAAAAGTGACTTTTTCTTAGGACCCTTTTGCACTGTCTAACAGTAAGCTAGGGATGTCCTCAGAGCTGTAAAATACTAAGCCTGAGAGAAAAGTAAAATAAACATATTGGAAAGAAATCTATGTGCCAGCCCCATGCAGAGAAACTCCATACTAAAACTGCCCACACCAAGATGGAGCTAGACTTCCCTACATCTGGCAGGGTTTATCTCTTCTCTGGATACCTGCCAAGAACTGATCCAAGTGTGTTTTTATAAACAAAAAAGATGCAAACAGTCTCTCCATTATACCAATAAATCAGAATGTACCACACAGTAGACTTTTCCCTAATATTTCTTGAGGAAAGTAAGTTGCCACCAGATCTTCCTTGGAGGTCTGAATTCTTCAAATCTCACCTTCAGTAAGTTCTGAAGAAACTTCTCCATTTATATATAAAAAAAGAACAGATTGTTTTAAGTATTGTTTGGCAGTACCTTCTCTGCAAGTGCACAAAATTTATCAGGGCCTAGAATGAGAAGATTTCTCTGAGTACTCACTATTGAAAGCTAAGCAGCTCTTGAGCAGGCATATATCCAAAAATTGGTGAAAACACTGCCAATTCTGGTGTTTTCAAATAGGTGAGCACCTGACGCGGCCTTAACAGTGTAAGTAGAGTAATAGCTGACGGGAGTAAGGTAAGCTCGGCCCAATCAAAATACGGACTGGGGTAAGCGTACATTCTTTTGAAAACCAACAGGTCACTCAATAGGGTCATGAAACATTTGTGAATGGATAGACACAACTCTAACACAGTTAGCTGTGTCTTCACTGGCATGCCTGCCTGCCAAAACCACACAGCCTTCTCCTCATTTTGAGCTGCCTGTACCAAACTGCTTCACAGTACCAGCCTCACCTCAGTGCTGAGTCAGGTGTGGTACCACGCATACTATGGACAGACCTCACGCCATTAAAAACACCCTCTCTATGCATCTGCAATGGATTTCTTACTCTGAAACAGTGGGACATTGTGCGCAACAGTTCTCCCTCGTCTCTCACTTAACCCAAATAACAGTGGCTCAGTCCCTGACTGTGAGTGTCTTCTGGGATTTAAATGGACCTTAGGGAAGATGGTTGCACAGTGCATGTTAATAGGAAAGACAATTTCAATTACCCAGAAATGTATAAACTGAAAATTGATCATAAATTGGAAAACTGAATTCCTACAGCAGGATCCTCTAAAACATTTTGTAGGATATGTTTGTATATCCTGTGTGAGCGGGACATTTATACAGCTGTGAGCAGGACATTTATACAGCTCACTGTATACAATGAGGTGCTTGCATGAAAAGGCACATTAAAATGCAGATTCCCTAGCTGACTACTATATATTAGATGCTTTCTTTTGAAAGGTAAAAAAAATGTTCTGATGGTTGTGAAATACATTTATAAATGCTTCTGGCAACCATTCAGTAGGGATGATGTGATGCCCGGTGAAATACAAACCCAGGATGCACCCAGTTAAACAAATCTGCTCTATTTTGTCCTCCGTATTTTATGTGTGAAGTTGGCACTAGGATTTATTCCTTATTCAAGTAGGATTCTATAAAATACAGAATGATAGCAGGATTTAGGTGAATAAAGATGTATTCCCTGGTGAGTTCATAATAAATCATAACTAACCAGTGGTAGAACTTGCCAAGGCTACATAGAAGCAGGACAGCAGCAGTAATGATGTAAATACATCCTTCTGGTGCTGATTGGTGTAAACCAGTGCCTTGGGTTTCAGCTTGTTCCAAGGACAGTTCCTCTCTTTTTTTCTAAACCCCCATATCTGACTGTCCAAATATCCTGCAACAGGATTAATCACAGCAAGCACACCTTCATGTAACTGTGAAACCCCCTCTTTAAGACACTTTGTGACCCATTTTGAAAACACATCAATCAAGCACTTTGTAGGTGGTGGGAATTGTGAAAGTCTCAACATCCTCACAGAGATGCACATGCTGTGGAGGCTATTGAGGCTACTGATCCAGAGGGAGGAGCTTGCACACAATAAAGAAGTTGGGGTGTTTTGTCAGCAGTGGTAGGATCCCCACAGGGATGGGAGAAGACAGTAGTCAGTCAGCCTATTCTGCAAGCACAGCTGTCCCACAGAGAGAAAGAAGAGTGGGAAGAAGCTCCAGACTAGTAAATGTTAAATAAGAAATCATTTTTCTATTTATTTGTAAGCTCATATTTTGATCTGTAAATGTGATGCAATTTTTTTTCATAAATGTAAAAACATGTTTACTCTTCATGTGAGAATATGCCCTCTACAGAATAAAGATGTGCTCTACAGACAATATATGACACTTGGTGACTAGAGCAAATCAATATGCAAAACAAGATGCTGAAAAAAATGGACATGCTTGAGACATACCAGGTCAAAGTCAGGGGTTTTAACCTCTGCTGATACAATTGTTGCTCAGAATTGTTTACCAACTCTACCAGATTCTTGNCTGAGTGACAGGTACAGTTTATAATTTCCACAGAAGGCACTTGTCTCATTGATCACTCTTAAGTACCACCTGTACCACAAACCCTGCTGTTGATTCGGGCACGGAATAAAAAGTCAGCAGAAAAGATAATTATGGGCCACGCACAATCAACAACAGGGATCTTGTAGCATTGACATGAAATCACAGGAACTGGGACCCTATTTCCTTTGCCAGGTCTTTCCTCAGCCTCCTATACTGAAGCTCCCTAAACTCTCATAACAAGTATGCAGGTTTTAATGCATGATATACATATATTGCAGCAAAGCTTTGAAGACCTCCAGGCTGACTTGAACACTGCCACTTGAAACTATCTTCTTTGTGCTCCAGTCCATGACCACACGCTTACCCACTTCTTCTGGAACAGAATGTACGTGTGCACCACCTGCACACTGAGAGAGGAAAGCTTAGCCCCACCCTTAACTTAGTGATCCTCAGAGAAAGGTCAGCAGCCAGAGTGACCCTTCCAACCGCTCACTGAGCAGCTGGGGACGCTACAGGGCACACAGTTCTCTCAGTTTAGACACACTTTTGTAGTGAGTAGTAGCCTTTCAGTTGTATGAAAGGCTGGAGAGTTATAGTGCATACCATCACAGTCTCTAGACCTTATTCAAGCATCATTTTGAAGTCAAAAGAAATTTTGAATTCATTGTGACTATCTGTGGAGAGAGGTAAGCAAGACTGAGACTGCTAAGACTTAATGGCAAACAAACCTAGCAGTACACTTCACCACAGTTTTTCTTGACTTTTATTATTTTAATTAATGTCCATTTGAAATTTTTGATAGTATTTTCAATCCTGTGTTAGAATAAACTGAAAAGTACTTAAATGCCAAGTACTTTTCAAATAAATAATTCATAAGATACTGAAAGTAGTTATACTTAAATGACCTCCAAAATTAATTATGTCAATCTTCTTACAACAGAAATGTTTCAGTTTTAAACACAATTATCTCCAAAAGACATGAGACAAAAATACTCTGAGAGATTTTTTTCTGGTGAGTGTTTCCTTAAAATTAGAAGAGGTGACCATGAGAGAAAGAGACACCTTTTCCCCAGACCTGACAGACACAGAAAGACAATTAACTCGCGCTGACAAAGACACCACCACTGGGTTCAATCTTGCTGATATTTCCAGAAGGAAAAATTTTCTGTTCCTGACTTACACCTCCTTATCAGGTCATAGTTTACCTATGGTACATTCACCTATACCCATTACTGTAATCAGGTTTAAAAGCAAGCCTCTGCTCCACCAACCTGCTTTGAAACACTCTCACCTCTCTTTTACCTTCTCTATTCCTTTCCATTCTTTGTTAATCAGACTATGTCTTCAAGATGCTAACTATGAGAGCACTCATTGGTTAATCATATAATCTATACCATTATATGAACAGATTTCCCATTTTATCTACCTGCACCCAGAATAAACCTTCATGTTCTTTCCCCCATGCTCTTTTCCCCCCAGTCTATGCCACAGTGATTTTCTCTTATTTTTACCATATTACGTCTGAGAAGAATTTATGATTTTATCTGAATTGCTTTCTGAAACATGCCTTTGCTTGCCATGAGTAAGACTTGAGAGCTTAAGTTATTTGTTTATTAAAAACCCCAATCAACTGTGAAATGAATTATTTCAACTGTACATATTCTATATGAGCTCTGATATAAACAGTAAATCCAGAGTCTTCAACAGCAGCAGTTTAGAGATTCACCTAATTACAGGCTATTAAACCAGGAGAATATAGCCAATTGCATTTCTAGCAGCCTGCACAGAACAGCAACAGTTAATGATGATTTGATGGTTTTCTAGGACTTTGGAACAAATACTTGGCTTTTAGTCTGAGAGCAATGCTGGACATTCCTGTCTGATGCTTGGGGGATTCAGCCAACTAACAGATACATTTGGTGAAGAATCTCATTCTAGTCATGCCCTCCCTTCCTAATTTCCCTTTTCACTGTTTTGTCGTCTTTGCCTGTTCCTCAGGGAACCGAGTGATTGATAGCCTAATCCAATGACTGTATTACAGCTGCCTCAACTTGGACTCTTTTCCTTATCATTAGCAGTTAGCCTATGGTTAAATTCACAGCTCACTGCTTGGTACAGCCCCTGAGATTTAAGGGTCTGGCCTTTAGAAAATATTTAACATAAAATTGAAATCTTGACATACTGAGAACTCAGTTCTCTGCAAGGCTTCTTTAATTAATCCAATGTACTGTACCATTGTTCTATATGAGGCTCTGACATGGTGAACTGTTACTGAAGCTCACAGAGATGTGTAATTCTAAATTAAACACTCACTTACATGTACCTACACTTCATTTGCTTCCCAAGTACATGTGCCTGAATGTGAAAATTTAAATCCAATCTCTAACAATAATAAACCACAAACCAATTACACTTAAGGAGCAAAGACTTTTCATTCATTTCAAGCTCAGAATGAGCTTTTTTCAAAGTGAGAGGAGGAGAAAACACAGCTTTGTTCAAATGCTCTGTGTAAAGACTCCTCCTTTATTCTTTCTCCAGGACTTATTTAATCTTTTGGTGAATGAAATCAATTATGATTGTTTTTAATCAACTACGAATGGCACCTGTGCTAAAAGTGTAAAGTGTTTTCTTTGTGGGAATGAAATTGGCTAGAAAATATTAAAAATGGAAAAAATATGCTTAGTTCTCTGACCTTATCTAGAGAATAATACTTATTTTTAAATAGCTATAGGAAGGATGTAGACCTTGATCTATGCTGTAAACCTTTGCCCTACTTCCAGTCAGTCGATGAGCTGCAAGCCTCTATGAAAATGGCAGCTGAGTCCCAGATGAAAAATTATGCATCTCATAAACTGCTATTCTGCTGAAATGTCAAGCTATGGCAGGGCTGTACCTCAAACTCAGCACTTGGCATTTTCCTTCTGTCTGCTTTGTTGCCATGAAGCAAACATGAACAGTGAGGATTTGTGTAGGGCAGGTAGCAGGCGAGCTCCCTGTCAAAAATCTATTATTAGGGCTCTGATCTCTCCTGCACAGACCAGTGACGGCAGCACACTAAGAGAAATCAGACTGCTGCAAGGACACGACAGAAAACAGAGGACTCTTTGTGAATCCTGACATAATATATGCAAATAAGGGCTTTTAATGGCTGAGCTACATTGAACAGGAATAATAAAACAAAATTAAAATTGTATTACAGCATATATTTGTTTTTCACCCCTTTCCACACTGTTTTATAAATATATGTTAATGTAAATAGTCTTTACCTCTTGGTAAATATTTACACTAAACAGAAGGGCCTATGCATACATACATTTTGTTTTGTTTCCAGTGATGGGCAGCTTTTCATTCATTTCTATTGACCAAAATCCACACTGCGCTGTCACTGACAGAACTGTGATGAGTAAAGTGAATGCTCTTAGTTGGTTTTTTCACTTTTCTTTTAATGATGTGTCATCAAATTAAAATTAAAAGGCAGCCCTTATTATTATAACTTCAATTTTTTCTCTTTCAGTATAGTTCATACATTTCAGATAAGAACATATGCCTCTATTAATAATGTCAACATACATTTTAATTTAATAACTCCTGAAAAGCATTCCCTCAAATGCCACAATTGCTGTTGGACAGTGGTTTTTTGTAAAAGCAGACAACTCCACTAACTTCAAAAAGTAACTAAAATTAACTGCCTCTGCTGGTTTCCAATAATTATACATTCCTGAATTTAATGACTGAGTCTGCCACCCAGGTATCCTCCTTCTGATATCCCTTGTGGGCAGCTATGGAGTTATAGCACACAGCTTCCCGAATCTCTCTTTTTCTGGAAAACAAGCCCACGTACTAGCACATGCTGTACAATACATTTGTGCAAATGATGCCAAAGTACTACAGTATACAATAAATGGACAAAGCAATAACAGCACACAGACATGAGGTATTTGAACTGCTACTGTAAAATACTGCAATATTTCTGAAACAAAGCATTAAAAGAATACATAGTGAGTGCACCGTAGAGAGATTTGCTTTTAACCTAAGTTTTTGCCAAGTCCAGTGTATGGTTTCATAAATTTATCCCCTAAGGATTTGGCTTCCAGACAAAAACAAAGAAACAAACAGATGACAAAGAACAAAAAACCATGGAAATTCAAACAGAAGCTCTGCTCTATTTTGCCTGCAATAGATATCCTATTGTGCTGCAATGTGATGTGTTTTATAAAACACATCTGGAATATGGAAGCACAGTGTGATAGCTCATGGAAAGAAACTTTTTTTTTTTTTTTTTTAAATTTTAAAATACATTTCAAGGAAAGAAATCTTAGGGAAGCTTGCAGCTGCTGACAGTATATTAACATTTCTCTGAGAAACATAGCATCTTTTTCTGCTATCTATAAAATACCAGAATAAGCATTTTCAAAATAATTTATACTTATACAAACTAAAACATCTCTTCAAGAGCCAGAGGTCCTTATTCCTTGTGAGGATAAAACCCCCACCATTGGCCTCTTTTTAAAAAACAAATACCCTGCAAATACTCTGCCCATGTATAGGAAGAACTCAGGATAAAATCTCATGTATTCTATATTTTCAAACTTGAAATACTGCTAGATCCATTCTAAAAGCTTCTTAACGGAAATCAAACTGTCTCTAATGCTGGAAGCACATATGACAGTTATACAGCTTGAAAAACTGTATCTTAATTTTAATACTTTTCTTTCATCATAAGGGCTAATTTCCTTAACTATATTTTGTAGACTTCATCAGGACATTTCCATTTTTTGAGTAATGGGCAGTTCTGTAATTTTTTTTTTTTAAATGGATGAAGACTGGGGGATCCTCTAAGAACAATGTCCTCTCAGATAACAGGGCTACAAAAATCTGCAGGGCTACCATAGCCTTTGGACTCATCTGATGCTCCACAGTGCAAATTGGAAATTAATTTTCTTCAGAAAACAGCAATTTATCAAAATTAAAGTGGATTTTTTCCTGAATATATTTTTTTTGTCACCAGGATAGAGGAGAAAGAAGAAGAAAAACTGGAGAGATTTTATAATGCTCAATATTTGGAGGGTAAACTTGGAATCCAGAGGGCCCAGCTATGACCTGGGCTCACACCTGGGATTTAAACCTGGCTCTCCCAAGTCAGGCTCATGCGCAGGTCAGCAGGCTGTGTTAGTGTGAGTGTGTATCCTGTGACAGCTGTTTCACTTTGTATTAATAATTCAATATTTGCAGGGAAGTAGAGAAGAGAGAGACTAATCCTACAGTCTAGTAGTCAAACATCCACCTGGGATACTGGGATCCTTTCCTGTCAAAACCACCCAAGAAACAGGAGGGTAGGAAGGAGGAAACAGTGATGCCTCTTGCAGTTTAGCAATTTTCAGCTGATCAAATAAGATCAAAACAGGAAGGTCACTGCCCAAGCACTGGCTGGCAAGAAAACACTGACTGTGACAACTCAAAACTAAATGGGGGTTTCAAAGTAATCCCATTAAGTCTCTTCTTCTTTGAAAGATTGTTTAAAAAATGTTTAAAAAAAACAGAGACAAAAGTCTGTTCTGAAAACATCTCAGGATTTGGCAATGATGTTAATAAACATTTTTCCCTTATTATTTTTGTGTATGTTAGAGAAATCATAGGAAGCTACCTGCCATTTAGTAAATTAAAAGCAATTATAAAAAAAATTCCTGCTTCAATGTCTCTAATCTAGAAAAATGAAGAATGAACCTCCTGCATATAGCTGCTTCTGCATGAGGCAGACAAGAAAGAAGGGATGAGGAGACCAAGGGGAAACGTTATGTGGAAAATATTTTTTCAGTACATGGCCACATAGGAGCACATTTTTGAACACTGGAGGACAGGGAAGTCTGTCAGTCAAAATTCTGGGCAGCTGCTAGGCCAGGTCGCTAACACATCTCAGTTATTGGCTCTTTGTTGGAAACCTTCATCAAACTCAGAGGAAGGAGTTTGCACTCACCTGGGGAAGGCAAGCTGCACTGCCTTAACAAACTGTGGACACAGTGCATTTATAAATCCCTGGAGAACATCGGTCCTTTATGAGACCGACTTCTTGTCCTGTGACATGGTCACTGCCAGGGCCAGCAGGCAGACACAGGGGCTGGATAATGCTGAGGGTCACCAGTGTTGAGTCAAGGTGCATTTCAGACCTCACCAGAACACCTAAGGGGACCCTGTGCTGAGACCTCCACAGGGCTGGGGCCAGCTCCCACCTCGCCCACGCTCACACAGTACTGTGAATGTGGCACCCTGCAGGACAGGGACTCCTGCCTCACTCACTGCACCTCTGTGCCATGTGAGCATCACTGCCAGTCCAGAACCTATGCACATGGAAAAATCCAGAAAGCCTGATCCAGCTTGGCTGTGTGCTGTATCTGCCCTAGGTTTGCGCACGACAGAACAACAACAAACCAGCTGTGCTTTGGGAAAACACGCTGAAAATGAACCAGACTTATTGCTTCTATAATAGTGCTGTCTTTCACTTCAAAAATTAATTCTCTCTTGAGTGGAATTATTTGGAAAAAACAACAAAAACTTACCAACTCTATCAGATAATAAAATAAAACAAGAAGTTTACGCACATCAAAATAGAAAGCAAATATGTTATGCTGTGAGCGACTTTCATGCCACAGAGCACTTCCCACCAAGCCTGTAGGCATGTAAGTGGTGTTCCTGCCATTCCACAGACAGGAGAAATAAAGCACGGAAAGGTCAAGTGTCTGGCTGCAGGCCACACGCCCGCACCGTGGCACAGCTGGGAACAGAAGTATGGCCACCCTGCCCCTTGCTCTGACAAGATGACACGCTCTCCCGCTTTTTGTCTTCCTGTAAGCATGCTAGCTCTCCTGGTTTAAAATTGCTTTCCTGCTTTTGGAAATTTGTATACTGCTATACCTGACTGCTGAGCAGAAAGTACTGCAAGCTATGCTGCCGAGCTATTGACTTTATTGGCTCTGTGGCTTTCTTTTGGGCAAGGAGTTGTGGGATTGGGACCCAGTGATGACAGCTATCAGCAAGAAATGTTTATATATTGGTCTGTTACATTTTGCTCGTTCAAAACATAATAAATTGACAGCACTTCAGTATTTTACATATTTTTTAAATAAGCAGATTTGCATCATAGGTAATGGTGCATCCTAAAATATCATTTTCTCTCCCCTCTGGTACGCGTAAAACTTCAGGAAAAAAAATTATACTTACACACATACACACACACACATATATAAAAAAAATAAAGAACGAACTTTTCCTCAGGTCCATTTAGTATTACAAACCACAGAAGTGCTGGTACATCCTCACTTGCAGCTGGGCGTGCAAGTGCCACTGTAATTTACGCCACATACATGTTTCAAATTCGTGACATAAGAGACACACTTCTCATAATGCAGCCATTTTACAGATTTTATTAGGCAGACTTATGGTAGGAAGGAATATTCAGAAATTGCAACTTAAATGAGAAAATGTGAATGGTGTTACTTATATAAAATACTACTGCAATAGTTCTTTTATTAATTTTTAATGCACAGCACCCACTGTGACCTCCTTTATTCTTTTCCTGTCAACATGGACTAGAGAAATTGAAATGGGCTGTAGCTGTTCTCTTCTTGTTCCCTCTTCCTCCCATTTTGCATAATATTAAAATATAACATCTTATTGGACTGTCACTGTGAAATAATCATTATGTGATGGGCATAATGATTTTTCTGATTGTTATCACTTTCTTACTTTTCAGCATTCTCTAAAAAAGTTCCAAATTCTGTGTAGTTATCTGAGGCAATAATGCAATTTGCCACTGAATACACTAATCTGAATTAAACTTTGTTTAAAAGTCATCTTTTGCTACATTTCCCATGGTTTTCTAAGGATAACACCAGTCACATAAAATAAAGCATATTTTTGCCTGTCTGGTCTCCTCTGATTATGTTTTTGGGGTGAGGTAGGAGGCGGGTCCAACAGCATAATGTTTGAGTCAATCAGAAGGATGCTATTACTTCTTTTATGTATATTTACTGCTACCTCTATCACCAAGGAGACTAATCTCCACACCAGTAAAGTCAAGAAGCTCACAGCATTGTCTTTGCAGGGCTAAGTTTGTGTTGTCACAGCAACAGAGTGCACAGGGTCAATAGATTAATACATTAGCGTGCACCGGCACTGAACTGGAGTGTAAAAGTTGGTTTGAAAATTAAACTGTGAAGCGGGACTTGAAAATATGGTCTACATAAGATATTCTTGTATATCTTGGGTAATAGGCTACAAAAATATGCATATATTTGCCAAATACTGTCTATCATTCTTACCACAGTCGGAAGAGGAGGAAATAACCTCCCTGGAAAAGGTGCACTTAGTGGGAAGGAGGGAGGAAGGCTGGAGATTGGGCTATGAAACATACACTGCATTTGGATTGTTGATATTTCCCCCGCGATGCCCTTTCATTAGCCTCTGTCTAACGTGGGGCCTGACAATTGTGACAGGATGAAAAATTTGAGGAAAAGCGAGGGTCACGAGGGAAGAGATTTCCTTCCCTCTCCAGTGACCCTATTGCAGTATTCTGATGCAGTGCTTTACCATTAAGGAAAGGGCAACCCAAGAGCCTTCACACTTAATCTGTTCCATCTGTCATGACTTAGAAACATTGACCAGCAGTGCGCTTTAAGGACTCGGTGCGACTGCAGACATGATATTCTAGCCCACTACAAGGACCTCCTGATGTTCTGAAAGCCTCCAAGGAAGTACCATGCATCAAAAAGGGCAACACCTACCTGACACGCCACCATATGTGGTCCTCAGTCCTCGACCAACTGCTGGCCAAGGTGTGCTGTCTGCTTTCAGTCCCATCAGTCCTGACACAGTGTTGGTGGCTGTAACCCCATCTGCGCCACCTGTGAAAGAAAAGGTCAGTCGCTTTTTGTTAAATCATGTGTATAAGAACAAGAGAGGATAAAATATAACAGAAAACCTGTGAAACACTGAAATAACTAGAAATTCAAATAAACAGCTGGAGAGCAAAAGCAACAAACTGCAGGGGGATGCACAGAAAGGTCCTTATGACTGATCCTGGGCTAATAAATTTAGCACTAGCTTCAAGGCAGGCTGCATCAGTGGAAAGAGCTGTAAGGGCTATAAGACAGCATGAGCAAAGCTGGGGCTGACAGGCAGATCTCTGCCCTTCAGCTGTGTGGGACAGAACCTGCTACAGTGGTTGCTCAACCCCTGAAGGTACCCCAACACAGTGGCTGCCTCCTCCAAGCTTCTGTGCAGCAAGACAGAAGAAGCAGTGTGACAAAGAAACAATTACCATGGTTCTAAGTGATGGACACCTACTTGCAAACTTATTTGCTGCCATGTTGTACTTTAAGCTCTAAAGAAAAAAATATATATAACTTTAAAGGGTGTATTTCTGTTTTCTCAGAACACACACATCATTTTCACTACTAAATATGGGAATAGGGGGATTTACAGTGGTCTGGCAAACATATAAATATGATAGAAATAAGAGCATTCAGGGAAACACAAAAACATATACAATTTATTGTTAACAGTCTAACATGGTTCTCTTCATATACTGCTCTGTTCTAGATGCATGGCCAAAATTAGGAAACCTTTGATTACCGTGCTTATTCTAAATACATCAAACAAAATACTTTTACATTTGTTTCTGTTGTTATCTGTTATTCCAGCAACATTCCTACGTTACCCCATCCAGCAAATTAGTAAATCTACACAACTTGTGCACTGGAGTCACTCACCTTCCTGCGCAGCCATTCCAATTTTCACAATATCAGTGACATTTGGGGTCAGTTTGGCAAAGAAAGGAATGTGAACAGCTTGTCTAACCCAGCGACAGATGTTCCGTACCAGCTCTGGATCCTGTTCAAATAGGCCAGATAAATATAGAACATAATTAAAAGTAATATGAACAAAAGGTATATTAAGGAAATAGAAAACTTTGTTTTAAGTGGCTATGCTGCAATTTTGTGAAATTGCACATCAGACTGAACTTCATCTCATTAGCTAACTTATTTCAGACACATCAAGTAACTGCAAATCCACTACAGAAAGGTTAGTTCATGAAAAAAAGGAATTTTTTTTCCCTGAAGACAAAGATATCACAAAATGTTCCCTTCCCAGAGAGGAAAATACCATTTTGGATGACAGAGACTATTTTACCCACTTATTTTAAAAATTACTTTCCAGTTTTAATGACTCACTCTATGTAAGGTACATTAAAAACAAGCAGTATCCTATAAAATAATGTGAACCTGAAGCATTGTCTGATCGTGCCTTGATCAGAACAACAAGGATGAATCGAGGTTGCAGGGCTATCAGAATGCAATTCAGCATTTCTGAACCCTGAGAATAACTTGGGATGGCCATAGTGTAAATGAAAGATCAAAATCTTCTCTGTTAAAGCCAGAAATTGAAATCGTCAAGTGTTGGTTTTTCCTGATTTCCAGTCATTTACTTCCCTTATGGAATACATCTGAGGGAGACAGTAATCAACTACCCTTTCCACTGAGGACAGCTCAGTGCAACTAACACCCGCATCTAGCACATACAAGGGTTCTTGTTCAACGTAACTCTTGTTTTATTTTTCTGTTGGCAATTGATAATGCTCTTCAACAAATACCTTAAAATTTGCAATATTGATGCGTGTAGAATATGGTGTATGTTCTGGTTAAAAATTGAATGGTGCCATCACGAGATTTAGTACAAGTATTACCTATGGGTAGGCTAATTGGTACTGCAGCAACTATTTACATTTACTAAGTCTTTATCACTCTCTCAAATAATTAAATCTGTCATATATGAATAATCTTCTCCCATTTGGATACTGTAAAAGCTCAGAAAGCTGCATTGCAATGTACTAACTGAGAATGGGATGAGACTAAATGAAAATTAATTTAAAACAATTCAGAAGACACCAAGGTTGCCAGTATAGTGAACACACAGGAAATATCCCCTTGTTGTTTTTCCTTTTTACACCAATGGTTAAATACAAACAAAAACCCCACAAGCTGTGTTCCTAGAAAGTACACAGTGCTTGACATGAATAGTAAAATCCTAAGACTTAGCTCTGGCATCCCAATAAAAACGGTGATCTGCCCGCCCATGCAGCTGCCATGAAATATGTATGAACCCTGCACCGGCAGTATGAAAGTAGTTGCAGCTTTGACTTTCATTTCTGTTTTGAATTTCCTTGAGGCCCAGTGCAGAAATGAGAGACCCTCTAGAAGACATGAATTGTATATCCTTTATGTTAATTCTTCTCCTTAGAAATCCTTGTGATAATGTTCAGGATGTTGGCACCACATAACTCATTATGCTGACTTCGTTGTTCTTATAGTGCTGCCATAAAAATTCTTACTCCAGCACACACTAATGCCTTAAAAATACAATTATTTTAATCCACACTGAAAAACTTGTTGGGAGATGTCTTTCATAAAACCCCAATTTTCATCCTACCTAAGGCAATTTAACTAGTTTGTCTTTTGTAATAAATAATAATTGGCTTTCTTTTTTTCCCTGAAAGTAAGTAAAGATCTTTATTTTCAATCAATTCTACTTCTCACACACTAAGATAAGTGCAATGAATGCAATGGAATAGTTTTCTGTTTCTCATGCTAGTAAACAGTTTAAATATCCTATTGCACAGCACATGATTAGACAAAGCCCTTTTGAAAGGATCATTTGTATCAGCCTTGGAAAATTGCCCACTTTTGGTACCCATAAAATCACAGGTAAATTAATAGGAAAATAACTTAAAAATTCAAGTGAAGGAGGTAAAAGCTTTCATACTATTTCACTTAATATTCTGAGGAAAAAAAAGGAATGTTTAGTGAGTAAACATTGAAAAAAATGAAACAAAAGTTAAAACAGTACTTTGTTGCATAGTGAGACAATTACTGATAGAAATTGGAAAGGTGATGAATTTTATACAAAAAAAATTAGAACTCTCATTAAATTTGAAAATTCTGAATTGAAACAGGTATTTCTAAAGATTATTTTTCCCCCATAATGTTTTATCCAATTAATTTGCACATTAAGTAAATATCATACAGAGATAATGCTGGCTAACTTACAAATAATTTCAGTTTACCCTTGTGCCACACCCAAAAGACACACACAGGTGATGTATCTCACTGCTTCCCTTTAGAGTGCGAGTCCTACAATGGAGTTGTGCTGGAACACCCAGGTGATCCATTCTTCCACCCTCCTCCTCCACTTCCTTGCTCTGCCTCCAGCCCCTCCTGCTCAGCTTCCTCCTGGTGCAGGAGCGAACATCAGAGAGCCACCCTAGCCCATCCTCTCTCCCCTCACAGCAGTGACACTGGGACTGCCTAGTGGTCCCAGCCCGAGCATCCCTGCTGCCAGAGGGATTTCTGTCATGAAGTCACTGCCTGAGATTAAGAGAGCTTTTGTGCTCTCCAGACAACTAATGTATTCCCAAAGAGGAATAATATCCTCACCTGGTTTTAGGTTTTTTTAATTCACATTTTCTTCTTTAGATCATTAAGAGAAGTTATTTGTTAATTTATAAATTTCATAATTCCCTACTATATTTGCACTGAGGACTTGGAAAAATGTATTCTAAGCAATAAGATGGCTGAAACCATAAGACACGGATGTCACTGGACAGAAAATTTTCATAGGAGATGGATAAACTACATTTGTATAATCCATGGGAAGTTCACTCGCTGGTGCACAACCTCTCCATAGAAGCTTGCTTGCCTTTAGATTAAGACCAATTTGCAGAGGTCACACAAGACCACAATTTTGAGAAACCCTGAAGTGATTAGAAATAGAGAATTCACTTCTAAATGCAATCAGTGCCTAAAGAAATGCAGTTCAAAACTTCAGATTTCTGAGAATATTAATTTGTCCCATTCAAAAGTTTTAAACTCAGGCGCAAATTTAACAAAGTGAGTAGCACAATACCAAAAACTAGTTTTGAATAGGTTATGTACAGGCTTCATTTTGCCTAATTAGTTTGACTGATTGAAAACCTCCCATCTACTTGGGTTTCTGAAGGATTGACCCCAATTTACAAATTGCTTTTATCCATTCTTTCTTGGATTTATAAAACATTCGAGGATGAGCATATAACTTGTGAAAGAATGATTCTTGAGGCCTGTAAATCACATTATAAAATATACTGTCACTGCTAATACAACATAAATATCTTTTTTCACCCCAATCTAAGTTTATGAAAGTGCCTGCAGTTTTTATCATTGATAAAGTGGTTGACGAAGCCTGCATAGTTAAGAAATATTTTCTAAAAGGCTTGATGTGTAAAATGTTACTAGCTGTAAAAACAGCTGGGCATTTGTATTCACAAAACCAAGAATACGAATTACATAAAATATTATTCTGCTTAATTTAGTACAAGATTGTAATGCTTTTGGTTCAGAGTCTACCATGTTGCTAAAAATTACCTTCTTTCATTACACATAACTGAGTTTGTTGGTTCTCTCATTAATAATGATACAGCATGATTGTAACAGAATGTGTAGCATAATTTTGCACTGTGTGTCAATCCAGAAGAATGAACAAATGCTCCAATGGACTGTAACATCCATTGCTAGCATACTTTGTTTATCTGCTGTATTTAATTTTTTTTTTAAACAAGCCCCATCTAAATAAAAGCTTGGTAAAATTACCATCAGCTAAAACATAATATTGATTCATGCACTGTACCTACAGGAATCTGTTGGTAATTTAATACCATATAAAGTCTTTTTTGGTATAAGCTGTACATCAGCGTGTCTTCTCTCTTCCTGTTAATCAAATACTGCTTGTTTATTCCAAAGGCACAGGAGATTTGAATGTTACAGGGGTTGTCTTTTTACTTCCCTAAGCAACAGTACAGAATCATTTTTCCTGAATATTCATTATAGCCTTAGGCTAGATGAAGCTTTTAATCCTAACTACTTATTGCCAATGGGTAGATATACTAGAGGAAAAACAACTATTCACCTTTTTTTTCTAAATGATCACATGATAAGCTTAACTACAACCATAACTATGAGTATAAGTCCTCAGAAATTAAAGCAGCAAGTTGTCTACTGATTGCATTTGGCATCGGTAATGAGATGAATCCCCTGTCCTATCAGCCTCAAGGCAGATACATCCTGCATGTTTAAAGAGAAGCGTGAAAATGCTGTGCATAGAGTAGGTCACCTCTCCTTGTGTTTCATGGAAGGAAACAAAACCATGATGAGATTACCACAGAAATGTCTGGCTGCAGATTTTTGGAAATTTTTATTGTGACCTATTTTGAGTGTTCTTGCAGGGCCCTCATTTTTGCACTATCCTGTTACTGCACAATCTTTACACTGGATTCAGAACACCTCTCTGAGGCCGAGAATTACTATTACACCTGTTTAATAAATGGAGAGAGGAGAGTCAGATAGCCTGAGGTGCACCTCCTACAACTCACCTTGCTTTGGTGCCCAGTTTTGCAAAAGTCATTTGCATAAGGACCTGAAAAGGTTTGTCTGGCACAAAACTGCACTTGATTCTCTGGACTACCTTAAACCATGAGATACTTTCCACATTAACAACAGAAATATTTTTAATACTTGGATTTAAATAGCTTTTTAGAGCATTTGAATAATGCAAAAGATAGAGTTGCAACTACTTTAGGGTAACTAACACGCATTTGTTAACTATGCAAACAGTCCTCGGGAAGCACATATGCGTGAGTGCACGTACATATATGTGTGCATATATAAAGAATACAAACAGCAGTCTGAAAGATGTCATTCAAAAAAACCCCAAACCTGTTACAGAATTTTCCCCAAGAACTTCATAAGAAAGGTTAACACTCAGTAGAGCACATTAGCTGATCTTGTCTAATCAGTACTACAGAAAATGGACCATATCTTGCAATCTTCAGGCTGTCCCTAAATAATGGTGGCAGTTCTGTCTCACTAAGAACAGGACAAGGACTTGTACAGTTGAAGAAAGAATGAAAATGCAACTATTCTCAGACAAAATCCTGACTTTACATATGCATGAAGGCTTCATTACATAGGACTATTGGATTTATCACCACACGTCACATTGATGATTTGTGCTGGTCCATTATCCTGATTGTGATGATGGAAAGTTCTAGATGGCAGAAAAGAATGTTGCAAGATGCAGTAAGACCTTGTATGTAAAGTCCTTAAATCTCATCTATCACTGACTACAATGACCTAAACAACAAAGTTGCAGAAATTAAAATACATTATCATATTTAATGCAAGAGTAAGTCTAATCTTCCTCATACACCTCAAGTCTTTGATGGCCACAAGACCATTCTCATATCTATCTTTTGCCTATGAATTTTATGGCTAAATAATGCATTATGTAAGCATGTTTGCAATTTTAAATACTGATACTAAGTTACAGAGGACTTATTTTGTCTTTTTATTAATTTAGCACACATTAATCTGACATGGGACTTCTTATATACAGCTAGGCAACAGTAGGCAAGTGGCACCAACAGTCCCTCATCAGGGCATTGTTCTTGTGGCAGATTTTCCTTCTGTACTGGCTTTTCAGAAAGAAATCTCGTATTCCTGTTGTATCTATTAGCATTGGAGAAATTTTTTAGATGAAAAAATGTTCTACCATTAAGATCCTCATTCTGAGCAGTAGATACATTTTTCAAAATAGTATCCATAGCCATGGGAAAAGGAGGGAGTGCTTTAATGATTACAAGAATGATACAGAATAGGAAAAACTTTTTAGGCGAGAATTTGCAAGACTCAGCTGTTAAATTTAATACATGTACCACTCTTACTTTACTGTTTCATTCAACAATAGTCTGCTAGGGAAGAGTTAACCTTGGTCAAATTGCTGTCTGAAGGCCCAAGAGGACTAAAACGCACCCTCATCTGAAAAGCAAGAAATGAGAAGAGACTCTTTCCCTGTCTGCAGGTGACCTCCATGCGGGAGGAGGTTATCCTACTCTCCCTCTGAACATTACAGGTGCACTACCTGCCACAACAGTGTGGAAAGGCAGGGGCAGGATGCGTTTGGAGCAGCTTTAGAAAGTGAGTAATGATCATTTCTAGAGACTCCTCACATATTCACCAATCCACTCTACCGGCTTAATGTGTACCTATGGATCTGCATCTTTTACAGAGATCCCATAAATGTAACGAGGATGTACTAGCCTGATAAGCTGTTAGTTTGTCTATCCAGTATTTCTTGTCCAGAAAACCATTAGAAAATCGTAACTTAGAAACAAAACAAAAACCCCCCAACCCTACCAACAGAAAAAACTCAACTCTGTATGTGAAGAACTACTCTTTTGCTATTCATTAAAGTATGAAGAAAAAGTAAAAGTATGGGAATTCCAGCTTAAAGCATTGCAAATCAGTATCTGTAGTCTTCACCACTTTTATACATATACATGTGTATTTCACTATTCATCCTTTACACAGCTGTTTTTTCTCCCTCCTCCTATGAGAGGCCCAACATTGTCTTCATAAAACTCTCTAAACCTACACAAAATTCCACAGTACCTAAATACAGAATTACAGTCAATAACTATAGCAAGAGTCACCATTGCAGAATCTAATGTTTAATTTTACTGCCTTCTTACATCCTAGAAAGGAGCAGTTTAGGTTGTGCATTTGTCCCACTTCAAACTTAATTAAAGCTAACAATTTGTTTAAAGCCTGTCAAAATAAGGGAAGGATTTCCCAGGACAGAAGATGAAAAACTCTCCGCTTCTCATCTGGAGTAAAAATTCTTCCTCATTTCTCAGGAAATTTGACAGCTTTTGGTCAACATCTATTGACCGCAGCTGTCAAAAAGAAAGAAATGAAGCAGTTTAACCCAAGGCAGGAATAACAGTTTTCACGGTTGTATGTGAAGCTATCTATATATATTAGGAAAAATTTTAAAAAATGGCCTAAATTACATCAGAGGCTTTGGGTTAGCCTAGTCAGCTTCACAAAAATGTAACTGCTGCTTGAGAGCTTATATCCCTCCAGCAAGAATCCATGATGTGATGTGATGTGAAACCAATCCCACAAAATAAACTTTGAGAGATAATGATAGTATGTGAATTTAGGACTCTTTTCCAGTCAATACTGTATTGCTTTTTGGCATGAGATCCAAAGTGTACTAGTTTAGCCAAAAAAAAACAACAACAATTCCAAAATTCAAAATCTCATTAAGTATCTTCAATAAAATGGTACAGGAAAATCCCATTCAGGAGAAAAATTCAAAACATCTAAACAATAATAATAATTTCATATTTTGTTCCAGAAGAATAGAAATGTTTCATCTGAGCCTTCAGCTTCTATTAATTAACTTGCACTTTGAAACAAGAAGTCTTTTCAATATGAAGGGAGGTTGTAGGGGTGGGGTTTTTGGAAGTATTTCTAAAACATCAGAGATTCAGATGAGAAAAATTAAGCAAATTCCACATAGTTACCATTTAACTAAACTACCATAGCAACAATATGCACTGTGACCATTGTTCACTGATTTAATTCAAGGACATGCTTATTTTGTACTCTCTTACACACTGTAAAATGCCCCTTTCTTTAAAAAAGTCTTTTGAAACAAGTCTACTGAGTTAATGAAGACATTTATGTTGTTCCTGTATAGCAAAATGTTCTCTTTATAATTTGAACAAAAACTGTAATATTTTTAAACTGGAAAGATATCATATGGCTTATATAACTAAGCATGTCCTACCAGTGAAATAAGAACATTTTTGCTTACAAAATACTGCATATTAAGATGTAGAAGTATAGCTTGGATTAATTCCCCTTAGTTTTTGTAGACTACATTCATTCTTTTGGTTATAGTCTTTTCAATTAGGCAAAACATTACCACTTAAAGACCATGTAAAGACTATATTTTTATCTTTAAATTTAATTTTTAAAACCCCCAAAACTTATAGAGAGTAATGACTCCCAATTCACAGATGTTTTTGCCAAAGTAATAATCTAAACAAGAACTGAGAGACCTGATTGAACTTTCTTTTTCCTGTGGTAAGTTACAAGAACTAAAAAACTCCAGCCACCTAGCTCTGTTCCTAGATGCTTGGACTTTATTAATTTAAAGTAAAGCTGCAAGCAAGGTGTCAAAATTTGATCAGCTGCTCCTTCAGATCTGTCACTGCAAGTTCCACTTGGGGGAGCCTAATTGAGATTCTCCTTTTCTTCCAGTGATACCAATGTGCCACTGTGCAAAATCAAGTCACTCTGGATTAGGTCTGGGTTTTGGTCATGGCTGAACTGAGAAGTCAAAACTCTGAGACCCTGTCTATACTGAGAGAGATAACAGTGGGCACTGAGAAAAGCCAACAAGGAACTGGGGCTCCTACTTCTCAAAGCAGTCACAGGCTCTTCTCAGACTACTTTGAAAAACTGAAAGAACAAATTGGTGCACAGAAAAAAAAATAAACTTTAAATTTAAAAGCATTTAACAAAATAAACCTTGAGAGACACATAAAGAGTTTCTATAGAATCAGAATTTCAAGAAATTTTTCAATTTTAGCAGATCCCTTTCTCCCTTTTCTTTCTTACTCTCCTTCTTACTAGTATCACAATAACTATTTCTCCCTATGTCAGCTCTTTAATTAGAACCTTTGAAAGATGTTAAAAGCACAAGACAAATAACCTCTGATCCCCTCACTTTATTAAAAAAATGAGAACAATAACTTGTTACAGTGTTTCTTTATTGTAGTACTCTACTGGAGCTGCACAAATGAATGATGCTTAATGTATGTCAAAAAACAGACAAAAATAAGCCAAACAAAAAGAACCCACTCCAATGGGTTTTAACACACCTAATCTAAAAGCTGCCAGTTTTAACATAGGTCAGCATCCAAACTCAAGAGTACATTTATCAAAGTGCTGTGTGGGAGATCCTCTTTGGACATCTTATTAACAGCACGGCACTCCTACATCCCTTCTGGGGTAATGCTGCACCTCATGACTGAACACCCGAGTGTGGACAAGGTCAAAAATGAGCCGGAGATTTTTGACCTACCAGTAGAGAAAAGTACAAAACACATATTTGTGTTGGAAGTAAGAATGACAGTTAGAGGGATGTCAAGATCAAGCACAACTGAGACTCGAAAGGTTGGTGGCTGCCTTTAGTCAGCTTTGTAATTACTCCCTTTTCAGATCACAGAAAAGCTTTTTTTGTTTTCTCCCAGCACAAAGAAGAAAACAACGGATTTTTTTTTGAAAACTGATTCCTCTCTCTGGGTAGGTGGTTGCACCATAATGTTTTTCCTTATCCTAAATGTTTAGGGTTTGTTTCACTTTTTAAAAATTTAAAAATGTTAATCTAAGCTACCAGAAGTAGTATCTCTGTTAGAAAACTTTCTACTTTTAAAATTATGTATAAGGCTTTTTATGTGTTTATAGTTACCTTACATGATTGGGAAAAATCTCCTTTTGTTTCATTGTGATAGGTCTATTAAAACTTTAGCAATGAGTATTTATAGCTATTAATTTTAATGCAATATTAAAGGTATTTAAATCAGATTATTTTCTTTGATTGTCAGAATAAAGGTTAATAATAGTTGGCCTGAAAGGTTGATGCACAGATTGGCGGTTCAAATTAACAAATTATTTGTTCCAATACTAACTGGGCTTAAACAGTTCAAGTGAAAAATAGGAAACTGCAAATTTACCTTTAGTAAACTTCTTGGACACACTGACTGGAAGGACTGATTTATCAACAGCACTGGTATATGTAAAGTGTTCACAAAATGCCTTTTTACCCCTGACAGAATAAAGTATTTTATCTTGGTTGTTTCTAGCCAACCAAACTAATGTTCCTCATAGCACTGTAAAAAGTGGTATGTGGCATGATTAAATAATATTTCAGCTCTTTAGTTCATGCAGAGGTCACCTGCTAGAAGGCATAAAGGTTTGATTAGGTTTACGTCATAAATGAAATATTCTAAAGGGAAGCACAGAACTTGAATATGTGAACGCTGTAGCTACAAATAGCTTTCTCTTATGGTCAGGTAGGCAAGCTCTGTCCTTTCCTATAATAATAATGCAGAAAATACTAAATAATTGAGGAAAGCATAAACCTTTGAAGCATCAAACTAGGGAATTTAAAATCTATGCTCTGAGAAGAATTTGCCACTTAGTTTTAAATCGGTCATCAAGTGGGCATGTATTCAGATTTGGCCTAATGTAAAGAGCAAGCTTCCCAACAAACTAAGTTTACTAGGAGCTGAGGCAAAATTTAAAGAAATATGAACCTAGTCCTGAAAATTCTCATGCAGGCAGTGAAGAGACTAGTTAATACCCTGCTAATTAACTTTATCAAACACTGGCATAAAACTGAAACCACAGAAAGAAAAAATTATTAATGTGCACCAAGTAAACAATCTTAAAATATTACATTTTACCTGAACAGTTACTTGTTGGTGATGATTTCATTTCCAGTAAATCCTGTTTACCAGATATCACGGTTACAAACGCCTGCAATGCCTTATGGTGCAATCACATATCCAAAAGCAATCCAAAGGGCCTGGACATTTGCTCAAGTTTACTACATTTCCCTTTTCTCAGGGCATTAAAATACAATATCAAGAACAAGTACAGGTTGCCATTTGGTTTTAAAAAAACCAAAAAGCGTTTGCTCCTTTATGGGGAGCACTCACTATATACTTCACTGCTGTTAGGCTATTGAAGTGCCATTAAAACAGCCAAACATTGCCAGGTCACTGATACTGTGACCAAAATAACCTTCTCTATGACATCTGTCACCCATAATGTGAATTTCAGCAGAAATGTGTCCATCGCAGTAAGACTAAAAATAAGTGTAAACCCAAATTGCTTTCATGTCTTCATGATTTTCAAGGAAACAGAATCACTTTTACACTTGCTAAGAAAATACATTCTGTAGAGAATGCTTTCCTTACATAAATACAAGTCACCACACATAAACAGTATTTAAAACCTTATTAAGAGCCATAGCATGTCATTAAAAAGTTTCAGCAAGTTGGTAGTGCTCTTAACATTACTGCCATATTTATAATCCCTTTTTATTTTCCATTTTGGTCTTTTGAGTAATTCAATTAGAAATCCTTCAAAGCAATAACAGTGGATTAAATGTTGTCAAACCACAATATAAAATTACAGAACAGTGTTCAGATGATGAATTTATTAAACTTTGCATTTCAATTCATTTCTCTTTGAATGTATGAAAAGCAGAATTCTTTAGACAAAACACCAATTAACTCGTACCTCATTATTAAGTATTGTCTCCTTTTACATGTTACAGAAGACAGAATATATGAGGACATAAAGGACACATGCAAGGTCCATTTAAATCACAACATTTAATCACACCTGAATCCTGCGATGGTAACAGAAAAGGAAATGATTTCTCAGGTACTTGAGGAAGGTGAATGGAGGAAGGTGAATGATGTCACCCAGGAGTGACCATAAAGCCAGCAAGCTTTTCCTGCTCAGATTTCAAGCGAAATAGCTCATGAGTCAATTTTTACTTTGAAAGCAACTCAGCACAGGGTTTAGTTTATGAGGAGAGTTTTGAAGAAGGAAGGAATAGAAAAAGAAAAGAAAGAGACATCTGACAACAGAGAAGATGAAAAAGGGAATCCAAAGAGGTTAAACAACAAAACCGAATTATCATAAAGGACCATGAATGACAAAACACCTCCTAACCTGTGAAAAAGTGTGCTTAGGTCTACATTTGCAGGAGTTGAAGGAGGCAATCAGCAGCATCCCTTCTTCCTGCACATCTCAGATTGCCTCCCAGCAAAACAATGCCCAGTGCAGCACATCTCTGCACACACAGAGTAACAGCACCAACCAAGGAATCCTTGTTTTTGAGGAACTGAAATTCTTGTCTCTGCTGAGCTTTTCCCTCAAGTTGAACTATCAAGGCTCCTCTTCATATCCATTTGCTTGGGCAGCAGGCAATTCCCCTCCTCTACCCAGCCACCCACTTTTATGGAACTTACAGTGCCTCTGAAACAGCCTGGACTCTGAAAAACATGACTGAAAGAGGTCATTTAGTCAGGACATGCCCCAAAGCAACAGAGGCCATTGGCAGACACAAAGACACTGAGATCAGCTAGGATTTATATTCTTAAGGACCAGCCAGAATGGATGAAAGCGGCCAATGCAAGAGAACAAGAAGACACACAAATCCTGAAACTCCACCACAAACACCAAGATGAACCTCACTCACACTGGTTTATACTGGATTTTGGGTGACAATGTGCACACTGCTGCTACAGCCCAGCGTAGCACCACTCTTCTGTACTTTGCATTAATTTGTTGCAATAACTGATACAGAAGAGAAGAGCGAGAACTAATACTGCCTGCAGGACTCAATGAATTATACTTAACCAGCATATTATTGTAGGCTGATAGTAGAATGTCACATGAACACAGGTATAATCAAATTCTGTTTGGGGCATCATTTATTTAAAATACTTCAAGCTCCTTGCTGGCAGAGCAACAGCAAATTAGCATGCTATGCTGTGCACCTCAATTAAAAAGCAGCCTCATCTTTCCTATTTCCAAGGTACAGCAGAGCAAATCTAATTGTGCCATGCAGTCAGCTCTCATCTTTGCAGAGTAACCAGGGCTTTGGGGTTTTTTTTCTCTTTTGTTTTTGACAGATTTGTCGTCTTCTGAATGAGGCAATGTAGGCTTTTATGAAGCTTGCCTCCTAATTGCAGGCAATAAACATAAACACAGCCAGCAGCAGAGGCTGTAGCAAGTACAGCTGAAGTGAAATGAAAATAAAGGTAAGAAAAGAACCACAAAGCAAGTTCATTTTACATATAATCTGAATAGTTAAACCTCCAGGGTCTGGATTTCAGTGCTCACAAGAGACATATACACTCCTTCTTCAATATAAACTAAAAAAAACCCCCAAACAATTCCCCAAACCTAGAGCTTAAATGCTGAGATAAGCGAAGATTTTTTATATTTTGGAGGTTAGAAGGTATGACTAATTAATGAGAAATAGTTATATGCCAGGATGTTATTAACTTTTACAATATTTGCTTACAGCATGAAGAATCTCTGTTCTTGCACTTAGGCTGAGATCTCTGAATATGAGATTTGTTGCTTTTGACTTGAGATCTCCTTGTTCATGCTGATTATCTCACTCCACATGAACATCCAAGTCCTTGTGCTTCCTTTTATCCCGTACTCATTTCCTACCCCTGGTACAAAGAATGCAGCGCCTTTGGTTAGGAAGCGAACAGGGTGACTCCACAGAAATGGTTGTCTGAAGGGACTCCAGGAGGGCAGGTACTGGAAGCTCCCACTCGGAGTGGGACTACCACCAACACCAGTGAGGTTGGCCATAGCTTTGCCTGCCTGCGCCCTAAAAACTCCAGAGACGCAGAGTACACAGCCACCCTGGACACCATGCTCCTGATCTGCATCACCTTGTTGGGCAATTTTTTTCCTAATGTGCAATCTGAAACATTCAGTCTGCAATTTGCCTCTTGCTGTATCATCTGACATGACAGAGAATAATCTTCCCCTCTTTTTAGCTACTCTTGCAGCATCTTTGTCACATCCTCTCAGGTAGTTGTAGGCTGCTCTTTTATTCCTTCTGTTGGTTTTCACTGCCCACTAGGCCAAGGAGACTCACTGATATTTGAGAAGACTTCAGGTATAGTTTGTCCTAATCGATCTTATTCTAATGTTTCTAGGGAGATGCACATTAAAGCTCTTAGACTGGGGATTTCACTGTAGCAGGAACACAAAGTAAACCCAGATTACTGACTCAGTTTAACTATTTATTCATTCTTGGCAGAGCAGCTGGAGAGACTTGTTGACCTTTAGACCAAAATCAAAAAGGCAAACACTTAAATTTGTTGATTTCATATGACATTAATAATTCTGAATGAATTCAATGCCACTTTTTAGAAGGTTAATTAAGACAAAAAAAATTAAACATCTTTGCATGGTTTCCAGTGAAGGACAAAAAGTGCACCACAAATACAACATCACAAGTTAGATGCTGAAATGTGAACGCTACCATCTCACATGCTCAACTTATTATTTTTAAAATTTTACGCTAAAATTAGTATAGCAATGAAATAGAGTGGGAAAGGGATACTGTCATTTTTTAATAATCTGCTGTTCACCATGTTGTCTTTATGTTTCATATTAAATGTTTTGTACACATAGGGTTGTCTGATTCAAAGAAAATCTGTGTATTAGTGCTGGTAAACTTAATGACAAATCCTGTTACAATTTTTAATGACATCCACTTTTATACAGTTGCAGATTGTTATGAAAGAATACAAACCTTAACTTTATTATCATTAATCAGCATTAGGAAATATAATTGACATTTTATACAGAACCAGCTTTAAGTAACTTATTGGCAGCAATACAAATGCCTCTTAATATTACCCTCTGGCTAGCTATGCTGTTTGGGCGCCAGAGTGTCTGCACTAATGACTTGGAATTAAAATCAAATAAAAGCTGAGAACTGTAATTCAGTATAAAACAAACAGCCATACTTAGTACCAATTTTTATATATATAATTTGGATACACCAGGACCTTTTTTAATTTGCAGTTGATACAAAACAGTGAAAGCGTTTGAGACTAGATAAAAAAAATAGGATAGAGAAAAACAAATCTGATGTTCCCAGATTTCTACACTTACCCTGTAGGCAGACCATAGGAATTGGAATGAGAAGAAAAAGTAGGCAGTGTAATTAACCTTTCCTTTCCCTTTTTTTTTAAACAACAACAAAAAGGCAGAACATGTTAGACATTATGAACAGTAAAAATACACATTTTTCTACCATTATTTTTCATCTCAGCAATTTCTGTAGTTTCCTGAGGATTTAATGTGCTTAGGCATGAAAGAGACCTAATCCTTGAAAAAATTTCCTATGAAGACATGGATTATGTTATCAAAAAGATTTAAGAAAACCTGCTTCAGTGTACAACCAGGAAAGCTGCTCTGCCTCTCAAAGCCTTATGCCCTGACTTCCAGATATTGAGTGGTGTTTTTTTTCCAGAGCGTATCTGAGCCCTGTCTTCCCCACAGCACCCATGTACAACCTATTTGACTTCAGCTCTGAGGGGGAAAAAATAAATAATACTAAAATAGCAAAATACTGTCTAGCACTTCTGTATCTTCTGATGGGGCCTCCAGGGGCCACCATACATGGAAGCCCTCTGAAGGGCTACTGATAAATCTTGTTGCACATATCATTACTTAATCCAGTTTATCATCATCCTTTGCTTCAATAATCTACATCTAAAACCACTATGATTTAATTTTAGCCAGCTCTGAGGAAGACCATCAGGATCTGGCTCTCTAAACATGGCTTGTTTTATTCATTTATTCATCTAAAGAAGTTGATTCTTTTCTGAGCTCTCATTTTGATAAGACAGTTAAGAAAACACAAGAAAATGTTTAAGCAAGAGTAGTAGATATTAAACATTCCAAAAAATATCTATATTGTATGGGGAAGACAGAAAATTTATTACTATAAAAACATATATGTATATATAAAGTAATCTTCTTTCTTTATGGATCTGGTCTCCTCCATGGAGAGTCACAAATCCACACGATAGCCCTAAGTGCTCAGATTTTGCATTTGCTTCCCTGATTTTACAGTAGCTGAAAGATATGTAAAAATTCACGTAGCCAGACAGCTCCCTACTGACTACACATCTAAGCAACTTCACATGCATATATTATTCCAACCACTGAAAGCTGGAAATAACACACACTTAAAAAAATTTTAAAAACCCCATGCTTGAAAGGAGCCTGTTTCAGTTTCTATGTTGAACCGCCAGGGCTCTCCCTGACCAGACTGCGCCTTCCACAGTGTCCTGTCTTCTCAGGCAGGGGCAAGCCAAACTACTGAGTTAGGCTCTGCAGACTGAAGGGTGGGAATTTCTTCAAAAACTTATAAAGATAGCTAAAATAGCAATTTGTTGTTGAATGCAATTCAGAGAAAAAAATAGTAATAACTACTATTGTTGTGCTAGTGTTATCCTGGAGGGCTTTTGTGATTCTCTCCCATTTTTAATCATAAATTCAGTAAACGACCATTGGCCATAAAAAGCATCCAGATTACTTTCATTAAAAATAATAATCTATGGCACAGACCAGATTGACATCATTTTGTTCACAGAAAACAATAAAATGCCCACTGCACTGTGCCTGACAGTATCGCTACGGAAGCGTGTCCACTTGAAGTGTTGCACTGACTACAGCTCCTCTTGCCCGCCAGGTTTTAGAAAGTTAATGGTTTAGTTATCCAACCACACCTCAGTTCTTAAAAGTTTTGTGTTTAACTGAGGAAGTGAGGATGAATTAAGATGCTTACTAGCCCTCTACGAAGGGGCCAAGTAAATAACAGTTTCTCAGTTTTAGGATATATAATCATGATTCTGACTCTGCAACCCATTCCTCCTCTTCTTCCCTGTCCCCAAAACGTACTAAGATGGGAAATCAAACAAGCTTCATAATTCTGAAGCTTTGATGGTCAAACTCTAAAAAAAATCTCTCCCGGTAGACTGTGAACCAAGATTTTTCAGAGACTACCAATTCACCACATTTGGCATTTTTCAGAGCCAAAACAAATTTCAAACCATGACATAAACATGCAAAAACCTACAAACTTCAAAAGGATATTAATATGAGAATTAGGGTTGGTATGTGTGTGTTTTCTTCTATGGGTAAAACAACACACATTCTCCTAACTGAAGTCATGGGATATACTGATAAGCTCTGCAACAGATTTCTACATGGCAGAGATATCGGGCATGGTAATTCCAGTATAAATGGTATAAACCAACAAACCTATAAGTTACAGAACACAGGCTCTTGTAAGAGAAGATGTTAACTGTACATGGTACTACCAGAACGTATGGCCTCTTCTGGGATTCTGAAATACAGTTATGTTCATAAGTTAAAAACTGTGAAATGAAATGTGAGTATATCTCATGTCCTTCAAAATCATTACTAATATACGCAGTAGTTACTACATTGTGATTTAAAAGATATCTACAGGGCACTGAAATGGAAATCAACAAATTCTGTCCAAGTGCTTTTTCAAAATTATTTGTTTTCATCATGTTCCTTGTCAAATACATAATGCATTTCTGTTCTCAGCAAAGCTAAGCATTTTGTACATTCTCAGTTTCTTTTTTTTCTTTTCCCTTTCATCACTAAATATTTAAACACGTTCAACCTAAAAATCTCAAGCTGGTAATCTGCTGCTTGTGTCTCGTCCCCTGAGGTGTAACTATCAATGTGGCAGTGCAGGATAGCTGGAGACACATTCAAGAGATCGTGGTTACAGTCCTACCTGCCCACAGGCCAGTCCCATGCCTCGCTCCCCCATACCATGAGGACATGATAAATTTAACTCCAGCGCATCAGCACCAGCAACCTATGAAACATGTAAAAGGAAAAAAATCAGAAAGTTAATTTCATGTATTCTTTCCTGTAGTACTTACTGTTCATGTTAAATAGATTTCTTTAGACATTTGATTTATTTTTCTTTTTTTAAGAGAAAAAGCTATGGTTATGATACCCTAAAAAACAAGCATGTTGATCATTAGAGATAAAAACTTCAAAAACTGATGTGGTTTCCAAAAATTATTAAGAAATTAGAGTAAAAAGAAAAAAGTAAAAAGATAGGAGCAGAATAAAGAGTTGGTTCTGGAAAATGTTAAAAAGTGAAATGTAATTACAGGGCCTAAGGGCAGCACTGAGAGAGGTTTGGCAGTCAGTGTTACACAGGTGTTGCTGAGTTCTGAAGAACTGTAACTCAGTAGTAAATTTTTCCTTTTTGCTTTATGGATTTAGTCTCCAAATTTTCTGCAGGTGCTTGTACCGTGCCATAGCTTTTGTCATTAAATATATTTGTTTCTGAAGAACAAGAGACTAATTAAAAAAAAAAAAAAAGTCTATACAAACACATTATTCATGCAAATTCTGTTCATCACCCTCAATTAGTTACAATTAAAAGGGGAAGGAGCCGAGCTGTCCGAGGGCAGCACACAGACACGCTCCTCTTCCTTTCTGCTGAACAGCTCCAGCCTGACATGAACATCTCTCCAGTTGCCTTTTCCAGGGGCTCTAACTAGGGTCTTGTTTTGCATTTGCATTTTGTTTTTTGCTTATTGAACTGGAGTAACTTTGCCTGCTGCGTGGCCACGGTTCAGCAACTCCCGAAGTGCGTGAGCAGGGGAGAAGCCATCCATCACTCCCAGGAACCCTCCCCGCTCCGGCCGGCTCCGCGAGCCCGGCCATGCCACGCTGCTGCCGGTGCTGTCGGCCGCCCTGACAAGCTGACCTTTTGGATGAGTAGGTCATCCTCCTGCTGAGACACTGTGGTACCTTCTGGGACTTCTGCTCTGATGAAAGCCACATCTATTACCTCCTAGGTAGGATCCTACCCGTGCGGTTAAACATCCCTGCTCTTCAGCTGCACATTCCAGGGCGCCCCAAACTACTGCTGCTCTGCACGGGGCAGGCACCAACAGCTACTTCCCAGAAGAATGTTGTATCACATAGGTTACACATCATTGACTGCATTTAAAGAACCACTTTTTTTTCTAAAGGAGTAACATGAATACAAGCACAGATCAGAAATATGTGTCTTAAAGTTGGACAGCAGTACCACTGGATTAAAAAACCAGGAGCAAATGGCACAATAAAGCTGTTCATCTTAGTTTAAAAGTGGCACTGCTTCTGTCAGGCATAGATTCCAAAATATGATTTCATGGTCAATTAGGTAAATACAGGTATAAATTGACATAGTGTTGAAGATCACCAAACTAACTACTGATAATGTTTAATTTCACTTCTCTAAGTTCCCAAAGTGGCTTTTTTCCTCATAGGTTTAAAATGCTCAAAGAAAATCAGGAAGTGTCATCCCACATAACCACAGGAGGGCTTAGAACACTGAATAAAGAAACAATGATGTCCAAACATTGTGCCATATGAAAACACAAATTCAAGATATCCACACCTCTATCCATACATATATAAAAGCATATTTAAAATTTAAACATTTAAATCTGAGCTAATGCTAGGAATAATGACAAGCTAATTTTTGCTTTGCATAAATTCGTTAATACTACGCTTTTAATTTCCTCTAGATACTTTATGTGGAAAACACACTTTAATTTAAACATAACAACTTTGCTTTCCATTCAGATATAGACACCTTTCTGAATGAAATTAGTGAGGCCCTGATAAGTATTTCTTACACTACTATGGACACTGGTACACATTATTAAATCGTTTTTTCCTCAAATTGAATAGAAATTTCAGGTGCACAGTCTGTTTGCATTTCTGTAAGATTGGATTTATATTATAGAAAGGCTGCTGACTGCTATTATATATGCTGACTTTCTCAACTATCATTTTTGAAACTCTGTATTAAAACTAGAATAGCATTAAATGAGCCCTTTATACTTTAAATATTCAAGAGTTTTATATTCAAAATTTCTTCTGGTGCTGTCAAACTAGTGTGCCTGTAGGCAAGGTAAGATCAAGTTAGGCTCTCAAAGGCAGAATTAAATTTTATCAGGGCATCTGTCATAATATACAGTTTGCTAAAATGCAAATAAAAAGTATATAGATTCAAAGACTAAAGGCTTTCCAGGTAGTGCTTAAAAATCCAAGGGACCGTTTTTATGGAACGGCTTTCCTTTTAATTTACATTTCCATCATTTTAATGAAAACACAGAATAAACAAATTATAATGGACATGTTTTAAATTCTCATTTTTCACTTTGAATCTATTTCTTTCAAGAAATTCCTTACTGCAGCTCTTGTTTTTAAGGAGAATTAAAAAAAAACCAAAAAAACAACACAGAAACACATTTAGGAAACAATTACCTCAGCCATTTTTGAAAGTTCAGTCCAGTCCTCCCTGTTATAGCTGCACATGATGCTGGCAATCAGAACCTGGAAAGAACATATATGTATTATATATCATTTTAAGCCATGTTAGCAGGTTTTGTAATACTGTACATTACTGTGACTCCAGACACGGACCGCACAGCCTGCATACGGAAGCTACCAGCTGTCTGCCACGAGCTATAGAGTGAAACACAGCTGCAGACTTCACTGGGGACAAGAAACAGTGAACAAACTCATCTACTGTATCCCTGGTCAGTAAAGAAGGTCTATCCATGTGCATTCTCTTTGTCACGTGACACAGTGAGAACAAAGTCTGTCCCACACACAGAGCCAACCAGGGAACTGTCAGCCATACTTATTCCTGAGGTCGGAGGAACAAAGTCGTTATTTACCATAAATACAAATGAAAGAAGCATTTTGACTCTTTTGAGGTAGGTGAGACATCAGTGCATGAGTTTACACTCTAATGCGACAGTGTATGAACACAATATTCCAGATGACTTCAGGAATCCAGGATACATCAAACCCTGACCCCTGGAGTCTCATACCATGCAACTTTAGGACAGTAACAGCCAGAACTATTTTGTGTCCCAGAGGCAACTGAGGAGACTCACAGGATGTGGGGAAAATCTGGAGGACTGGGAGAGGAGCCCTGGGAACCTCCAGCTTTTGTTATCCCATGATGCATACTTTATTTCCTATTCACTGACTGGTCCCAGTTCCCCAAGAGCTATTCTGTGTAATTGCCTTTGCTTCTCATTGTACTGAGCACCTTTCAGGTCCAGGTTCTGCCTCTACTGCTGCTCCCTCTAATGTATTTTTTGAGGTTCATGATTTTAGGTAAAATAAGTTCTAATAGGATTCTTCAGGGTGTAGGGGGGCACCTAGACATACAATTTACCAGTTGCATATAGTGCTATTTACTGTTAAATGAATGATAACTACTCCTCTGGTCAATGCCCAGTTCAAGTGACAGTGCTAATTTCTATTTTAGACTGAAATAAAATCATGTATTTTAGACCCAAAGATCAGACACTGAAATTCTGAAGTTGATACATTTGAGGTAAGATCAACAGAGAATTCAGCCCAGGAACTCCCGCATGAAGGACTTCTTGGAAGAACGATGTTTGGAAGAAAAAAACAACAGAGAACTATACTGCAGCAGCTAAAAGGTTAAATCAGAAAAGAAATCATAGAACTTAACAGAAATCTACCCGCTCAGTCTGTGTTCAAAGGAAACACTAGCATAGAAGAACAGAGAAACATCTTGCCATGCTCTTATTTATTTGGCCCTCTTACATGAAACTTTCACATGAAAGTTTGATTGACAAGTAACACGACATTTGATTTTAATCTTTTTGTTTTCCAAACAAGTTTTACTGTCATCATTAATATCTAGGGTGGGTTTAATCTGTCACCCCCTCGTTTTAACACTTCTCTTGAACTTTCCCATAATGCTGAGGGTTAATGACTCATTCACTTCAAACAAATACTGAAAAGCATGGTGTAGAAAAACTGTCCAACACACACAATTGCTGAAACTGTAAACTGCCAAATTATCTCCATAAGAAAGAGGAGATATTTAGCATCTTCGGAAGGGAGGGAAACACACTTTAAAAATTAAGGCAGGAATGGAGAAAATTGGACATGGTGAGGTTATACTCTATTCATTTAAAAGGACAATACCACTTATCAACATCATTGTTTCCACTGTTTTGCTCTGATGAGTCTCTACAATCAACCCACATACCTGCAGACTGCCCACCCACGCACCCTTCCTTCTGGCTGGTGTTTGCAGGATGGGAGTCTGGTGAGAAGGGAAGCCTTTGATGAAGTGTCTGCCTTGCCTGCAGGTGCCCATTTGTGCTCACCTCTGGCAAAAAGGTAAGACCAAACTTTTCATTAAGCACACACAATTATCCCTGCCCATGCTTTTATCCCCCTTTGACAGGGAAAAGAGTCTCTCTCCTATATCATGATTTTTTAAATTGGGAAAAACCTTATATAGCTGTATAGGTAAAATGTTAATGAAACAAAATCTGCCCTGTGTCCTGTTTGAGTATTCAAGATGAACTGAGTGGTCTGGAAATAAACAGAAATCTTTTTTAAAGGACTTCAATTTTTAAAAGCAAAAACTCAGAAAAATCTGTTGAAGAAATTATATATGAGAAAAATTTAAAGCAACTGGAATTTATCTAGAAACCATATCTTGTCAAATTCATGCTTTTTATAAACTAACTAAAGCAAAATAGCAACCCAGCAGCTCCGACACTGACAACATGATAAGGATTTTCACAGTTGCAGTCACAATCCAAAGTACATCAGAAATCTGCACAATTGAGCTTTAAAACAAACCAAATTTTTCAGTGGGGAAAGTTGTAAGACAACAAGGGCGGCTGACTATATTCATAAGTAGTTGAGTTAGGTTACATCAAGTGTTACTAATGAAATTTGGAAATTCTACTGGGAGTGTACAAAAGACGAGGAACACGATCTGTGATGTTTCAAAGAGCTGTTAATTAAGACACTATGTTTATTTAACATTGATTAGTTTTAGGATTTATATTTAAAATTAACCCATACTTTTTGACAGAAGCAGTGGTTTACAATAAAAAAAAATAACTAAAAGCAAAAATTACATTTCTGCCATGACTGTTCACAGGAAAGCCATGATCTCAAGGGAATAAAGAAAATTTAAAAGTAGTAGGGATTTTATTCTTTTTTTTCCCCCAGTGTTCTCTTATAACTTGAAAATAAACTTATTTCCTAGGTGGAAAAATATCCCCCAGCACTCTGTGTTAACAGAACTGTCCTTCCTCAGGTGACTGTTCTTCCCCAAAATACCTTTACAGTCTTTTCATTTGGAATCAGTGCCCATGACAAAAAAAGAGATCACTGTCACATGTGAACATTTAGGAGAACTATCTGTGATGCCTGAGGTTTGGATCTACTCCTAAAATCACACATGGAAATTTATAAAGAAAATACAGACTATTATCTCCTACTACCTAAAAGAGAATAGCAAGAACAAAGTAAGAATTACAAGTGATAAAATGCAGAAGTTTTACTGGAAAGTAATAAATGAGAATTGTATCACATTTCAGCTTCTTAGTCTCTTCTCACGCATTTTTTCAGTGCCTACAATGCCATGTACCACACTGCCACCCCTGCAACTTTAATAGCCCCAAACAGTTGATACCTCATGAAAGCCTAGCACATGGCCCAGCCCAGCAGCATCTGCGGAGAGCACATCCTTCCTTTTAACTCCTGAAATTTTCAGTGGCAACCTGACATGAGCTGAATTACAGTGGTTTGAGCCAGAAGTGTGAGGCTGCACCATGCTTCCCAGCTTACAAAAGTAGACTCCTGACAGATCTTACAATGAAGCTGCTGCCAAAGTGTAGTAAGTGGTAAATGAAGGTTGACTAAATTGCAGCTTTGTCATAGCTGGAGTGTGGGCTGCCTGCAAACCGTGCATGATTGAAGCACAGTGGGACCCCTGGCCCATTCCTTATTCCCGATCAAAATCATAGCTGGTATTTGCTGTTCCCTCTTCTCCTCCATCCACACCGCTATTTTGCCTGTGGTGGGAGATGCTGCTGCCCCGCCCCGCCCCGGGGAGCGCAGCAGCCCTGCGGACTCTGTCCCTCCCTGACGATCACTGTGACAGATGTCACCAGACACGGGCTTTTCGCCCCGACACCACACAACGTGAGGGACAATTTCTCCAAATGCCTACAAAGGGACAAATACATGTTTGCAACACCACACACTGTTCTGTGTTCAGAATTTTCCTGATCATTCATGGAACAAAAAGATCCGCAGTAAAACTTGTTTTTTGTTAGAGGGAAGGGAGGTGGAAGAGGGAGGGTATGTAATGTACCAATTAGGACACCATTATAAGATGAATATACTGTAGCTAAAGCAGTAAAAAGCTACATTTCACACAATTCTGTGACTAATGTATTAGTAGTTGTTCTACTTTAAAGAACACTGACAAGGTACTTCTCATAATCCTTAAAATATTTTTCTCCCTGTTTATAATAATCCCCTGGAAGCTTAAAGTAGAATCTATTTCCCTTGTGAATGTTTTTTTTCTCTTCCATTATCTCTATGTGGATGTCTCATGAATGCAATAGCATTAAGAGAAATAAAAAGGATGAGGTTTGCCACTGTGCATGCTTTCAAATGATCTTTCTTTCCTAGCACATGGAATTCACTGCAAGATGTTGCAAAACAGAAAGAATGAGAAAAAAACCCCCCAAACTGGGCCTGGTTTGGGTCACATCTATTTAAAGCCTGAGAGCAGCAGAACTCTATGCTGACAATTACCATTTGTCTGCACTACTCTGCAGGGAGTAAGGGAGTTTCAGTACACTCAAATAGTCTGAAAAAAAAGTCTCAGGGATCTGGATTTAAATATGAACACTGTCAATTGCTGCAAATTTAAGAAAAATTCTCAACATACAGAATGAAATCACAATCCTCTATCCTCATGCCTGTGATAACCACATTTATTTTGGTCATCTCACACAGGCCAGAGCCAGTATCTGTTCCTAACTTACTCTTCCAGGCCTGTGTATAACCTCCCTGCACTTCAGGAAATCCACCTACCATATAGTTTCTGCTTTCTCTTCCCTGCCTCTCCCTTCTCATTGCTGCACCAGACTTGAAGGCAGTTCTGCATCATGTCCATAGATGCTCTGTTTAGACTCTGCTGCTGGCCACAACATACACCCCTCTTTGATTTCTCAAACACTGACAAATCCACAGTATTATTTTATTTTTTATGTGCACAGTCCTTGCAAAACCAGAAAGAGATTCTTAGCATCATCTTTAAAAGACCGCTCCCCTGAAAGCTGTAAAATCAAGGGGAGCTTTCAAGAAGGTTGAAGGACTGGGTTTTTTAACAGTTGCTTGTTTGGGAAGCAGAGATAAGGAACAGGATAATTGGTGTGTAAAGAGTGGGTGCAGAGATTGAAGACTTTATTAAGAACCAGATTTCAATACCCAAAAAGTTACTGTTGATCAAGCTAAACTTCAAAAGGTATTTGTGTTTGGGTCAGATGGAAAGACCTCAATCTTCCTTTCAAGACACGCTTTTTCTTCTAAAACAACACAGTACAGCCTTACCACATGTCCTGCTTAGTCTGAACAAACTCAAACATTTTTAATCAAAATTCCTCAGGGAGCATTTACAAAGAAGGAGCTTGGCAGTGAAGATATAATCTTTCTAGAACAATGGCAAAAATAAGATGTGCAGTTCACCATTCACCAGTGGAAAAGGTACCTACATCTACACAAACACGGAAGAGAGGAGAACTTCTTGGCAGCTGAATCACTGTTTCACAGCATTAAAATCACCCACCTGTCAGAATGAGGGGTACATACACTCAGTTGTGACCCACACCATCTCTCACTCGCACATCAGAAGAGGCTGATGCACTTGGAACCTTTCCTGAAGGTCCTGCATGAGTGCAGCTACAAGAGCACATGGTCCACCAGGTGCTTGGTGAGAAGTTAACAAAGAATGCTTTATAGGGCACTCCTTTGCTATTTCATGACACAATAAATAACCTTTGTAAGTATCTACATGGAAAAAACACCTGCTGCAGATGGACTTCTCATAGTTCTTCACATATAAGTCAAACATACAGGCCACAGGCCAGACTGCCCTCACAGCAGCTCTTAAGATGCAGTATCAGCAGTAAAGAGCAGTGAGGGAATAACACCACCACCATGGGATTTTTGGTTGGTCCAGATGTTCTACCTTCTTGAGACTCACACCAAGAGCCTTCCTCTCTAACCCTGCCTCTTGCACAGAATCAGGTTCAGGACAAGTCCCAGCTGTGCCACATCATACCAGCAGAAAAGTTCTTGGAGGCTTTGTGCAATTCAGTGCCACCTGTGGGCACCCTCTGCTTTTCAAAATGGCCACTGGCTGATGAAATGATCACCCTCAAAAAAGTAGAGCCAGAATTACCAAAGTACAGAACACTTTTAACACCCACTGTACAAGAGAAGAGTACAAGCGCAGCAAACATTCTGTACTGCACAAATACGCTCAAATGTGCAGTATTGAAAACAACAGGAGCACAAACATTTGCTGCTGTAAAAATAACCCTCTGGAAACCAGCCTAATTCTGATGCCTTGTACATTCAGCCTAGTTTCTCTTTTTCTGTACGTTCTTGTAAATTTTGATTTGTTGCAGAACTGAAATAAAAATAAGCTTCTTATTAAAAACTACCTAGAACATCAAATCCCATGCAATAAGAAAGTTAACAATTGTAAAACCTGTCATGTCTCTGAGAAGCAGAGGAATTATCTTGTTATCAATTTAATAATGGAACACTGAAGTAAATGATGCCATCCACTGACACCAGTAACACTGTCTCTCCTGGGAAATTCATGTTGGTAGGAACTGTCAATCTAGATGGATATGGACATATGAAACATTATACCTTCAGTCCACAAATCTATTCTTTCTGCGCTGCCTTAATAAAAAGATTCTGCATGATGATAAAGACAAGCAATGCAGAATGTCTTGACACTGCTGACCTGCAATTCTCCTTCTCTTCTCTCTTCTTTTTTTTCAGGGAATTTACTCTCCCGTAAATAATTTAACAATCTCTAACCATCCATTGCTTTCCTCCTTCACCTGCACTTAAAAGACATATATTTGAGTAAATGAAAATAAGACAAGTAGGGGATATTAGTATTTTTGTTATTCAGCTGTAGCAAACCCTTTCTCTACCTTGTTACTTTATACTGAGATCTCCGATCTGTTTTTTAAAGTGAAGGGGAAGTTAGATACAACAGAGCAACACAAAAACAGGCCAAACATTATCAGCACACAACTAAGTCTAGTTGATAAAAGTTTGAAAATACTATGATTTGCTCTATGTTTCACATAAAAAAAACCAGCATGAGCAGAAAACAGCAAAGATCCTATTCTCAGGCTAAATGGAGATGCTTATTTTTAAAGGCAATTATTTTCATATGATGACTCTGCTTCTATCCATGACATCCACCTATTTAATGAGATTATTTGATGGATTTCAGTGAGTACACTGGGCTACAACTTCAAAATCAGGCCTAGAGTTGTTAGGTTCTAACACCCTCAGACAAATGAAACCTGAAGGGTATGAACAAACCTTTTTCTTTGCAAAATAATACAACATTGTGTCTTTGATGGGAGCACAAGGCTAAACTGGTTGCTCTTTAGAACTTGCTGCACCTGTAGAAAAACAAGGGAAGTACTTGGTCTGGTGAGTGCTCCTCTACCACGTCAGACTCAGCAGCACACCAGCACTACCAGGGCAGCAGCTGAGTTACCATGCCCTTGGCCCTGCTTACACAGAATTGTACAGGCACAGATCACAGACATGGAGAGTGGATAGATGAAAAGCTCACCTAATGAGAGTCCTACTAATTCGCAATGCAACTGAAAAAAAGTGAATGGTCAAGAAAAAAAAAAGATCTGGTGCATCTCTCATGACTCAGGGCACTCTAATTAAAGATGTGGTGAAGAGTGAAGAGTGAAAAAGGAATCACGGAATAAGAGTTCCCCAAAACATATGTACAATGAAAGGGAATAGAGCACTTGTACAGAGCACTTCAGGGAAACTCAAATATTTAAGATGCTTGGAAGAAATACGTCCATTTTACGACAGACTGTTCAAATTTTTCAGTACTTCAGGTAAACCCTTCAAATTACATTGAAAATTACCTATGTGGCTAAAGACTTCCCTGGAAATTTGAAAGAATCTCTGGGATTTTATTTTTCATAGGAAACCTATCCTAGTTCAACCTTTAGTCTCTTTGGTAATGAGTGAAAACAAATACATGAGTGAATAGAAATAAAGGCTGAATCCAAGAGAAGAGTGAAGACATACTAATTTTTGGCAGTGCTTCTTTCTAACAATGCCTGCAAGTCCTTGTGGAATTGGCATGCCCTTGCTGTATTTCTATACTTTCCACACTGATTTAATATAAAGAGAAAGCAGAGGAGACCAATACAATATTGGAGAAGCTAACAGAAAAAGGATATATCTAATTCTATGATATTTCAGACACGTGCTATGACCTGTAGCAAAAGTTTTACACGAGGGTGCTGACACATTATTGATTCTCAAGACCAGGTAAGGAAAACAAGGCTGGCAAAAGGCTATACAAATTTGTGAATTTTTTCCTCCACCTTCAGAAATTTTTCTCTTATCAAATTCTCTGCCCAGATACACACAGTCCTTTTTACCACAGTTCTTTGAGCACCTCGCTAATTGTTGCTCTTTATTCTCACAATAGCACAGGTAACTCTCTGCAGGGTGCCCCTCCGAGAGGGGAAGCCAAATGGAGACAAAGATGTTCAAGGCATGAAGGCTGTTCCCACAGAGGGAACAAGCAGCTGTTGACTGAAAGGAACCCTAAGATCCCTTCCACACCTTGGCTGCTTCTAGATATATACAGATGTATTCCCCCTATTACTTAGCAGCAAAACTACTTAACTTATTAGAAAACAAATTCAGCAGAAAATACAAACAAAATCGGAATGAGTAACTTCATCACAGTCTCCTAACCCCTGCACTCCATCAGCTAGCAATTCCCCAGGTCAAATCTCTGTCTTTGCATCTCTGAGAAGTCCATCCTATCTCCTCTCTTGTTCCATCATTCCCAGGGCTTCTTTTAATTCACTTTCTTGGATTTTGAAGGCTCAAGAAAGTGAGCAGTATCAGTGCCAGTAGAGGAGAAAATTGTGACTCAGAGAGCAGAGAGAAAAACCCCTCCCTTTTTACACTTCAGAGCCCTGTGATCTACTTCATCAGGTGACATTGCTGGTGCCAGAGCGATGCTTGGAAGGAGTAAATGATTTTGTCAGCCAGGCTGCATCCTCCACAACTCACCCACTCTCTCTCTGTGCACCATTATCCTCATAGTGATGCACTGGAAAGCACCGATAATTTACCTGATTTTGCACAACCACCAGTTAGGCTGTTCTGGGAGGTCAAGGTATGGTAGTTAAGAAGATGTGTAGGAACAGGCTATACAGCTCGTCCTGTCTTCAGGAAATTATCTGATGGGTTTAAATGCCAGCTGCATGGGGGAGACCTATCAGTCCCTAAATACTATTTATATTTAAATACTATATATAAACAGTATATAAATACTATTTCCCTAGGTATTGGTCTAGGTATGGGACTTCACAAAGAAGTGAGGTTCTTCAAAGCCCCAAACCTGCCTGATCAATGGGGCAGGCTCACCTCATGACCGGAGATAATCTGCAAATACCCACATGGCTAAAAGCATGGGATCTTTTCAATGGCCACAGCAATACCAGTGGGATCCATCCCCACCAGAACCTTCCATTTGGAAAAAAATGTTTCATGTGTGAATATTTCTACAGTGACAATTCCAGTAAAACAGTCCATTAGCAAAGAAAGAAACTCTACTTTCTGTCGGGCAGAGAACTTTTCAAGAAGTGAAGATGGAAATCCATGTTTTCTGTTGAACTTGATCTCTTCCTATATCTTTCCTATCATCCATCCCCTGGTATTTCCCAGCCGGGCCAAAAATTCAGTGAACAAGAGTGCCACTATGCACTAAACCTCCGGATGGCAGGTCTGCAGTGCTCCCATCTGTGATATGATCAGAAAAATCTCATGAGTGGGTAGCTTTTTTTTTTTTCTGTGCAGACATTAGAATTTACTTAAGTAGCTAGCTGTTATGTCTGATGACCCAAGTAGTTTTTTGGCTACACTCCAGCAGCAAAGAAGATACAAAATTAAGGGCTGTAAGTTGGCAGTTACCTTCTGACTCATCTTTCCTCCTCAACTGCCAGTTCGACCCACCTCTTTGTATTTTAGGGAAGCTCATGTGATGATGCTGAGAAACTGAAAGAGGTCTTACTATTTTCACTGTATATGTGGAAGTTTAAGAAAATTGTTACCTAACTTGTTCAGCATATTGCTATGTTATTGGACATTTTAAAATTAAAATGCATTGAATTTTGCACAGGCTTATAGCCTCATTCAAATGATCATTCAAATGAAAGCACTGAAAGACCTAATGTTGGTGAGATTTTTATCAGTGATCCAGCTGTGAGCATGTGTGTTCCCAAAAAGATAAACTGAAAATAATCACGTGAAGTGTGGATGCCTTTGGCAGAATCAAAGGCAAAAGTCCTTCTAGGAACGAGAGGCGTGCTGACAGTACATTGAGTGAATGCAAATATAACACACATGCATTTTTAATGCCCACCCTTTGCTTTAAGATGCACATACTGCACACAGGTAAGAATCTGGGGTACCTATAAAATCACACAAACTTTAGATACTCTCATCTGAGCTGGATATAACTTAATTGAAATATTCTGCAAGCACATTCAGATTTTAATACGGTTAGATAGAGAGAGCATAAATGGCCAAGAATGGTGTGCCTAAGAATAAGTCTATCACATTACACTGCAAGAAAAGTGAAGCAGATTTTTATAAATGCTACCCTGAAATTTAGGAATAGTGTTTCTATATATTTCTTTTTCCATACATAAGACTTTAATTAGCTATTATGTGCAGACAGAAAAATTAACGTAACTACAATTTTATAACAAAAATATTAAACACAAAAAAAAAAAGTAAAAGAAAATTAAACTTGAAATAGATTAGGAACCCGGCACTTAAAAATGGGAGAAAGATGTAAAAGTAAACCAGTGAAAAAGCATTCTTCCTGAGATTTGTGAGACTGGGAAGTGTAGTGGCAGGAAACAGGAGAGAAAAGCACTCTGTTGGTTTCTTAGTTTACATTTAACCTACGTGGCTCACAACAAAGGATGTATTTAAGTCTCCTTTAAACAAGCCTTTAAAATATTTATTTGGGTTTAAGTAAATAAGTACTTACTGTCACACACTTCCTTCAACACTTAAAAGACCATCTCCACTAGGTCTGCATACGAGATTTCAACAGACAAACAGGCTACAGCTGATTTATGAGTTATCACCCATGGGCACACCTGCAGCCAGTGGCTGCTCTACTGCTCTTTCAAACCCCATAAAATAGGAGGTAAGGCTACATCCAAAATATTAACTTGAATCAGCCTGTATTTGCTGCAAGGTCCCAACAGGGGTAGTTACCACATTGACACACTGCAGTTTGCTATCCCATAGTAACTGGCTGGCATGTCCATGTTCACACAACCCTACATTCGACTAAGACTATATGAAGATAACGAGATTGCTTAAAAAAAAAAAAAATTAAAATATAAACCAGGGTGCATTGAGATCTAGAATATAAAAATGTGATAGATGTGAGAGGTTTAGTGATGAAGACTATGTAAAAGTTCATGGTCATAGTTCTTAAACACAATGTGCCTAAAAAGTTTAGAAGCTACCAGCAGTATTGAGGGTGTAGATTAAGATCAGTTCAGAGCCCACTAAGAATTTTGCTAATCTACATGTTCCTCTTGGTAGATAAACTAAAAAAAAAAAAAAA